>OW203764.1:1396216-1753893 GCA_934045905.1 Leuctra nigra | reverse complement strand
GGGCTGGAATTTATTCGTATTCTAATTGTTATTGTTTGAGTTAAGTGAACGCTTACCTACCAATAAAAAATTACAATTATTTTACTATTATTTAGCGTCGCCTTGATCTTCATACTTTGCTAATGTCAACGGAGGAATGTTGTTGATGATGATGATGATGGAGAATAGGTAAGGATGGACGGTGGAAAGGAGGGGGTCGAGACGTACACGCAGGGAACATTCCTCGTATCTACCCTCGTGACTGAGGGAATCCAGGAAAACCCTCAGTCGCGATGAACTTCACGGGAATCGAACCCGATGTAATGTCTGAGTTGTTGCTTACCATGACGAGGTCTCGGACTAGTTTCATCTTCTTGAGCAGGAGACAGACGACGATGAATCTGGCGTAGTATCGCAGCTTCTTGACCATGAGGTCGGAGCGATCTTCCTTGGCTGCTCGCGAGTAGTAGGCGCGACCTCTGATGGCGGCGTAGAAGGAATACGCCTCGTTCAAGTAGTTGGTCTCGCTCGTGCGTAGACTGGAACACAGACACATGGAGACATTCACGACCTCTGATGGCGGCGTAGAAGGAATACGCCTCGTTCAAGTAGTTGGTCTCGCTCGTGCGTAGACTGGAACACAGACACATGGAGACATTCACGACCTCTGATGGCGGCGTAGAAGGAATACGCCTCGTTCAAGTAGTTGGTCTCGCTCGTGCGTAGACTGGAACAACAGCGTAGACTGGAACAACACAGACACATGGAGACATTCACGACCTCTGATGGCGGCGTAGAAGGAATACGCCTCGTTCAAGTAGTTGGTCTCGCTCGTGCGTAGACTGGAACAACACAGACACATGGAGACATTCACGACCTCTGATGGCGGCGTAGAAGGAATACGCCTCGTTCAAGTAGTTGGTCTCGCTCGTGCGTAGACTGGAACAACACAGACACATGGAGACATTCACGACCTCTGATGGCGGCGTAGAAGGAATACGCCTCGTTCAAGTAGTTGGTCTCGCTCGTGCGTAGACTGGAACAACACAGACACTTTAGAAACACAATTCGGACACAATGGGGAGTGAGATTATGTGTGACGATGGCAGGGCAGAGCATCGCAAGTCACTCATGAATCAAAACTATTTGTAATCATGAGTATATGGAGTGATGATTCCAGGCACCCCGCCCCCCTCCCTACCCCAAACCCAGAGTCAACAATAAATGCCTCTTTTGCCCTTTGAAAAGAGTTGTTAAATGAGGCTAAAATATATACCTAGAGATTGTGAAAATGTTGTAAATATTACGTGAAACTAATAAAAATTAAAAATACATTTCAATTGGACAATTTATTTTCGAAATGTGAGGAAAATGGAGACATCAATGTTTTGCACTTTTAATGGACACTCGGCCAAACAAAACTTGAACGTTGACCAAATTTGAATGACTGCTGGTCATGTCCCATAACCAATCAAAGCTTGTTATTATCATTGAAATGTGATGTCATCTACTAGAGCATTACTAGAGTGAGACAATGAGATCGCTCAGACTGACTTCTGATGGTGCGATCTTACATTTATCAGCCTATCAGATTTATTGAACGTTTTGTTTGGCCAAGTGCGGCCAAGTGTACATTTCTGAACAAATTTAATGCTCTGCTGAAGAAATTTCAATTCATGATCTTGCGAAATACTCAAAACCCTTAAATCCATTTGGAAATACATATTTTTCCCGATGCTAGAGCCAGATCCCCAGACCCGTGTGTATAGCTGGGGCCCTCCCCAAGACCCCACTTGGTTTTCATGCCTATATTGTGTTAGAGATGGAATGGAAGTAACTAATCTCGCATTCTATTATTATGCCAATAGAATGTTTGTGATTCAATGACAATTTATTGAATTTGTTTTCTATTTTGAATATTTTGCAATAGTTGCGTTTTATTCCTCGCAAGCTCCTCACTTGTAATGCACTTGCATGTGTGGCGCATTGATATATAACACGGTGTAGCGTGACACGTTTTCATTCACATGCACGACTCCATGTACAGTTCTAACTTACTAGTAATGGTAATAAAGCTGTCCTATTTTTGAAGCTATTTCTCCAATCTGCCATCGTTTCAACCCGTATTTAGTGTCTAGTATTTGTCTGAAACAGAAAGGAATATTAGAGAATCTATCTATATGAATGTTGTTAATGCCATTCAATTAATAGTGTAGTTTCATCACACCTAGTTGCTAGGTAACATACCACATCTAGCATGTATCTCACTGAAGGGCTGGTAGATTTTACTTCTGTAGCTCAGAGGTAGAAGGCCCTATATCTAATTCCTTGATTCTTGAGGTGAGCTCCAAAACATGCAATGCTACGGTCATCAAGGCTTACTTTGTTTAAAAAAAAAGAATATTTCAATATGACTGTATTTGTGAAATATGATTTTTGCTGATAACCTCGGATAGGTCGATGTAAATAAATACCAACTGCAATGTGAAAAGATTTTCCTCGAGTGGGACTCGAACCCACGACCTTCCGATATCCAGTCAGATGCTTTGACATCAGTCAAATGGCAATTTATAGAGCTTGATTCCAAAAGTGGGCAACGTTAAATCGAGAAAATGGTCATAGGGCATTCTACTTTTGAGGTATAAAGTTACAAATTTGCGTTTAGAACTTATGTAAACAACAAAAGACAAAAATAATCATAGAAAGAGTATATAATAATAGAATAGAATCTAGAATAAAGTAAAATGGGGAAATAAAATCAAGAGTTAATATAGTTAATTGTAATTATTTATATATGATAACACATTGTACTGGAAGCACCTGCCCTTCAGTGACTTCTGATCAGCTGTGACTTCAGATGAAACTCTCCTAATGATTTCTCATGAAATAAGTATACCTATGCTGTTGCTGAAACTTCCAAAGTTTCGTGTAGATATCAAAAGTTCTTCCAAAGTACGCCTGCCACTGCTTGTGCCCGTACTGGGGCAGGTCTCTAAAACACACGAAACAATAGTCATTTTAATAACATTCACATGATCAATCACATTTACAAACATCGACAAAAAGCAGAGAGTGCAAAGTAGAAAGCTGTCCAACTTATTGCTGATGAAATTAATTTATGAATGAAATCACTTGAACGCTTGTAAATGTAATTGTTAGTAATTATCTCCGTGATTCTTGCACGTACACTGCGTGGCCATGAACATAAGTATCTTGTTTTGCCTCGAGTACGATATGGTAGTAACAGGCCGGGCTACGCCTACTTGTCCATGTGCATTCACTCATTCATACAGCGTTCAATGACTCAACACCATTGCCTGAACAATCATCCAGAATAAGTCTTAGTTAGAAATCATCTTAAGAATAGCGAATTTCATTTGCTTTGGAAATGGTACACATTTAAGAAGGAACATAACTCTATGTCCACAACCCCACCCATGGATTAAAAAATACATATGATTAATTATACGATTTTGTACATGAGATTAGTAAATAATGTGATTCATAAATGTGATTTATGCTTCTTTAATATTTACCTTAAACCATTAAATAATTGTTTTGACTTTTCTAAGAGATGACAGAACTCTATGACTATCTTCCTCTCATGTTCGTCCATCCCAGCCATTATAACCATCCTGTTATAATGCACACATGTTACTGAAACTGTTCAACCTAACTATTACAACTTCATTCGGCGACACTTCGACACTGGCACTGAATTTATCCATTTTAGAGTCACTCCACTGACCAGCCGTTCATAATAACAGGGTCCATGGCCGATCCCAATCTCGACCGAGCATTCTTCACTGGACAGCACTCGCATTGCCCACACATGATGACTTCCTGGGGACAGCGTTCACGGTTAATAGACGACGCGAATTAGATGGTTTAATAGAGAAGTGTTTTCTTTGATGTGTGTAATTGCGTAGTGATTTGACTCGCGTTGTTTGCGGTGCACGGCGTTGGGTTCAGATATTGATTATTGTCGCGTCGGCGTCGGCGTCCGACTGCAATGTGGCGTCGTGGTTGGCGACGGCGACGCCAGATGACGTAATATGCGTCGCGACGCGAGTGCGAGGGGTTGGCGCCAGGTGTCGGCGCCGGCGTTCAGCTGTGATGTAGCGGTTTAGTTGGCGACGGCGACGCTAGATGTCGTCATGAGCGTCGTGACGCTAGTGTGAGGGGTTGGCGACGGCGACGCTTGATGTTTTGCGAAGAGTTGGTGGGAGATAGAGCGGCGTCCGAAGATAACGTCATTTTTAAAATGGTTGGTACTAATTGTATTACGTAAAGATGAATGTTTGGATATTGAATGTACCAATTTGGTTTCTCTCATAGGTAGAAACTAGAACAGTTTTATTTCACATACTTTTCTAACTATTCTAAGAAGAACTCGTCAATTAAATTTTGCTAATTTTTATAAATATTAAATAAATATTGAATGAATGGTATGCATTATGGCTTTTATTTAAATCTATGTTGTTTGTTTAATGTTGATAATATTGTTGACTTGTTTATTTCTCTATTTTAGTCGTTCGCCTGTGGCTATACTGTTCAATGGGAATGAGTAGAGTGAAGAGTTGCACACAAGTCAATTAATATAATAATCACAACAACACAAGGTATTCAATGAAGTATTATTACTAATGAAAGAAAAGTACATAATGTTGCACTCTTTATAAGAATCTCGGAAAAATAATTCATCATTACAAGACTAACTTGCATTGCACCTACTTAATTGTTACGAGACTCACGTAATACAACATGTATTGTGTATGAAGTCACATGATCAAGACGGGAAGAAAAATCAATATATAAAATGATTTACGTCAGGCTCTTTTGCAACTATTCAGAATAACGTAGTGATGATGACGACTGATTGGTCGTTCACAGACTGACTTTTTAAGTGATTTTGGAGTTAATTCCCACTCCCAGGAAAGAAAAAGTACTCTATAATTAAGAAAACGCTGTGGGTAACTGGTTGAAAAGCGAGCTTTCGTATTGTGAAAAAAGAAAATTAAATTGAAAAATTAATATGTACAAGATAATAAGTAGCTTTTTGAGCAGGAACCCGAACCTTTATGAAGAAAGGTTCGGGTTCCGGTTCCACAATTTTATTTTATAAAGGTTCGGGTTCCGGTTCCGGTTTTAAAAATAATATTCTTAAAGGTTCGGTTCCGGTTCCGGTTCCTGCATAAAGGTTCCGGGTTCCGGTTCCGGTTCTAAAATTTTAAATCAAACTATATTATAAAACTTCAGTATTACCTAGGATGGTATTACCAATGTCAATTTTAATGGAATTATTGGATTTGGATTTTCCTACGAATGCAAGCACAGGTGTAGGCAGTGTCTGTATAAAATTCACATGATGGTGCGCAGAGTAAATATCAGAGGAGACAGTATAGTGGCTGCAATTTTCTCCATAAGACAACGTAAACATTCATTTTTCCTTGAGCTATCTAATTCAAATTGTCGAAAATGCAGTTCTCATCGCAGTAGTCAGATTCAAAAATTGAAAACTCAAGCAGCGTTTGCATAATGAAGAATTATTATTTATCAAGAATAAAAAATTTCTACAAAAAATACATTTTGGAAATTTTATCAAAAAATAAGCTAATACAACTTTGTGAATAATATTATATCCAAGTGATATGCATGATTTTTTATTAAAAGAAGGAACCTTAAATAACCTTTAAGAACCTTTAAGAACCTAATTGATTATAAAGGTTCGGGTTCCGGTTCCGGTTCTCTGGGTAAAAAGTATAAAGGTTCCGGTTCCGGTTCTGGTTCCGAAATTATAAAGGTTCATACCGGTTCCGGTTCGGGTCCCTGTTTTTGAGATTATATAAGTTGTTCGCCGAACAATGTCATCAATAAAAAGCCCAACAGAAACAGAAAATCGATTAAAAATTTAATAAAAAAGTCTTATATCGTGCCACGCGCACCAATAAACAGACCATTACTTCAATCTTGTTGACGTCATACAAATTCTTATAAATATAAATACATATATTCGGTTCATAATGCATCAGCTTCTGCGCGTCAACTTCTCCTGGCTGAGCTAAGTTCCTCTCGAATCAATTTCATTATGTTCGTTTGATTTGGATATGTTGCAGAGGACATTTTTCTGGACGATTTATTCTGTTGTAATAAGGTAGTGGAGTTATATACTGGGCTATTACCGAAACACTTTAGAATACGAGATTTCATATTATTTGAATATTTTAATGACACGTTATATACACAGTTGTAAAAAGTAAGATCATTTGAAGAATGCTTGCGATGTAATGGTATGTTTCGCGTGACAGAATCAGAACTCGTTCTGTTGATTATAGGTCATGTTGATAACCCTGACAGGTCATTCTGCTCGCTATTCGCCGGCCGGCAGATCTCTGTTAGTTGCTGCAGAAACAACAAGTCATCATGATGCAAGTGACGCTGCCTCCGCCGCCGCCAGATACTGTGAGTACATACACAAGGCGCTGGAACTTCATAGGGCATCGGATGCGCCGGCAAAGGCTCTGGGGGGCTCGTTTACCAGTCCGACCAGCAGGATCTTTTTGGTATTTTTGATAAGTACAAAATAATCGAATTTGAAGCTATTTTAGCAACCTTTTCAAAGACATTTGAAATTTGTGATATGCAATAGTCTTGTTCAAACTTTAGACGCATGCAATATAATCGGTATACTCATTTGTTATTTGATAGAATCATAAGTTGATTAAGGTTGCCCCCCCCCCCCAACTTGAATATTAAATAACATTTTAGGGGTTATGGTGCAAAATTCAAAATTGGTTGTGCAAAAAGGTGCAAAATTCCTGCGCTGTCAGATTTCATAAATTCTACATGGGGGGAGCGTTAAGTTGTCCCCCACCCACTTTGAATATCGAATAACTATTTAGGGGGTGTGTGGTGCAATATTCAAAATTGGTGGTGCAAATTAGTGCATAATTGCTTCAAAATTCCTGCGTTGAAACAAATAACATTTTCGACATGGGGCAACTTGGTCCCTGTATATCACGTGACTTTTTAACCAAAAAGCTACACATTTTCAGTTGGAAGGGTTCAGTTTAGCAAATACTTCTCACTCATCAGATAAGTTAGGACACATCTGTTGGAACTAATTCTACGCAGAAAAGAACTGCGAAAATAACATATTAGATGATTTTACTTCCTTGCACCTAAATATTCTCAAATCAAGACCTGAAGTTGAAGGAAATTCTACGAGCAGCCAAGAACAGCAAACATTACTCTAATAAAAAGGCACATATGCATCACAAACCTGACGCAATGTCAGAATATATAACATGCGCTCTTTCTTCCTCTTTCCAACGACATGTTGAGATATTAATTATATCCACTATTATGAATGTAATGTTTATACGAACAGCACTTGGTTTTGACAGTCTTCACACGCGTACGTATACACGATATTTGTGTTGTTTTTATTTATTAAACCACTGCAAAAATAAATATTATTGACTGCAAATATTGATAAGCTCCAGTGTGCAGTGGATTTTCTTCATAAATCACCTTGGATTATTGAACATGAACGATGTAAGGTATGTACTCATAGGTAACTATTTCTTTTGATCGGATGTAGAGAAATAAAGTCACGTGATATGCAATGGCCTTAAATTCCCCATTGGAATTCGATTCCATGCAATGTTAATCTACATGGCCGTTAATCTAATTCCATCAGAATGGAATTGGGAAAACGTTCTAGAATAGGCCTCCCGATCAGCCCAGCCCAGCCCCCCCCCCCCCCCTTAAAACAAAATCAAATAGGTATCTGCGAACACACGGGGCGATTTTTAACATCTTCGACAAGAAGCCACTGGATTTTTCTAGGTCAAACACACGGGGCGCTCGACGCTTTTCAGTAGTTGGCAAGGTCATATCAATGACGTCATTCAATAATGGTTTGCATACAACTTGAGTTAAACTCAACTTGCCGCGACAAAAAGTCGCCCGTGTGTTCGCTCCCATATAAATAAGTGTGTTAATTTTTACGACTTTCGGCGTCAGCGACTAAAAATCGCTACATGTTGCGTCTTGCCAGTGACATAAAAAGCGCGCTACTAAAAGTCGACCGTGTGTTCGCAGCCTTAGTAAATTAACAGTTTTCAAAAGTTCAAATTAATTCAATTTATTTGTACCGAAGTATTTTTTAATATTCTTGGCAGTATTACATTTATTTATGTATATTTATTGTTTTGTATAGATTTATTGTATGTGTGTTTATTGTATATTTATTGTATTGTTGTGTTTATTGTATAGTGTTCGATGGAACAATACTACTAGGAAAACGCTCGGTGTAACGCGTTGACAAGTGAGCACCGGTATGTGCAGCACATCTAACCATGATCTAACCGAAATTCCGTAAATAATCCACGATAATTTTCTTCAGAAACTGGGAACATTTCCATAAAACTTTACACTCAATATAAATCCAAGAGAAGCGAAGTATTTCCCGAATACTCACTCCCAGATCACAGAAAGTTAAATTTTTCTACAGAAAACCACAACTCCTTACATTTACTAAAACTTCCAACATCGCCAAACGACAAGGATGTCTGAAAAATCAGACCTAAATAAAAAATGTATGGAAAAAATTTACCCGATGTTACTTTGTTTGCAACATTAGATGCAAAAGGAACAGATAGACAAAAACAGAGATTCGAGCAATTCATAGTTTGCACGTGACATCATCTCATTGTTGTCGACTATCTTGATGGCCACTATTCAGAATTTCTGTGATTTTGTAATTTTGGCGCTATTTGATAGTTTTAGTTTACGTGGGCAATTGTAGACTACGGAGAAATCATTAGTAGGTACAAAATGGAATCCATCACATTAAAAAATTTATTGATTTACCTCAATTTTAAGTTAAATCTTACCCGTCAACATGCCAACAAAATGTCCGTTCTCGGGGGAAAATTTCAATTTTGAGCATTGCTGATATTTAAAACAAATTAAGTTAACAAGAAACGTCATCCTTACCAATGAGGTCGTGAACTCTCTCCTACCCAGCACGACGCCTTACCAATGAGGTCGTGAACTCTCTCCTACCCAGCACGACGCCTTACCAATGAGGTCGTGAACTCTCTCCTACCCACCACGACGCCTTACCAATGAGGTCGTGAACTCTCTCCTACCCAGCACGACGCCTTACCAATGAGGTCGTGAACTCTCTCCTACCCAGCACGACGAACGGACGGCTGATATTTTGATTTCCACCTCCTGAATCTGATTGAAGTCATTGGAACGGTCCGAATGTTGACCTTGGACGATGCAATCGCGTTGTTCTGTTTCGTCATTCGCTTTCATAACTTGCCGGTCAGCACGCGAGGACGAAAGGTTACTTTTAGTCAGTTTCTTATCATTGATGAGCACTGACTTGTCCTTGAACGTTGCCAAAACCCCAGTGATCTTGTAAACATGGGTTGTAAATTATTATAATCTGCTTTGTTTGACAGATGATGATATTAGCAACAACAATAACAATAAACTGGAAAGTGGCCAAGTCACGTATTAGTATAATTCTTATCAGGAAAATGAGTCTGGGATATCCACAGTTTCTTTGAAAACATATTTTTTCAGTAAAATTATAAAATGACCTTTCACCAAGGCAATGCAATTTTACATGACAATTCATAAGGTAAAACCAAACCAAAGATATTAATAAAACTCAAGAATTCATAATATCTTTGGTGAAACGTCCAAATATTGTAGTAACCCTCATAGCTCGGTAAAACATCCACGTCGACCTTGACCACTCTTTTTTGACATATTATGGTACAGAAGACAAAAATCTATTCATACGCCAAATTGCAACGATTTCTCATGACAGTGAAACTCGGAGACCCCTTCCTGACCCCTTCCATTATCAGGAGTACACAAGCTTGCCTGATTTCTGTGGCCGTCTTTCCTGAGCAAGATATATTTACATGATTTACCTCAATTCAGATTCTTCAGAAACAACTGCTTGGAAGGTCTCTGCAACGACCGTCTCCTTTCCACCGTCGATCCTTTGCAATACATCATCACCACCTCCCAATCATCACCTCCCAATCACCATCAATCATTAATCAGTCGCCATTAGTCTAGTTGCAGAACAGTGCGACTTTAAACACCGTTATAACAAGTTCAATTGTTCAATGCTGAACGAAGTTCAAATGCTGTTTCTCATTTATTGCTATAGAGCAGGGTAGGTACACAGGCGGCAATGATGTGGGTCAGAGAGAGACAGAATGCAAGGATCATATTGCCGCCAGTGTACCTTGAGAGCAGGGTAACCCCGAACGTCTAACCAAATTCTAACCCTAATTACTCCAATTTCCTCGTGATTGGAAATACCCACTAATTGACATACTTATAATGACGTGCAACATACAATTACCGCATACGACATTCTCATTTCTAAGTACCAGTTGTGCATGCGGTTTCGACGGAGAATAAGGAAAAGGAAAAGCCTTCAACTACGTCATGGTCTGTCAAAACTACGCAGCGATCTCTGGGGTTTAACATTGCAATCTATCAATATTATGATATCACTTTCCCCCTCTCCCCCCCCCTCGAGTGTCTGGTGGGGTTCTCCAGCCAGCCAGCAAATACGGCATGTTAATAAAAGAAGCAGTGATTTTGGCTATGACGGTTATTGGATGTTTAAACGCGGAGAAGTAACAAGTGTTGTGATTTAGTGTGGTCGAAGTGTTAAATATGGTGATACAGAATTTATCGCCAGTTTCTGTGGATAATGAGACGGCGGAAAAGCAGTTTGATAAGAAGGTGAGCTCAGACATCGTGTAAAGACTAGTTGTTATTTTAAAGATCCCCTATCAAAGCAATTACGTATTGTATTTACCTAACTAATCGACTTCACCAAGTTTAATTGTCATAAATACCGTCTTCTTAAATTCTATGTCTTATGATTTATGAACATTGGTTCATTTGTATGGATTTGTTTAGTTTGATTTTCAAGTACTTTTAAGCGATAGGTACCAGAAAATTAACATTGATCTATGACCTCCATATTAACTGATTATTAGATTATAAGGATATTTTTTTGTAATATCGGAAATTATACATTATTTTTTCAGTCATAGCACGTTTAGAGGAAAATGTTTACAGCCTCACGCTGAAAGAGTTACCGACGCAACTCGGGGGCTTGCGTCCGCAAATGCTTTGAATATCATACAGATAGCAGGAGTTGCGTCTGCAAGTATGGACTTGTGGACTAGACTAGTTTTGAGCATGAGGCTGTTAGTAATTGTTATGTCCTCGAAATTACAGACAATGAATTTGACTCGAAAAATTATATTCAGTACCCAATACCAAAATACAAAATACTACCAATAATGGCAAGTTTTTCAATGCTCTGCTAAATTTTAAACAGTTTACTTGGACTACACTTGCCATTGCAATAACCAATGACATTCCTTGAATGACCGTTTAAACTCTATGTGGTACTGGTTTTAGCATAGCATTGAAAAACAAATTCTAAAAGCACATAATGTAAAAAGATAATATTCTAAGCAATGCATCTAGCAACGAAAATTAGATAAATATATTTTGAAGTAGGGGTTACCTAATATCGCGAAATGGTAGGACGGTGCATAGGCGTTGGGTGCTACCTATCTACATAGCATGTGAAACAGATGTTAATCATATATCGATTGTCAGTTTTTCCATTGACATTTGGTATAATTTCATAAAGAGTAGTGAATAGTGAATATGAATAGTGAATTACGTATTTTCTTAGCCTTAAAGTACAGCGTTGTTTTTAATTATTATTGGACCTTTCACTTATTGAAAAGTAATATTTGCCCTACAGTATTACACAGATCCATTAATAAATATTTTGCAATCTGTCTGTTGACTAAGATTCGTTTCTGAGTTATGGAGCGCTGCTTTTCACTCTTTTGGCACGGACATTATTTCTTTGTTTTTGTTTGTCTGTCCCTGCCGGTCTGTCCCTACAGGTCGCACCGTTTCTCCGATCGAGCTGACATTTTGCACGCATGTAAAGGACGAACTCGGCAGTTGCACAAGTTTTGAAATAGCTGTCAACGAGATTGATCGAATCAATCTAGACACAAATGCAGAGCATTGAAAAACTGGTCCGAAATAAACTGGTGTTTTTGAGCTCATCTCAAGAATCATTGAAACGGACTCCCATCTCTCTGCTTCTAATTGTTTTGACGCGCGTTGGTTTTGTTCCAGCCTGTGTTGATGGAGGGTGGCAACTACATCAAGGAAGGCCGTGACTCCGCCAAGAGCACGTGTCTGATCCCTCTGGTTTTGTTCCAGCCTGTGTTGATGGAGGGCGGCAACTACATCAAGGAAGGCCGTGACTCCGCCAAGAGCACGTGTCTGATCCCTCTGGTTTTGTTCCAGCCTGTGTTGATGGAGGGCGGCAACTACATCAAGGAAGGCCGTGACTCCGCCAAGAGCACGTGTCTGATCCCTTTGGTTTTGTTCCAGCCTGTGTTGATGGAGGGTGGCAACTACATCAAGGAAGGCCGTGACTCCGCCAAGAGCACGTGTCTGATCCCTCTGGTTTTGTTCCAGCCTGTGTTGATGGAGGGCGGCAACTACATCAAGGAAGGCCGTGACTCCGCCAAGAGCACGTGTCTGATCCCTCTGGTTTTGTTCCAGCCTGTGTTGATGGAGGGCGGCAACTACATCAAGGAAGGCCGTGACTCCGCCAAGAGCACGTGTCTGATCCCTCTGGTTTTGTTCCAGCCTGTGTTGATGGAGGGCGGCAACTACATCAAGGAAGGCCGTGACTCCGCCAAGAGCACGTGTCTGATCCCTCTGGTTTTGTTCCAGCCTGTGTTGATGGAGGGCGGCAACTACATCAAGGAAGGCCGTGACTCCGCCAAGAGCACGTGTCTGATCCCTCTGGTTTTGTTCCAGCCTGTGTTGATGGAGGGCGGCAACTACATCAAGGAAGGCCGTGACTCCGCCAAGAGCACGTGTCTGATCCCTCTGGTTTTGTTCCAGCCTGTGTTGATGGAGGGCGGCAACTACATCAAGGAAGGCCGTGACTCCGCCAAGAGCACGTGTCTGATCTTCTCTCCGCGCGAGGAGGATGAAGTGGGCGCTCTGGCCAGGGCGCTCACACTCTTCGAGGTACGAACCCACGCCCAAATACTAAAACCTAATTAATTTTTAACGGCAGACATACAAGTACTGAAATACAGCTAGGCTAGTGGCGACGGATGAATGATTATGACTTATGATGATGATTGGGAAGGATGGAAAGTGGGAAGGAGGCGGTCGTGGCCTATTAGGCATATTAGCCTATTATTCTGACGGGTAGAAAGGGTCTTCATGTTTATGGCAGGCAGAGATTTGACATCAGCTGTCCTTGGGGATATTCTTGCGCTTTCCTTAATTGTTCTTCAAATCAGTCATAAACATTATATTCGTAATAATTTAAAATTGTTAAATTTGTCTAAATTTTTTAATTAATTCTCTTTTAAATAGTAATAGTTCAATGTTCAACAATTTCCACCATTCGAAATTTCAAGCGATTGCAAAAGAAATCTTTTGCAAGAAATCCACAGAAATCTTAATCTGAATCTTGCTAGATTCAAGGGAACGATATAAGCTTGGAACTCTTGTGTTGTGCAGAAGAACAAAGTGAATCTGGTGCACATCGAGTCTCGGTCGTCCAGTCGCGTCCCCAACCAGTACGAGTTCATGGTGGAATGCGCCCCTGGCGGTGACCTTGGCGCCGCCATCGACGTGCTGCGCGAGAAGTGCGAGTACTTCAGCATCATCACGCGCAACCACAAGGACAACAGAGGTACGAAACATGTCAATACCAACACAACGGCTGGTGTAGTGGATACCACAACATCGGGCACGGTCTGTAGTTGGATGGGTGACCGTTCAACTTTGCCTTGCTAGTAGTTGCCGTTGGGCCAGAGAGACTGGGGTGTTTGGGGGTTATAGTGTGACGACCACCCTCCACATGTTATTAATCAGTCTCTCGACGGCGCGGGTTGTGGATGCCCGTGCTGTGAATGTCACACCGTCCTTCGGATGGGACGTTAAGCCCTTGGTATCTTTCGTCAGGAGGAGGCTATATGCCGGTACCGGGTTTCCTCTCCTCCCTTCTCTATATTACATTCTCACTAGTGGAGCCTGGCTCTGTAATGGACACAAATACTCTAGAGTAATCAGAGTTGGGTTCGGGCCAAGGTCTGTCATTAGGAAGAGTGAAACACAGGATATCCCAGAGTAGGGTATCCCAAAAACCCGCGTTTAAGTTGCCAATGGGTCTGAACTCCACTTTCCACTTCTTATTCTCCCAGCACATTTCTCGCTACTTTTTCTAATAAATAAAAGGTCTCTCTGAGATCTAAAGTATCTGAGGTGTCACAAAACCCACTAAGCGGTGACGTTACTGTGCACGTCAGCCACGGCCACGGCCAGTACAGGACTAGCGCAGATGAGACCACGTTGCTTTGATTTTGCAGGAACCGTGCCGTGGTTCCCGAGGAGGATGCGCGACCTTGACAAGTTCGCCAACCAGATCCTGTCGTACGGCGCCGAGCTGGACTCCGACCATCCCGGCTTCACGGACCCCGTCTACAGACTGCGCAGGAAGTACTTCGCCGACATCGCGTTCAACTACAAGCAGTGAGTTCCATCCCGAGCAGTCCGACACCTGACGGACACGTGCATGCCGCGTGTACAGGAACCAGATTCTAGAACTTTTACATTTCCAATTCCACAGGAATCCGATTCCATGCCATGTTCATCCATAAGACCGTGAATAGAATTCCATTAGAATTGGGAATTTAAAAGTTCTGAAATAGGAGCCCTGTACTGGGGAGAAAAACATCTCGGGAAGCTCAGTGCACTAAGGATTGTTTCCGAACGATTTATTGTAATCATTTGACCTGACATTCCTCAGATGCAAATACAAAATGAAACATAATTGCTAATCTAACTCAACTTTTTGCATATAATACTTTTCCATCGATGGTTACATCTTGGTTGCATGAACATTCTATAGGTTTGTTTATCGAGAGTATTGAAAGCGTCTGTGATCCAAAGTTCGTTTTAAGTAATCTTGATACTACAAGAAACATGTAATTTATTTCAGTGTTGATAATATTAAATATAATTAATTAATATTATTAAAACAACCTCTTGACTGATCATGTACACGTGTGCTTGCTCTAGTGGCGAGCCTCTGCCACGTGTCGACTACACTGCCGACGAGACGGCCACGTGGGGCGTTGTGTTCCGAGAGCCGACCAAGCTGTACCCCACGTGCAAGTACACGTGTTCATGTACACGTGTGAATGTTACAGTGGCGAGCCTCTGCCACATGTCGACTACACTGCCGACGAGACGGCCACGTGGGGCGTTGTGTTCCGAGAGCTGACCAAGCTGTACCCCACGTGCAAGTACACGTGATCATGCACACGTGTGAATGTTACAGTGGCGAGCCTCTGCCACATGTCGACTACACTGCCGACGAGACGGCCACGTGGGGCGTTGTGTTCCGAGAGCTGGCCAAGCTGTACCCCACGTGCAAGTACACGTGTTCATGTACACGTGTGAATGTTACAGTGGCGAGCCTCTGCCACATGTCGACTACACTGCCGACGAGACGGCCACGTGGGGCGTTGTGTTCCGAGAGCTGACCAAGCTGTACCCCACGCATGCGTGCAAGGAGTACAACCACGTGTTCCCGCTGCTCATGGAGAACTGCGGATATCGCGAGGACAACATTCCGCAGCTTGAAGACGTCTCCAACTTCCTCAAAGGTGAGAATCAGAACGTGAGGAGTAGAAATAGAGATTAAGAAGTACTAGTTGAATCCCTACCAGCAAATTCATGTTACGTACAACTTCTCGACCTTTTTCTTTAGAAAATGGACGTCGTCGACCGACCGACCAAATAAGACGCCATTAAATGTTAAAGGAAAGAGCAAATATCTATGGAAAACAAAATCAGAAAAGACTTTGCCCCCTTCTTAACTCTCTATCTCTCTCCCCCCTCCCTCCTCACCTCACTGGTCAAATGCACTGGTCTACACATTACAGGTAGTTTACTATTAATAATTATTGCCCACTCACATTTTTTACCTTCCCTATTTTGCCACCTCGGTATTTTTTCTGACGCCGTCACAGCTCAGTGTCGAGCCCAAACAAGATCGTTTGGTTCTTTATACAAGAACATACTAGATCGAAAAGGCAACACTGTTGCGAGTGTCCACTAACGTGATCCTCTCCCGCCAGACTCCACCGGGTTCTCTCTGCGCCCTGTTGCCGGCTTGCTGTCGTCGCGCGACTTCCTGGCGGGGCTGGCGTTCCGCGTGTTCCACTCGACGCAGTACATCCGCCACAGCAAGGCAACACTGTTGCGAGTGTCCACTAACGTGATCCTCTCTCCCGCCAGACTCTACCGGGTTCTCTCTGCGCCCGGTTGCCGGCTTGCTGTCGTCGCGCGACTTCCTGGCGGGGCTGGCGTTCCGCGTGTTCCACTCTACGCAGTACATCCGCCACAGCAAGGCGCCGCTGTACACGCCCGAGCCCGACGTGTGCCACGAGCTGCTGGGCCACGTGCCGCTCTTCGCTGAGCCCGCCTTCGCGCAGTTCTCCCAGGAGATCGGGCTGGCGTCGCTCGGCGCCCCCGACGACTTCATCGAGAAGCTCGCCACGGTACGTCACAGCCAGCCAGATGGAGTTCAGCTGATGACGTTTCTTGTAATGGGGAAAGCGCGGCTAATTAGTTAGTCTCGACGCTAGATTTGGCTAAGCGCTCAAACAATATATCTATCATTTCGTACCCACGTGTCAGCGACATCTAGCGTCGAGGTTACAACGCACTGGGGCTGTGCAAAATGAACGTCACGCTAAAAATCGGTTATTTTCACATCCCCCTGCCCACCCCTTCACACTTTTCGTAACCTTCCCCTGTAAATGGACGTCACGAACATTATCTATACCCACACTCTAAATAGAATTATTTGTTTGAGTGCGAAATGTATGAGAATTTGTCGTTTTTAGTGATATTTCGGACCCCACGATATCAATTTGAATGTATTATGCTTTAAAATGTATCAAAACAAGATGTCCATACTGGCTTCATTCCCCCCCCCCCCCCTCCACCATGTCACATGATGTCATATGAATGATGTCACATATTGGTCACAACTTACTTTGGGAAGACGCGTTGAGTGCGAGTGGCAACGGAAATTTCATCTGACTTCTTCTAAGATTACGATAATGAACGATGGACATAATGTTTGTATCGCCCTCATGTGCCTGTCTGTCCGCAGTGCTTCTGGTTCACGGTCGAGTACGGCATGTGCCGCCAGGACGGCGAGCTCAAGGCGTTTGGCGCCGGACTGCTCTCCTCGTTCGGCGAGCTGCAGTACTGTTTGACCGGCAAGGCAGAGCTCCGGCCATTCGAACCCGTCAAGACGGCCGAGCAGAAATATCCCATCAGCGAGTACCAGCCGGTGTACTTCGTGGCGGAGAGCTTCGACGATGCCAAGGAGAAGATGATGTGAGTTCACAAGTCTTACTAGGAGCGCAAACTTTTGTAATATCTGAGCAGAAAATTTTAACTTTTTTGTTCATATTTCGTAAATACAGTTGGTAATATGATAGACAAATAATGGACAAAACCGTTTGTCTGCGAAACTTGGAGTGACAAAACCGTTTGTCTGCGAAACTTGGAGTGAATATTCATAAATGTATGTAACTATATACGAAACCTATGCGATTTTCATTTTATAATAGATTTTCAATGCTGGATGGCGCAAAAATGGTTTACCAATGTTAGAAAATATATCAAACTTTTAATATGAGCAAGTTTATACAGTCATACCTAGTTAAAAAAAAAATCTTGGAGCATTGAATTTGCACTGACCCAACTTTTATTTTATTATTATTCTATTTCTTTATCTTCTTGTGATGCCAATTCTTTTGAACGCAATGCACCAAGCTTTTTTATTTTGTTTTTTTAGAAATATCGTTGAGATACTCATGATGCATTTCTTGTGTCTTCCAGTAAATACGCCCAGACAATTCCCCGTCCGTTCGGAGTCCGCTACAACTCCTACACACAGAGCATCGACATCCTGGACTCCAAGCCTCAGATCCAGGACCTCGTCGAGAACCTCAACTACGAGATGCAGATCCTGTTGGACGCTCTCAGGAAGCTGTGAGGGGTCTACGATGACGCATGTTCACTCAGGCTAATAATCATTAGGTTTAGAGATGTCGGACAATGCTGAGACGTCAGGACGTTGCGACCAATCAGAGTCGAGCGTTGACGCGTCGGCCAATCAGGAGATGGTATTCCCGCGCTTGTTCTCACAGCGTGGGAAAGCAGGCACCTGATTGGTTGGCGCAACAACACTTGTTCATACCGGACAAGTTAAACCAGAATCAGAATCATACATTGAACTTCAACATAGTTAAGTGCCTAGTAATTGATGAAGAAAGTTTACGGTGTGAACAAGACTGAAATAATATGAGATGTTTGTTTCCTCTTAGTGCCTAGATTTTAAATCGCATCAAATTGTTTCAGCTCTTGACGTCTAGTATTGCGACTGTGATTTTATCTACTTATATATTTGTCCCATATCTTATTAATGTAAATTTGTTTCATGTTGATATATCATTGTTTACATAATTTTAATCTAGTGGCTCCCAGGTCAGGATTGCAACAGAAGTTTTTTTACGTAATTGTGAGATGAATCCTTTTGTACGTCATTTAGATCTTAATAAATCAAGTTTTGACTAAAACTGCTGTCATTGAACTAGTGATTGATAATTGAACCCTTGATCCTTTTATCTTTGCTCCTCACGTCATTGGCAGTGATCATCATAGTACTCGTTTATCCTTGCTATTAGCATCTACAATAAACAATACAAAGTACGAGCTCATAGCATTTTAGTAAGTGGCCATAGGTTTAGAGACGTTTATCCTTGCTATTAGCATCTACAATAAACGATACAAAGTACGAGCTCATAGCATTTTAGTAAGTGGCCATAGGTTTAGAGACGTTTATCCTTGCTATTAGCATCTACAATAAACAATACAAAGTACGAGCTCATAGCATTTTAGTAAGTGGCCATAGGTTTAGAGACGTTTAGCCTGAAAATTAGTACAAATATGGCACTAAACGTCTGTAGGACCAAATAAAACTAATAACTCATTCCAAAATATGAAATTATTTTCATTGAACAGTTCTGAAAAGTCTACAAAGCCTTATTTTATTAACAATTATTTTTTCAATATCTTTTACCAATGGTAAAAGAACTTGAAAAAATTCGATTAAAAACTCTTCAAGGCCACGCTCACTTAAAGTGAGAATAATGTTAAACGTCCGTCATTGAACTTCTGTTGATTGTCTTGATGTTATAACATTTCAAACTAATGTGGGTCCTGAAGTATATTAATTGTAATTGACAGTCTTCAAACTCAAATACAATGTTGTAATTGCCACTTCGGGACAGATGTTCTACTCGTGAGAAAGGAATCCAAATTGATTTCAACAATCATTTATGATATATTTTCCAAGTACTTTATTGGACCTAGCTAGATGGCTGCGGTGCGTCTTCACTACAACTCAATCTTCATCCAATCCATCCTACAAGTCAGTCGTTGTCAGTGATGTTTTGAATGATTTTTACTCCGTAGTAGAACTTGCTGAGCAGCATGTGAAGATAATATCCGATCCGACAAATCTGCAACAGAGAGAAACAAATCTCAATAAAGTTTCTGAACTATTTCGTTTCCGAGTCGGCTGCACTCGATGGTAATAACTTTTCAAAAAGAAATGTGAATATATTTAACATAGCTAATAGGCAACCTTGTAACGTAAAACAGCCCAAACTCGACTGAAATTTGACTGAAATATATACAAATTGTTTTTAAGTAGAGGTTGGGTACAAATATAAGTTGGTGTTTATAATTGCTAAGGCAGCTAACTATGTTATTTATCTTTCGTAGTTTGAATGATTCGAAAGTAATGACGATATTTAGGTAATATTATCTCCAGTCCATCGAGTGCATCCGACTCCAGAGTGCGTGCGAATAGGGGACAGCTGCCGATGACGTCACTAACCGTCTTGAAGGTCCTCCTGGAGAGCGGAATTCCAGCCGCTCGGACAACCACTGGGCGCTGTGACCTTGACATGATGACCCGGAGTGACCTCTTGAACCCTTCCGAGCAGTCCAGCCAATCACAGGCGTAGGCGGCGTCGCGCACAACCAAACTCTAATGCAATACAAACCATGATTATAATAATACTGTGGGCATCAACAGGTGTGAGCTGACTCGGTTGATAACAACGTTTTGTAATATTCTTACCTCATATTACTTTTAAATCTACAAATGGTGACAGCTGTGGGATTCAAAAATTAAATTATTAGGCAATTATGAATTTTTCGTAAGCCACCATTTTTTTAAGACTTTAAAATAATATTTTAAATATTACAAAAATATTATTGACTTATCAAAACAAGCCAATATGTAAAAATTCCTTTTATAATGTTAAAATAACAACGTAAGCGATATTTGGCGTCTCGTTACCGGAAGTGCAACTGTTGTTGTTCTGTCATGGAGTTAGAACTGATTGAACGCACCTCTGTGGTGAGCTGCTCCGCGCACCAGCAGTAGAGCGTGATCTCGCACAATGCAGTGAGGATGCCGCCGAGCAACACAGCTACTTCAGCACTGTGCACTGCAGACTGACAAACACAATTGGACGCATTGCGTAGAACCATTTTGTTGGCAGAAAACATTAGCTTTGGAAACAAATAAGTATATAAAGGTTGCTAGTTTTCTTTTTCTTTGGAAATCAAGTTCTAGAATAAGGCCGGAGTTTTTATTTTAATACCATACTAATACGACCTAGTTAATAATTAAACTTCAGAGTTAAAAATATTTATAAGGATTTGAATCCTCTTTTTCGTATCATTCCAATGCTATTCGTATCTTGAGATATATGTGTTTGAAACTGTATTTGTAAATTGTATTTGTTTTTGATGATTATGTGTGTATTTAGGTACAATGTTTTTGATAATTGTGTGCACTTACCATGTTCTTGACGTACAGCCAAGCAACTCCAAGGAGCACATTCAGAATTACTTGGCTTCCCAGCATGTGTTTGAACATCGAGTTCAAGTCGTCTGCCATCCTGAAGTCAAAGGAACAGAAGCTAGTTTAAATCAGATTATCAACATGGATCACATAAATAATATGATCACGGACTGCATTACATGAATCCGGACATCTAACACAGATTGTAGCAACATTCAGACATTTTAGCCCGGGAGGGGGAATGATTATGCAAAGAATAAGGAGTTATAGCGACTCGAGCGAAATTTTTGAAAACTGAACATCTTAGATTAGTAACAAAATCAATGTCGAGCATGTTTACCGGTCAGATCTGCATCCACAAGAGGTCTAGAATGACAAGATTGATTGTGAAAAAGGTGTCAAAGTTAAGAAAAAGTAGGGTTTAAAAAATGTTTTGGAGAATTTGAAATGCCGTGAGAGTATGCATCAGACAGAGAAATTCACTATCAATATCTATAAATTGAGAGTTGAAAATTGTTTTAAGATGTTTCCTTGTAATTTAAAAAGACACATGACTTATTTGTACAGAAGTGTGTGTGGAAATAGAATATTTTCCCCGGGGGGGAGGTGGGGCACTCTCCTCCCTCAGGTATGCCTGGATTCAATGGATTCAACACTTACTGTTAGGACTTGGGAGAAACGAACCCGAGCAAAAGCTGGTGACGAAGAATGCATTCTCTAAGATACAACTCCATCTGTCTCCTGAACTCTTGCGGACGTCTGCGATGGACCGGAAGCGTCTGTGCGCCGGCCAGCTGCGCAGACTCCAGGATGACGTCATTACCGCATGCCGCACGGGCCAACAGCAGCTCCTTCCTCCGCATCGCCTCCGCCACTGTAGTGCGAATGTTTTCCAAGTTCGTCCTGTAACATAATTTTCATGTAGGTTCCTAGACTACTAGGAAAACACTCCGTGTAACGCGTTGGGTTCCACCTCTCTTATAAGAAGTTAATTAAGACAGAACAATATTTAAGTAGATAGTTTAATGCATTACGACTATTAGTGGCAATTGGTAGACTGTAAAACTGTTAAATTCTGTAAGAATTCAACATTATTGCAAGAATGTCAGTATACAAACTTTTCAGACATTTTTGATTATGATCTCTGTTGATGGCGTCATAGGGGGAGGAAATGCAAATGATTCTTGATACACTACGAGATGTGCACTTGCCCCAATATCTTGAACTGAATGATGAACTGCGCCACCAGCAGCAGGAAGATGACGTCACAGGTTCCCATGACGACCATGTTGATGAAGGATGTGATCAACTCCACGGCCAAGGTCATCTCGAACCACGGCGAGGTGTATGCGGGATACGGGTACCATTTCCTAGACACAGGTCCTTGGATATGCAGAAAGCCATTGGCGTGTACCATCTAGTTCATTGCATCAGTAATCACTAGACTCCTAACAGGTTAGTCCAAACTAACTAACAGGATATAAGTTAGTTCTTCATGAGATTTCAACCCACAAATTGGCTGTTAATCCTCGACGAAATGCATCCAAAAATGTATGAATTATATGTGAAATTGTGACCTTTTGTGAACATTTTAAAGATTTTATATAGTTTTTCATTAATAGTCATGACGAAGGATCAGCCCAAGGGGTACTGGTCCGTGGGAGCCCAGCACTGGTAGGAGTCAGTACCGGAGGGCAAGACATTTCGGGCTGGCAGCCTGTTTCTGTGTGGGAGGGGGGGGGGGGGCAATAGAGGGCTACGAAATCAAGGAGGGCATGTGACGGGGTCGACTCTGGCTATCGTCTGGGCCTCACCACTGGCTGTCCGGCATGGGTAGCATACATGCTCGCCAGCCTAGCCCAGTGGATCGTTGGCCAACACAAACCCCATTGCAGCGCTAAGGTGGCAGCCGTCGAGGGGGGGAGGGGGGGGGCCGTTACACTAAAACATGTACAATGCTCACATGAATGTAATGGTTCTCGTTGAAACATCCTGGACGAGTTTGCGCACGACAACCATGACGCTGGACGCGATCGTCATGATCGGCACAGCTCGGTTGCAAAAGTAGCTGAATCTCTTCCAGCTGCGAATGTCGTCATTCCTGCAACGCCGCGAGAACTCCGTGTTGTTCGCCGCGTCGAGAGCGAGGAACATCGCTCTCAGCTTGCACCTGTTGACATACAGCGTGGCGAGCTTCAGCGCGAACTCGAAGTAGAAGATGGACAAGATGGCGTGCTCCGTGATGGCCGCCGCGTCGCCCCAGTCCAGAGCCACGTTGATGCACTGTTGCGTGAGAGCTGCACCCAGGCGCGCAGCCGCGATGTGGGGCAGCCATGAGGCCGCGCTTCGACTCTCGCCGTCATCCGGCCACAGACCTGCATGAACACAGTCGGGTGTGGGATTGTGAATGTAGGAGATGTGTCAATATCACTTTTGTCCGACAGAGGGTTGAGGCTGTTCCGACATAGGCGCTGTGGGAAGAAACTATGGACTGTCATTTACACAAGAACATTTTTCTAGGAAGGCGTTGATTTTTAAAAGTTACAGAAAATCTGTCAAAATATTTAAATTAAAAATGCGTATATACCTAGGTATGTCAATAACAATTGTAACTTGCAGGTAAAATGAGTAATGGTTGCCATCTTCCAAAGAAACGGGACCAAATGACATAACAAAACTCTTTCCCACAAACCGCTCATGACGCTTATGACGGACGACGTATCGTCCTTTCTTTGGCATGTTCTATTGTTCATGTTAATTTGCATCTAATAACCACGGCCTCCTTCTTATAAAGGAGGCCGTGCTAATAACACTTTTCGTTTCTGTGGGTCCCTGGAACCAGTTTGGTCTGAATCACACCAAATTAATGTTTAAATAAAACTATCCGATTAATCGAAAATAATTAAAATTATTACTAATTTACATCGTCTGACCATTCAAAGTGAATGAGTGCAAACGTATTGAGTCAAGACACTATTCTAGATTACAATAGTCAGGCAGAATCAATCATTACGGCAAAAACTCTTAAGAAAAGGGTCCAATAAATTCAAAAAGGTTCCATTGCTTTTATTACTGTTCCAGAATGCTACTACATCTACCACAGATTACCTCACCCACAGCACATCTTTTGTATTGATTAATTATTTCACATTCAATAATCATTCAATAACTCAAACGTGTCATAAATAATTCATATTGTGGATTTTGAAGTTTTTCAACTGACATTGTTAAAAAATCACCGCTAGTTTGATTAACTGCCTTTCTTTCTTACCGAGGTAGTAGAGCAGACTGCCAGCAACTCCCAAGTAGCGCCTGAGCGGAGCTTTCGGACGCAGTGTCTTCCATCCAACACCCATTGCAGCAGAACAAGCAGACTTGTGAGTTGACACCGACACTAGAGGGACATGTGATGATACTTCGCAGCTACCAATGCCGACACTAGAGGGACATGTGATGATACTTCGCAGCTACCAATGCCGACACTAGAGGGACATGTGATGATACTTCGCAGCTACCAATGCCGACACTAGAGAGACATGTGATGATACTTCGCAGCTACCAATGCCGACACTAGAGGGACATGTGATGATACTTCGCAGCTACCAATGTCGACACTAGAGGGACATGTGATGATACTTCGCAGCTTCCAATGCCGACACTAGAGGGACATGTGATGAATACTTCGCAGCTACCAATGCCGACACTAGAGGGACATGTGATGATACTTCGCAGCTACCAATGCCGACACTAGAGGGACATGTGATGATACTTCGCAGCTACCAATGCCGACACTAGAGGGACATGTGATGATACTTCGCAGCTACCAATGCCGACACTAGAGGGACATGTGATGAATACTTCGCAGCTACCAATGCCAACACTAGAGGGACATGTGATGATACTTCGCAGCTACCAATGTCGACACTAGAGGGACATGTGATGAATACTTCGCAGTTACTAATGCTCGGCACTAGAGGGACATGTGATGATACTTCGCAGCTACCAATGCCGACACTAGAGGGACATGTGATGATACTTCGCAGCTACCAATGCCGACACTAGAGGGACATGTGATGATACTTCGCAGCTACCAATGCCGACACTAGAGGGACATGTGATGATACTTCGCAGCTACCAATGCCGACACTAGAGGGACATGTGATGATACTTCGCAGCTACCAATGTCGACACTAGAGGGACATGTGATGATACTTCGCAGCTACCAATGCCGACACTAGAGGGACATGTGATGATACTTCGCAGCTACCAATGTCGACACTAGAGGGACATGTGATGATACTTCGCAGCTACCAATGCCGACACTAGAGGGACATGTGATGATACTTCGCAGCTACTAATGCCGACACTAGAGGGACATGTGATGATACTTCGCAGCTACCAATACCGACACTAGAGGGACATGTGATGAATACTTCGCAGTTACTAATGCCGACACTAGAGGGACATGTGATGATACTTCGCAGCTACCAATGCCGACACTAGAGGGACATGTGATGATACTTCGCAGCTACCAATGTGGACACTAGAGGGACATGTGATGATACTTCGCAGCTACCAATGCCGACACTAGAGGGACATGTGATGATACTTCGCAGCTACCAATGCCGACACTAGAGGGACATGTGATGATACACCGCAGTTACTAATGCTCGGCAGGATCAATATCCTAATGATAATCTACAAAGTTTCAATTTGTTCATTATACAAGGAAAGAGTTTTATGTTCCTAGTTATTCGGCCAGCTCAAAACTTTCCCACAAATGATAAGCTTTAATTTATTTAGCGTCAGGGTTCTGAAGCTAAATCATATCACAAATCGTATCATATCGTATATCACAACTTGCTTTTCTAAGAATTTAAATAATATTTTGGATTCTACAATTGGTGACAGATTTGGGATTTATATATTATGTCTTTAAAACTTTAAGACAAAGATACATTTGTTTATATGATATAAATAAAATTACCAATTGTTTTTTATTCATGCAATAATGTTCTTTTAATACCGTAAATATAATGTTGAATTCTACAAATGGTGACAGATGTGGGATTAATATATTTCTTTAAAACATAAGATACATTTGTTTTTTGATAAGTATGTTTATTGCTTTTTCTTTTCATTCAAGCAATAATGCTTTTGTAATGCCTCTGGTATTATTTTGATTTCTACAAATGGTGACAGCTGTGGGATTAATATCTATCTTTGAAAATTTCAAGAAAAAGACAATTTTGTTTATTCGACACTAAAAGTTGCAAAACGCCAACGCTTTTTATGTTAAAAATGTCTATCTTAGTCAGTCGTAGACCGAAGAGGGGTTAATTATTTGACAGTTGTTCGTTTAATTTTATCGGTCATATCAGTAGATATCAATCCCCTAGCCATGGATGACCCTAGCCATTTATTTGGTGACAAGTTATGAAGGAATATCTTGTTATGGTTATAGTAATTTAATATAATACTGTTGCTGATGTTCAATACATTTTTATTAATGTTCACAATAATAATATAAATATTATAAATTAGAATATTTTCAAATATTTACATTTCTATAAATTTACAATATGTTCACAATGAAATGATAGTATAAATATTTAAACATATTTTCATTTTCCAAATCACTTAGGTACACACAATTTGAGCGTCGGCTTTACCACTTGATCAGATGTCGTAATTATTTACAATAGAAAGTACAATTGTTCCGGATATCTGGTTTAAACTTAAATTTAACTGAAAATATATGGTGTTATCATAAATCAGTTAGGTTGTTGGACCTTACATGTTTGTGCACACTTTCAGATCGTCTGTGAAACGGTGCGATTGCGGCAGTAAATGACAAAACAACCAAATAAACAAAAGAGAGGTCCGTGCCAAGGAATAGTCTTAGAAGGACGCTCGCTCAACAAGTGTCATAGAATAAGTGATTCGTGTTGTAGGACAAGTGGTCTATTCAGCAAGGAACCAAGTACTTGTAATTGCAGATCTGCGCTACTGGGTCGTAGTAGAGCCCATCGGGGCAGCTGTACTTGTACTGAATGTACTTGTTATCGTTCCACTGACAGTAGTAGAAGACTTGGCAGTTGCTGGGGTCTCGGACGTAACCGTCACGTTGGCAGATGGCGCCACCGACTGGCGGCCGGCGAGTCGTCTGCAACAATGCAGTATGTTTTTGGTTTCGAGTTTTTAAAATTAATTAATTTTTTAAAAAAACTTCCCAATTTGAAAAGTGTTAAGTTAATGCATACTTTTGATAACCTTATGGGTTAAGTCCTACACACAACATAGATTTAATACAGATCTTAGATATTTTACTGTATCTTGTTTTATTTGGGGTTGAAATATTTACATATTTTTAAAATTTACATGGATTATAGTTGGATATGGTCATGGATAATTAATTTACAATAGGAGAATACATTTTAAAATGCTTACGGTTGTTGTGGTGGTTGTAGTCGTGCCACCACCGTTGCCGTTGCCGTTGCCGTTGCCGTTACCAAGCGCCTCGTTGATGGCGCGCAAGAGAGGGTACTTCCTGCCGTGGCATTTACCAAGGAAATCATCAGTTTCCAAGCTCCAGATCATGGCTCCTCCCAAACCCAGAGAACGAGCAAAGTCCACCTGCAATTCAGAAACATTACCAAATTATAAAATTAATAGTTCAAAATGAAATGAACAAACTGTATTAATTCCATCATTTAAGGTAGTTTCTGTGGCGAAACCCATTGATATTGTAGGTACCCATAGTACGTATTTGACATTTGGAATACTCCAATTTCATCGTTTTGATTCTTAAGATATTTTACTGACGAGGCAAAAAGTGTCTTGGCTCTCTCAGAGAGAAAACTCACGTGCTGGTCTTCTCATTAGTTTGAAAGAAAAATGCGTTTCCGCAAACGCAAATCCACTCTCAACAACTAATCCTTCCACGAGCTGCTTAAATCCAGCTTTTAAGGTGATACAAGCGCTCGGATGTTTTAGCAAATTGAGAGAGAATAATGGTTTCATAATAAAACTTGCAATATGCCGACTTTGAGGGACGTTAGATTGAAATCAATCAAATTATCATCATCATTATGAGGTCACTGACCTTGTATTTGATCGACTCCATATTGTCGTAGCCGACCCATTGGTTGCCATTTGACGCGAATGGCACCTTCTGCTCGTTGTCCCAGGTTACCGTCCAGCCTCCTTGCATCAGCTTCTCACAGATCTGGGAGACAAAACCAAAAGTTACAGAGGAAATCAATATTTGTGTAATCCTCGGAGATGCAAGTCGTGGACATCAAGTGGACAATAAGACCACTTGGTTGGAATTCCCCTCCGCGTCACCTCCGAATGTCCTGATAAAACTTGCCCCTTACAGCGACTACCAGTCGTACACAGACGGAGTATTAGTTGCCTAGATTGTTTGATGTATTCAGAGGGATGACTTGCATAGATTGGTTTTATCACTATCACTGCATAAGGAGGCGGCTGTAGTGCACAATACTTATTGGTTTTAATTATGAAATTATGGAATTGCCAGATTGCGTCGCTCAAAATACACTCATATTTCACGTAGTTTTTGTTGATCACATTTTTATTTTTGGTAGTTTTGTGTACGTTTCAAAATGTAAATAATATACAAATTGGTATTTTCTTAATTTTTCTCTTGATGATCTTTACATTTATAATAGCAATATTATTTTTAGTTTTTATTTTTCATTCTCAAACAGTCCTTCTGCATTGATGACGCATCTATATTATGTAAACGCGTGTATGTAAAATGTAGTGTTCCACAGTTGAGCCTCCGACAATTGATGATTCTTTATCTGTATTCTTAATATGCTAATTAAAAAATGTCACGTCATTATTTTACCTCATTGTATCCGAAGAAGCCAGCTTCTCTGGTGTAAGGCCCACTGGGCCCGGTGCCGACTGTCGGGGCCCCTAGTCCCCTGTTCGCACTGCTGGCCAGGGTGAATGTCCTGCCGTATGTGCCGATGCCCATGATGAGCTTGCTGGCTGGAGCCCCTTGAGATATCCAGTTCTTGATGCTGGAGGCCTGGACAAGTTCATTGTCAGAATCAGAAGAAAACTCAACACTCTTTTGAAAATTATGAAACAAGAATAAAACTAGGAACTCGTGTTTTAGTTTAAGGTCCTCATAGTTTTTTTTTTATTAAAAAAAATATTTTTAGTAAAAATGTACACACTTTTTATAGGGTAGCTTCATCTGACAACATAGCACCAAAATGTCAATAAAGGGCAGATACATCTAGTATATAAATTGGTTATAATCGTTATCTCTCTCGAGTGTTTTCAATATTTTCATTTTATTACAATATATCTAAATTAACTGATCTATCGAACATCGGCCTCTACCCAACCAATCGATCTGAAATGCATATACTAAAGTAATCTAAGCAGTCTCTGGGATCGTTTTTTAACGGGATCTTGTGTTTGGTTCAAATTTAAAAAATATCTTTCGATTGGTTGGTCCGATCAATTTGAAATTTTCCAGTCATTGCAACCAACATTGTCCCCAATCTGACAAAGTTTCAGCCAAGTCCACCCGATTTACCGATCAACTTAAAACTTTGCATGTTCTTTGGGACCAACATTTAGGTATTTCTGCCAATTTTCAGACTAATATGTCGTCTTCTTTAAAAGTTATTGTCATTTTAAGGACTTTTTGTTCAATAATGTTGAAATATTAGCAAATGTTTGCCAATAATTTCAATTATTATATCAGTGCTATCTTGATGCTTCAGGTCCAAGGCCTGTCTAGAGCAACTGATACTTGCAAACGCATATCAAATCGCATGCAATACGAAGGCTCGCTTATCAACGCGGTACACAGAGCGTTTTCCTAGTAACTGACCACATTGAGTGTCTGCTGCTTCGGTGTCGTGTCAATGGAGCTGGCGTAGAGCGGCGCATTCTGACCCGTGACGCTCATTGATATAAACAAGGTGTCTGTTACCTAGCAACCAGGAGGAAGAAACAACTCTACTGACCACATTGAGTGTCTGATGCTCCGGTGTCGTGTCAATGGAGCTGGCGTAGAGCGGCGCATTCTGACCCGTGACGCTCATTGATATAAACAAGGTGTCTGTTACCTAGCAACCAGGAGGAAGAAACAACTCTACTGACCACATTGAGTGTCTGCTGCTTCGGTGTCGTGTCAATGGAGCTGGCGTAGAGCGGCGCATTCTGACCCGTGACGCTCATTGATATAAACAAGGTGTCTGTTACCTAGCAACCAGGAGGAAGAAACAACTCTACTGACCACATTGAGTGTCTGCTGCTGCAGTGTCCTGTCAATGGAGCTGGCGTAGAGCGGCGCATTCTGACCCGTGACGCTCATTGATATAAACAAGGTGTCTGTTACCTAGCAACCAGGAGGAAGAAACAACTCTACTGACCACATTGAGTGTCTGATGCTCCGGTGTCGTGTCAATGGAGCTGGCGTAGAGCGGCGCATTCTGACCCGTGACGCTCATTGATATAAACAAGGTGTCTGTTACCTAGCAACCAGGAGGAAGAAACAACTCTACTGACCACATTGAGTGTCTGCTGCTCCAGTGTCCTGTCAATGGAGCTGGCGTAGAGCGGCGCATTCTGACCCGTGACGCTCATTGATATAAACAAGGTGTCTGTTACCTAGCAACCAGGAGGAAGAAACAACTCTACTGACCACATTGAGTGTCTGCTGCTCCAGTGTCCTGTCAATGGAGCTGGCGTAGAGCGGCGCATTCTGACCCGTGACGCTCATTGATATAAACAAGGTGTATGTTACCTAGCAACCAGGAGGAAGAAACAACTCTACTGACCACATTGAGTGTCTGCTGCTCCGGTGTCGTGTCAATGGAGCTGGCGTAGAGCGGCGCATTCTGACCCGTGACGCTCATTGATATAAACAAGATGTCTGTTACCTAGCAACCAGGAGGAAGAAACAACTCTACTGACCACATTGAGTGTCTGATGCTCCGGTGTCGTGTCAATGGAGCTGGCGTAGAGCGGCGCATTCTGACCCGTGACGCTCATTGATATAAACAAGATGTCTGTTACCTAGCAACCAGGAGGAAGAAACAACTCTACTGACCACATTGAGTGTCTGCTGCTCCGGTGTCCTGTCAATGGAGCTGGCGTAGAGCGGCGCATTCTGACCCGTGACGCTCATTGATATAAACAAGATGTCTGTTACCTAGCAACCAGGAGGAAGAAACAACTCTACTGACCACATTGAGTGTCTGATGCTCCGGTGTCGTGTCAATGGAGCTGGCGTAGAGCGGCGCATTCTGACCCGTGACGCTCATTGATATAAACAAGGTGTCTGTTACCTAGCAACCAGGAGGAAGAAACAACTCTACTGACCACATTGAGTGTCTGCTGCTGCGGTGTCCTGTCAATGGAGCTGGCGTAGAGCGGCGCATTCTGACCCGTGACGCTCATTGATATAAACAAGGTGTCTGTTACCTAGCAACCAGGAGGAAGAAACAACTCTACTGACCACATTGAGTGTCTGATGCTCCGGTGTCGTGTCAATGGAGCTGGCGTAGAGCGGCGCATTCTGACCCGTGACGCTCATTGATATAAACAAGATGTCTGTTACCTAGCAACCAGGAGGAAGAAACAACTCTACTGACCACATTGAGTGTCTGATGCTCCGGTGTCGTGTCAATGGAGCTGGCGTAGAGCGGCGCATTCTGACCCGTGACGCTCATTGATATAAACAAGGTGTCTGTTACCTAGCAACCAGGAGGAAGAAACAACTCTACTGACCACATTGAGTGTCTGCTGCTGCGGTGTCCTGTCAATGGAGCTGGCGTAGAGCGGCGCATTCTGACCCGTGACGCTCATTGATATAAACAAGGTGTCTGTTACCTAGCAACCAGGAGGAAGAAACAACTCTACTGACCACATTGAGTGTCTGATGCTCCGGTGTCGTGTCAATGGAGCTGGCGTAGAGCGGCGCATTCTGACCCGTGACGCTCATTGATATAAACAAGGTGTCTGTTACCTAGCAACCAGGAGGAAGAAACAACTCTACTGACCACATTGAGTGTCTGCTGCTGCGGTGTCCTGTCAATGGAGCTGGCGTAGAGCAGCGCATTCTGACCCGTGACGCTCATTGATATAAACAAGGTGTCTGTTACCTAGCAACCAGGAGGAAGAAACAACTCTACTGACCACATTGAGTGTCTGATGCTCCAGTGTCCTGTCAATGGAGCTGGCGTAGAGCGGCGCATTCTGACCCGTGACGCTCATTGATATAAACAAGATGTCTGTTACCTAGCAACCAGGAGGAAGAAACAACTCTACTGACCACATTGAGTGTCTGATGCTCCGGTGTCGTGTCAATGGAGCTGGCGTAGAGCGGCGCATTCTGACCCGTGACGCTCATTGATATAAACAAGGTGTCTGTTACCTAGCAACCAGGAGGAAGAAACAACTCTACTGACCACATTGAGTGTCTGCTGCTGCGGTGTCCTGTCAATGGAGCTGGCGTAGAGCGGCGCATTCTGACCCGTGACGCTCATTGATATAAACGAGGTGTCTGTTACCTAGCAACCAGGAGGAAGAAACAACTCTACTGACCACATTGAGTGTCTGATGCTCCGGTGTCGTGTCAATGGAGCTGGCGTAGAGCGGCGCATTCTGACCCGTGACGCTCATTGATATAAACAAGGTGTCTGTTACCTAGCAACCAGGAGGAAGAAACAACTCTACTGACCACATTGAGTGTCTGCTGCTGCGGTGTCCTGTCAATGGAGCTGGCGTAGAGCGGCGCATTCTGACCCGTGACGCTCATTGATATAAACAAGGTGTCTGTTACCTAGCAACCAGGAGGAAGAAACAACTCTACTGACCACATTGAGTGTCTGCTGCTCCAATGTCCTGTCAATGGAGCTGGCGTAGAGCGGCGCATTCTGACCCGTGACGCTCATTAATATAAACAAGATGTCTGTTACCTAGCAACCAGGAGGAAGAAACAACTCTACTGACCACATTGAGTGTCTGATGCTCCAGTGTCCTGTCAATGGAGCTGGCATAGGGCGGCGCATTCTGACCCGTGACGCTCATTGATATAAACAAGATGTCTGTTACCTAGCAACCAGGAGGAAGAAACAACTCTACTGACCACATTGAGTGTCTGCTGCTGCGGTGTCCTGTCAATGGAGCTGGCGTAGAGCGGCGCATTCTGACCCGTGACGCTCATTGATATAAACAAGGTGTCTGTTACCTAGCAACCAGGAGGAAGAAACAACTCTACTGACCACATTGAGTGTCTGATGCTCCGGTGTCGTGTCAATGGAGCTGGCGTAGAGCGGCGCATTCTGACCCGTGACGCTCATTGATATAAACAAGGTGTCTGTTACCTAGCAACCAGGAGGAAGAAACAACTCTACTGACCACATTGAGTGTCTGCTGCTGCGGTGTCCTGTCAATGGAGCTGGCGTAGAGCAGCGCATTCTGACCCGTGACGCTCATTGATATAAACAAGGTGTCTGTTACCTAGCAACCGGGAGGAAGAAACAACTCTACTGACCACATTGAGTGTCTGATGCTCCAGTGTCCTGTCAATGGAGCTGGCGTAGAGCGGCGCATTCTGACCCGTGACGCTCATTGATATAAACAAGATGTCTGTTACCTAGCAACCAGGAGGAAGAAACAACTCTACTGACCACATTGAGTGTCTGATGCTCCGGTGTCGTGTCAATGGAGCTGGCGTAGAGCGGCGCATTCTGACCCGTGACGCTCATTGATATAAACAAGGTGTCTGTTACCTAGCAACCAGGAGGAAGAAACAACTCTACTGACCACATTGAGTGTCTGCTGCTGCGGTGTCCTGTCAATGGAGCTGGCGTAGAGCGTCGCATTCTGACCCGTGACGCTCATTGATATAAACGAGGTGTCTGTTACCTAGCAACCAGGAGGAAGAAACAACTCTACTGACCACATTGAGTGTCTGATGCTCCGGTGTCGTGTCAATGGAGCTGGCGTAGAGCGGCGCATTCTGACCCGTGACGCTCATTGATATAAACAAGGTGTCTGTTACCTAGCAACCAGGAGGAAGAAACAACTCTACTGACCACATTGAGTGTCTGCTGCTGCGGTGTCCTGTCAATGGAGCTGGCGTAGAGCGGCGCATTCTGACCCGTGACGCTCATTGATATAAACAAGGTGTCTGTTACCTAGCAACCAGGAGGAAGAAACAACTCTACTGACCACATTGAGTGTCTGATGCTCCGGTGTCGTGTCAATGGAGCTGGCGTAGAGCGGCGCATTCTGACCCGTGACGCTCATTGATATAAACAAGGTGTCTGTTACCTAGCAACCAGGAGGAAGAAACAACTCTACTGACCACATTGAGTGTCTGATGCTCCGGTGTCGTGTCAATGGAGCTGGCGTAGAGCGGCGCATTCTGACCCGTGACGCTCATTGATATAAACAAGATGTCTGTTACCTAGCAACCAGGAGGAAGAAACAACTCTACTGACCACATTGAGTGTCTGCTGCTCCGGTGTCGTGTCAATGGAGCTGGCGTAGAGCGGCGCATTCTGACCCGTGACGCTCATTGATATAAACAAGGTGTCTGTTACCTAGCAACCAGGAGGAAGAAACAACTCTACTGACCACATTGAGTGTCTGCTGCTGCGGTGTCCTGTCAATGGAGCTGGCGTAGAGCGGCGCATTCTGACCCGTGACGCTCATTGATATAAACAAGGTGTCTGTTACCTAGCAACCAGGAGGAAGAAACAACTCTACTGACCACATTGAGTGTCTGCTGCTCCAGTGTCCTGTCAATGGAGCTGGCGTAGAGCGGCGCATTCTGACCCGTGACGCTCATTGATATAAACAAGGTGTCTGTTACCTAGCAACCAGGAGGAAGAAACAACTCTACTGACCACATTGAGTGTCTGCTGCTCCGGTGTCGTCTCAATGGAGCTGGCGTAGAGCGGCGCATTCTGACCCGTGACGCTCATTGATATAAACAAGGTGTCTGTTACCTAGCAACCAGGAGGAAGAAACAACTCTACTGACCACATTGAGTGTCTGCTGCTCCGGTGTCGTGTCAATGGAGCTGGCGTAGAGCGGCGCATTCTGACCCGTGACGCTCATTGATATAAACAAGGTGTCTGTTACCTAGCAACCAGGAGGAAGAAACAACTCTACTGACCACATTGAGTGTCTGCCGCTCCGGTGTCGTGTCAATGGAGCTGGCGTAGAGCGGCGCATTCTGACCCGTGACGCTCATTGATATAAACAAGGTGTCTGTTACCTAGCAACCAGGAGGAAGAAACAACTCTACTGACCACATTGAGTGTCTGCTGCTCCAGTGTCCTGTCAATGGAGCTGGCGTAGAGCGGCGCATTCTGACCCGTGACGCTCATTGATATAAACAAGGTGTCTGTTACCTAGCAACCAGGAGGAAGAAACAACTCTACTGACCACATTGAGTGTCTGATGCTCCGGTGTCGTGTCAATGGAGCTGGCGTAGAGCGGCGCATTCTGACCCGTGACGCCCATTGATATAAACAAGATGTCTGTTTCCTAGCAACCAGGAGGAAGAAACAACTCTACTGACCACATTGAGTGTCTGCTGCTCCGGTGTCGTGTCAATGGAGCTGGCGTAGAGCGGCGCATTCTGACCCGTGACGCTCATTGATATAAACAAGATGTCTGTTACCTAGCAACCAGGAGGAAGAAACAACTCTACTGACCACATTGAGTGTCTGCTGCTCCGGTGTCGTGTCATTGGAGCTGGCGTAGAGCGGCGCATTCTGACCCGTGACGCTCATTGATATAAACAAGGTGTCTGTTACCTAGCAACCAGGAGGAAGAAACAACTCTACTGACCACATTGAGTGTCTGCTGCTCCGGTGTCGTGTCAATGGAGCTGGCGTAGAGCGGCGCATTCTGACCCGTGACGCTCATTGATATAAACAAGGTGTCTGTTACCTAGCAACCAGGAGGAAGAAACAACTCTACTGACCACATTGAGTGTCTGATGCTCCGGTGTCGTGTCAATGGAGCTGGCGTAGAGCGGCGCATTCTGACCCGTGACGCCCATTGATATAAACAAGATGTCTGTTACCTAGCAACCAGGAGGAAGAAACAACTCTACTGACCACATTGAGTGTCTGCTGCTCCGGTGTCGTGTCAATGGAGCTGGCGTAGAGCGGCGCATTCTGACCCGTGACGCTCATTGATATAAACAAGATGTCTGTTACCTAGCAACCAGGAGGAAGAAACAACTCTACTGACCACATTGAGTGTCTGATGCTCCGGTGTCGTGTCAATGGAGCTGGCGTAGAGCGGCGCATTCTGACCCGTGACGCTCATTGATATAAACAAGGTGTCTGTTACCTAGCAACCAGGAGGAAGAAACAACTCTACTGACCACATTGAGTGTCTGCTGCTCCAGTGTCCTGTCAATGGAGCTGGCGTAGAGCGGCGCATTCTGACCCGTGACGCTCATTGATATAAACAAGGTGTCTGTTACCTAGCAACCAGGAGGAAGAAACAACTCTACTGACCACATTGAGTGTCTGCTGCTTCGGTGTCGTGTCAATGGAGCTGGCGTAGAGCGGCGCATTCTGACCCGTGACGCTCATTGATATAAACAAGGTGTCTGTTACCTAGCAACCAGGAGGAAGAAACAACTCTACTGACCACATTGAGTGTCTGCTGCTGCAGTGTCCTGTCAATGGAGCTGGCGTAGAGCGGCGCATTCTGACCCGTGACGCTCATTGATATAAACAAGGTGTCTGTTACCTAGCAACCAGGAGGAAGAAACAACTCTACTGACCACATTGAGTGTCTGATGCTCCGGTGTCGTGTCAATGGAGCTGGCGTAGAGCGGCGCATTCTGACCCGTGACGCTCATTGATATAAACAAGGTGTCTGTTACCTAGCAACCAGGAGGAAGAAACAACTCTACTGACCACATTGAGTGTCTGCTGCTCCAGTGTCCTGTCAATGGAGCTGGCGTAGAGCGGCGCATTCTGACCCGTGACGCTCATTGATATAAACAAGGTGTCTGTTACCTAGCAACCAGGAGGAAGAAACAACTCTACTGACCACATTGAGTGTCTGCTGCTCCAGTGTCCTGTCAATGGAGCTGGCGTAGAGCGGCGCATTCTGACCCGTGACGCTCATTGATATAAACAAGGTGTATGTTACCTAGCAACCAGGAGGAAGAAACAACTCTACTGACCACATTGAGTGTCTGCTGCTCCGGTGTCGTGTCAATGGAGCTGGCGTAGAGCGGCGCATTCTGACCCGTGACGCTCATTGATATAAACAAGATGTCTGTTACCTAGCAACCAGGAGGAAGAAACAACTCTACTGACCACATTGAGTGTCTGATGCTCCGGTGTCGTGTCAATGGAGCTGGCGTAGAGCGGCGCATTCTGACCCGTGACGCTCATTGATATAAACAAGATGTCTGTTACCTAGCAACCAGGAGGAAGAAACAACTCTACTGACCACATTGAGTGTCTGCTGCTCCGGTGTCCTGTCAATGGAGCTGGCGTAGAGCGGCGCATTCTGACCCGTGACGCTCATTGATATAAACAAGATGTCTGTTACCTAGCAACCAGGAGGAAGAAACAACTCTACTGACCACATTGAGTGTCTGATGCTCCGGTGTCGTGTCAATGGAGCTGGCGTAGAGCGGCGCATTCTGACCCGTGACGCTCATTGATATAAACAAGGTGTCTGTTACCTAGCAACCAGGAGGAAGAAACAACTCTACTGACCACATTGAGTGTCTGCTGCTGCGGTGTCCTGTCAATGGAGCTGGCGTAGAGCGGCGCATTCTGACCCGTGACGCTCATTGATATAAACAAGGTGTCTGTTACCTAGCAACCAGGAGGAAGAAACAACTCTACTGACCACATTGAGTGTCTGATGCTCCGGTGTCGTGTCAATGGAGCTGGCGTAGAGCGGCGCATTCTGACCCGTGACGCTCATTGATATAAACAAGATGTCTGTTACCTAGCAACCAGGAGGAAGAAACAACTCTACTGACCACATTGAGTGTCTGATGCTCCGGTGTCGTGTCAATGGAGCTGGCGTAGAGCGGCGCATTCTGACCCGTGACGCTCATTGATATAAACAAGGTGTCTGTTACCTAGCAACCAGGAGGAAGAAACAACTCTACTGACCACATTGAGTGTCTGCTGCTGCGGTGTCCTGTCAATGGAGCTGGCGTAGAGCGGCGCATTCTGACCCGTGACGCTCATTGATATAAACAAGGTGTCTGTTACCTAGCAACCAGGAGGAAGAAACAACTCTACTGACCACATTGAGTGTCTGATGCTCCGGTGTCGTGTCAATGGAGCTGGCGTAGAGCGGCGCATTCTGACCCGTGACGCTCATTGATATAAACAAGGTGTCTGTTACCTAGCAACCAGGAGGAAGAAACAACTCTACTGACCACATTGAGTGTCTGCTGCTGCGGTGTCCTGTCAATGGAGCTGGCGTAGAGCAGCGCATTCTGACCCGTGACGCTCATTGATATAAACAAGGTGTCTGTTACCTAGCAACCAGGAGGAAGAAACAACTCTACTGACCACATTGAGTGTCTGATGCTCCAGTGTCCTGTCAATGGAGCTGGCGTAGAGCGGCGCATTCTGACCCGTGACGCTCATTGATATAAACAAGATGTCTGTTACCTAGCAACCAGGAGGAAGAAACAACTCTACTGACCACATTGAGTGTCTGATGCTCCGGTGTCGTGTCAATGGAGCTGGCGTAGAGCGGCGCATTCTGACCCGTGACGCTCATTGATATAAACAAGGTGTCTGTTACCTAGCAACCAGGAGGAAGAAACAACTCTACTGACCACATTGAGTGTCTGCTGCTGCGGTGTCCTGTCAATGGAGCTGGCGTAGAGCGGCGCATTCTGACCCGTGACGCTCATTGATATAAACGAGGTGTCTGTTACCTAGCAACCAGGAGGAAGAAACAACTCTACTGACCACATTGAGTGTCTGATGCTCCGGTGTCGTGTCAATGGAGCTGGCGTAGAGCGGCGCATTCTGACCCGTGACGCTCATTGATATAAACAAGGTGTCTGTTACCTAGCAACCAGGAGGAAGAAACAACTCTACTGACCACATTGAGTGTCTGCTGCTGCGGTGTCCTGTCAATGGAGCTGGCGTAGAGCGGCGCATTCTGACCCGTGACGCTCATTGATATAAACAAGGTGTCTGTTACCTAGCAACCAGGAGGAAGAAACAACTCTACTGACCACATTGAGTGTCTGCTGCTCCAATGTCCTGTCAATGGAGCTGGCGTAGAGCGGCGCATTCTGACCCGTGACGCTCATTAATATAAACAAGATGTCTGTTACCTAGCAACCAGGAGGAAGAAACAACTCTACTGACCACATTGAGTGTCTGATGCTCCAGTGTCCTGTCAATGGAGCTGGCATAGGGCGGCGCATTCTGACCCGTGACGCTCATTGATATAAACAAGATGTCTGTAACCTAGCAACCAGGAGGAAGAAACAACTCTACTGACCACATTGAGTGTCTGATGCTCCGGTGTCGTGTCAATGGAGCTGGCGTAGAGCGGCGCATTCTGACCCGTGACGCTCATTGATATAAACAAGGTGTCTGTTACCTAGCAACCAGGAGGAAGAAACAACTCTACTGACCACATTGAGTGTCTGCTGCTGCGGTGTCCTGTCAATGGAGCTGGCGTAGAGCGGCGCATTCTGACCCGTGACGCTCATTGATATAAACAAGGTGTCTGTTACCTAGCAACCAGGAGGAAGAAACAACTCTACTGACCACATTGAGTGTCTGATGCTCCGGTGTCGTGTCAATGGAGCTGGCGTAGAGCGGCGCATTCTGACCCGTGACGCTCATTGATATAAACAAGGTGTCTGTTACCTAGCAACCAGGAGGAAGAAACAACTCTACTGACCACATTGAGTGTCTGCTGCTGCGGTGTCCTGTCAATGGAGCTGGCGTAGAGCAGCGCATTCTGACCCGTGACGCTCATTGATATAAACAAGGTGTCTGTTACCTAGCAACCAGGAGGAAGAAACAACTCTACTGACCACATTGAGTGTCTGATGCTCCAGTGTCCTGTCAATGGAGCTGGCGTAGAGCGGCGCATTCTGACCCGTGACGCTCATTGATATAAACAAGATGTCTGTTACCTAGCAACCAGGAGGAAGAAACAACTCTACTGACCACATTGAGTGTCTGATGCTCCGGTGTCGTGTCAATGGAGCTGGCGTAGAGCGGCGCATTCTGACCCGTGACGCTCATTGATATAAACAAGGTGTCTGTTACCTAGCAACCAGGAGGAAGAAACAACTCTACTGACCACATTGAGTGTCTGCTGCTGCGGTGTCCTGTCAATGGAGCTGGCGTAGAGCGTCGCATTCTGACCCGTGACGCTCATTGATATAAACGAGGTGTCTGTTACCTAGCAACCAGGAGGAAGAAACAACTCTACTGACCACATTGAGTGTCTGATGCTCCGGTGTCGTGTCAATGGAGCTGGCGTAGAGCGGCGCATTCTGACCCGTGACGCTCATTGATATAAACAAGGTGTCTGTTACCTAGCAACCAGGAGGAAGAAACAACTCTACTGACCACATTGAGTGTCTGCTGCTGCGGTGTCCTGTCAATGGAGCTGGCGTAGAGCGGCGCATTCTGACCCGTGACGCTCATTGATATAAACAAGGTGTCTGTTACCTAGCAACCAGGAGGAAGAAACAACTCTACTGACCACATTGAGTGTCTGATGCTCCGGTGTCGTGTCAATGGAGCTGGCGTAGAGCGGCGCATTCTGACCCGTGACGCTCATTGATATAAACAAGGTGTCTGTTACCTAGCAACCAGGAGGAAGAAACAACTCTACTGACCACATTGAGTGTCTGCTGCTCCAGTGTCCTGTCAATGGAGCTGGCGTAGAGCGGCGCATTCTGACCCGTGACGCTCATTGATATAAACAAGGTGTCTGTTACCTAGCAACCAGGAGGAAGAAACAACTCTACTGACCACATTGAGTGTCTGATGCTCCGGTGTCGTGTCAATGGAGCTGGCGTAGAGCGGCGCATTCTGACCCGTGACGCTCATTGATATAAACAAGATGTCTGTTACCTAGCAACCAGGAGGAAGAAACAACTCTACTGACCACATTGAGTGTCTGCTGCTCCGGTGTCGTGTCAATGGAGCTGGCGTAGAGCGGCGCATTCTGACCCGTGACGCTCATTGATATAAACAAGGTGTCTGTTACCTAGCAACCAGGAGGAAGAAACAACTCTACTGACCACATTGAGTGTCTGCTGCTGCGGTGTCCTGTCAATGGAGCTGGCGTAGAGCGGCGCATTCTGACCCGTGACGCTCATTGATATAAACAAGGTGTCTGTTACCTAGCAACCAGGAGGAAGAAACAACTCTACTGACCACATTGAGTGTCTGCTGCTCCAGTGTCCTGTCAATGGAGCTGGCGTAGAGCGGCGCATTCTGACCCGTGACGCTCATTGATATAAACAAGGTGTCTGTTACCTAGCAACCAGGAGGAAGAAACAACTCTACTGACCACATTGAGTGTCTGCTGCTCCGGTGTCGTCTCAATGGAGCTGGCGTAGAGCGGCGCATTCTGACCCGTGACGCTCATTGATATAAACAAGGTGTCTGTTACCTAGCAACCAGGAGGAAGAAACAACTCTACTGACCACATTGAGTGTCTGCTGCTCCGGTGTCGTGTCAATGGAGCTGGCGTAGAGCGGCGCATTCTGACCCGTGACGCTCATTGATATAAGCAAGGTGTCTGTTACCTAGCAACCAGGAGGAAGAAACAACTCTACTGACCACATTGAGTGTCTGCCGCTCCGGTGTCGTGTCAATGGAGCTGGCGTAGAGCGGCGCATTCTGACCCGTGACGCTCATTGATATAAACAAGGTGTCTGTTACCTAGCAACCAGGAGGAAGAAACAACTCTACTGACCACATTGAGTGTCTGCTGCTCCAGTGTCCTGTCAATGGAGCTGGCGTAGAGCGGCGCATTCTGACCCGTGACGCTCATTGATATAAACAAGGTGTCTGTTACCTAGCAACCAGGAGGAAGAAACAACTCTACTGACCACATTGAGTGTCTGATGCTCCGGTGTCGTGTCAATGGAGCTGGCGTAGAGCGGCGCATTCTGACCCGTGACGCCCATTGATATAAACAAGATGTCTGTTTCCTAGCAACCAGGAGGAAGAAACAACTCTACTGACCACATTGAGTGTCTGCTGCTCCGGTGTCGTGTCAATGGAGCTGGCGTAGAGCGGCGCATTCTGACCCGTGACGCTCATTGATATAAACAAGATGTCTGTTACCTAGCAACCAGGAGGAAGAAACAACTCTACTGACCACATTGAGTGTCTGCTGCTCCGGTGTCGTGTCATTGGAGCTGGCGTAGAGCGGCGCATTCTGACCCGTGACGCTCATTGATATAAACAAGGTGTCTGTTACCTAGCAACCAGGAGGAAGAAACAACTCTACTGACCACATTGAGTGTCTGCTGCTCCGGTGTCGTGTCAATGGAGCTGGCGTAGAGCGGCGCATTCTGACCCGTGACGCTCATTGATATAAACAAGGTGTCTGTTACCTAGCAACCAGGAGGAAGAAACAACTCTACTGACCACATTGAGTGTCTGATGCTCCGGTGTCGTGTCAATGGAGCTCGCGTAGAGCGGCGCATTCTGACCCGTGACGCCCATTGATATAAACAAGATGTCTGTTACCTAGCAACCAGGAGGAAGAAACAACTCTACTGACCACATTGAGTGTCTGATGCTCCGGTGTCGTGTCAATGGAGCTGGCGTAGAGCGGCGCATTCTGACCCGTGACGCTCATTGATATAAACAAGATGTCTGTTACCTAGCAACCAGGAGGAAGAAACAACTCTACTGACCACATTGAGTGTCTGCTGCTCCGGTGTCGTGTCAATGGAGCTGGCGTAGAGCGGCGCATTCTGACCCGTGACGCTCATTGATATAAACAAGGTGTCTGTTACCTAGCAACCAGGAGGAAGAAACAACTCTACTGACCACATTGAGTGTCTGCTGCTCCTGTGTTGTGTCAATGGAGCTGGCGTAGAGCGGCGCATTCTGACCCGTGACGCCCATTGATATAAACAAGGTGTCTGTTACCTAGCAACCAGGAGGAAGAAACAACTCTACTGACCACATTGAGTGTCTGCTGCTCCGCTGTCGTGTCAATGGAGCTGGCGTAGAGCGGCACATTCTGACCCGTGACGCTCATTGATATAAACAAGGTGTCTGTTACCTAGCAACCAGGAGGAAGAAACAACTCTACTGACCACATTGAGTGTCTGCTGCTCCTGTGTCGTGTCAATGGAGCTGGCGTAGAGCGGCGCATTCTGACCCGTGACGCCCATTGATATAAACAAGATGTCTGTTACCTAGCAACCAGGAGGAAGAAACAACTCTACTGACCACATTGAGTGTCTGCTGCTCCGGTGTCGTGTCAATGGAGCTGGCGTAGAGCGGCGCATTCTGACCCGTGACGCTCATTGATATAAACAAGGTGTCTGTTACCTAGCAACCAGGAGGAAGAAACAACTCTACTGACCACATTGAGTGTCTGCTGCTGCGGTGTCGTGTCAATGGAGCTGGCGTAGAGCGGCGCATTCTGACCCGTGACGCTCATTGATATAAACAAGATGTCTGTTACCTAGCAACCAGGAGGAAGAAACAACTCTACTGACCACATTGAGTGTCTGCTGCTCCGCTGTCGTGTCAATGGAGCTGGCGTAGAGCGGCGCATTCTGACCCGTGACGCTCATTGATATAAACAAGGTGTCTGTTACCTAGCAACCAGGAGGAAGAAACAACTCTACTGACCACATTGAGTGTCTGCTGCTGCGGTGTCGTGTCAATGGAGCTGGCGTAGAGCGGCGCATTCTGACCCGTGACGCTCATTGATATAAACAAGGTGTCTGTTACCTAGCAACCAGGAGGAAGAAACAACTCTACTGACCACATTGAGTGTCTGCTGCTCCGGTATCCTGTCAATGGAGCTGGCGTAGAGCGGCGCATTCTGACCCGTGACGCTCATTGATATAAACAAGGTGTCTGTTACCTAGCAACCAGGAGGAAGAAACAACTCTACTGACCACATTGAGTGTCTGCTGCTCCGGTATCCTGTCAATGGAGCTGGCGTAGAGCGGCGCATTCTGACCCGTGACGCTCATTGATATAAACAAGGTGTCTGTTACCTAGCAACCAGGAGGAAGAAACAACTCTACTGACCACATTGAGTGTCTGCTGCTCCGGTATCCTGTCAATGGAGCTGGCGTAGAGCGGCGCATTCTGACCCGTGACGCTCATTGATATAAACAAGGTGTCTGTTACCTAGCAACCAGGAGGAAGAAACAACTCTACTGACCACATTGAGTGTCTGATGCTCCGGTGTCGTGTCAATGGAGCTGGCGTAGAGCGGCGCATTCTGACCCGTGACGCTCATTGATATAAACAAGGTGTCTGTTACCTAGCAACCAGGAGGAAGAAACAACTCTACTGACCACATTGAGTGTCTGATGCTCCGGTGTCGTGTCAATGGAGCTGGCGTAGAGCGGCGCATTCTGACCCGTGACGCTCATTGATATAAACAAGGTGTCTGTTACCTAGCAACCAGGAGGAAGAAACAACTCTACTGACCACATTGACTGTCTGATGCTCCGGTGTCGTGTCAATGGAGCTGGCGTAGAGCGGCGCATTCTGACCCGTGACGCTCATTGATATAAACAAGGTGTCTGTTACCTAGCAACCAGGAGGAAGAAACAACTCTACTGACCACATTGAGTGTCTGCTGCTCCGGTGTCGTGTCAATGGAGCTGGCGTAGAGCGGCGCATTCTGACCCGTGACGCCCATTGATATAAACAAGATGTCTGTTACCTAGCAACCAGGAGGAAGAAACAACTCTACTGACCACATTGAGTGTCTGATGCTCCGGTGTCGTGTCAATGGAGCTGGCGTAGAGCGGCGCATTCTGACCCGTGACGCCCATTGATATAAACAAGATGTCTGTTACCTAGCAACCAGGAGGAAGAAACAACTCTACTGACCACATTGAGTGTCTGCTGCTCCAGTGTCCTGTCAATGGAGCTGGCGTAGAGCGGCGCATTCTGACCCGTGACGCTCATTGATATAAACAAGGTGTCTGTTACCTAGCAACCAGGAGGAAGAAACAACTCTACTGACCACATTGAGTGTCTGCTGCTCCGGTGTCGTGTCAATGGAGCTGGCGTAGAGCGGCGCATTCTGACCCGTGACGCTCATTGATATAAACAAGATGTCTGTTACCTAGCAACCAGGAGGAAGAAACAACTCTACTGACCACATTGAGTGTCTGCTGCTCCGGTGTCGTGTCAATGGAGCTGGCGTAGAGCGGCGCATTCTGACCCGTGACGCTCATTGATATAAACAAGATGTCTGTTACCTAGCAACCAGGAGGAAGAAACAACTCTACTGACCACATTGAGTGTCTGCTGCTCCGGTGTCGTGTCAATGGAGCTGGCGTAGAGCGGCGCATTCTGACCCGTGACGCTCATTGATATAAACAAGGTGTCTGTTACCTAGCAACCAGGAGGAAGAAACAACTCTACTGACCACATTGAGTGTCTGCTGCTCCGGTGTCGTGTCAATGGAGCTGGCGTAGAGCGGCGCATTCTGACCCGTGACGCTCATTGATATAAACAAGGTGTCTGTTACCTAGCAACCAGGAGGAAGAAACAACTCTACTGACCACATTGAGTGTCTGATGCTCCGGTGTCGTGTCAATGGAGCTGGCGTAGAGCGGCGCATTCCGACCCGTGACGCCCATTGATATAAACAAGATGTCTGTTACCTAGCAACCAGGAGGAAGAAACAACTCTACTGACCACATTGAGTGTCTGATGCTCCGGTGTCGTGTCAATGGAGCTGGCGTAGAGCGGCGCATTCTGACCCGTGACGCTCATTGATATAAACAAGGTGTCTGTTACCTAGCAACCAGGAGGAAGAAACAACTCTACTGACCACATTGAGTGTCTGCTGCTCCGGTGTCGTGTCAATGGAGCTGGCGTAGAGCGGCGCATTCTGACCCGTGACGCGTATTGATATAAACAAGGTGTCTGTTACCTAGCAACCAGGAGGAAGAAACAACTCTACTGACCACATTGAGTGTCTGCTGCTCCGGTGTCGTGTCAATGGAGCTGGCGTAGAGCGGCGCATTCTGACCCGTGACGCTCATTGATATAAACAAGGTGTCTGTTACCTAGCAACCAGGAGGAAGAAACAACTCTACTGACCACTTTGAGTGTCTGCTGCTCCGGTGTCGTGTCAATGGAGCTGGCGTAGAGCGGCGCATTCTGACCCGTGACGCTCATTGATATAAACAAGGTGTCTGTTACCTAGCAACCAGGAGGAAGAAACAACTCTACTGACCACATTGAGTGTCTGCCGCTCCGGTGTCGTGTCAATGGAGCTGGCGTAGAGCGGCGCATTCTGACCCGTGACGCTCATTGATATAAACAAGGTGTCTGTTACCTAGCAACCAGGAGGAAGAAACAACTCTACTGACCACATTGAGTGTCTGCTGCTCCGGTGTCGTGTCAATGGAGCTGGCGTAGAGCGGCGCATTCTGACCCGTGACGCTCATTGATATAAACAAGGTGTCTGTTACCTAGCAACCAGGAGGAAGAAACAACTCTACTGACCACATTGAGTGTCTGCTGCTGCGGTGTCCTGTCAATGGAGCTGGCGTAGAGCGGCGCATTCTGACCCGTGACGCTCATTGATATAAACAAGGTGTCTGTTACCTAGCAACCAGGAGGAAGAAACAACTCTACTGACCACATTGAGTGTCTGCTGCTCCGGTGTCGTGTCAATGGAGCTGGCGTAGAGCGGCGCATTCTGACCCGTGACGCTCATTGATATAAACAAGGTGTCTGTTACCTAGCAACCAGGAGGAAGAAACAACTCTACTGACCACATTGAGTGTCTGCTGCTCCGGTGTCGTGTCAATGGAGCTGGCGTAGAGCGGCGCATTCTGACCCGTGACGCTCATTGATATAAACAAGGTGTCTGTTACCTAGCAACCAGGAGGAAGAAACAACTCTACTGACCACATTGAGTGTCTGCTGCTCCGGTGTCGTGTCAATGGAGCTGGCGTAGAGCGGCGCATTCTGACCCGTGACGCTCATTGATATAAACAAGGTGTCTGTTACCTAGCAACCAGGAGGAAGAAACAACTCTACTGACCACATTGAGTGTCTGCTGCTCCGGTGTCGTGTCAATGGAGCTGGCGTAGAGCGGCGCATTCTGACCCGTGACGCCCATTGATATAAACAAGATGTCTGTTACCTAGCAACCAGGAGGAAGAAACAACTCTACTGACCACATTGAGTGTCTGCTGCTCCGGTGTCGTGTCAATGGAGCTGGCGTAGAGCGGCGCATTCTGACCCGTGACGCTCATTGATATAAACAAGGTGTCTGTTACCTAGCAACCAGGAGGAAGAAACAACTCTACTGACCACATTGAGTGTCTGCTGCTGCGGTGTCCTGTCAATGGAGCTGGCGTAGAGCGGCGCATTCTGACCCGTGACGCTCATTGATATAAACAAGGTGTCTGTTACCTAGCAACCAGGAGGAAGAAACAACTCTACTGACCACATTGAGTGTCTGCTGCTCCAGTGTCCTGTCAATGGAGCTGGCGTAGAGCGGCGCATTCTGACCCGTGACGCTCATTGATATAAACAAGGTGTCTGTTACCTAGCAACCAGGAGGAAGAAACAACTCTACTGACCACATTGAGTGTCTGCTGCTCCGGTGTCGTCTCAATGGAGCTGGCGTAGAGCGGCGCATTCTGACCCGTGACGCTCATTGATATAAACAAGGTGTCTGTTACCTAGCAACCAGGAGGAAGAAACAACTCTACTGACCACATTGAGTGTCTGCTGCTCCGGTGTCGTGTCAATGGAGCTGGCGTAGAGCGGCGCATTCTGACCCGTGACGCTCATTGATATAAACAAGGTGTCTGTTACCTAGCAACCAGGAGGAAGAAACAACTCTACTGACCACATTGAGTGTCTGCCGCTCCGGTGTCGTGTCAATGGAGCTGGCGTAGAGCGGCGCATTCTGACCCGTGACGCTCATTGATATAAACAAGGTGTCTGTTACCTAGCAACCAGGAGGAAGAAACAACTCTACTGACCACATTGAGTGTCTGCTGCTCCAGTGTCCTGTCAATGGAGCTGGCGTAGAGCGGCGCATTCTGACCCGTGACGCTCATTGATATAAACAAGGTGTCTGTTACCTAGCAACCAGGAGGAAGAAACAACTCTACTGACCACATTGAGTGTCTGATGCTCCGGTGTCGTGTCAATGGAGCTGGCGTAGAGCGGCGCATTCTGACCCGTGACGCCCATTGATATAAACAAGATGTCTGTTTCCTAGCAACCAGGAGGAAGAAACAACTCTACTGACCACATTGAGTGTCTGCTGCTCCGGTGTCGTGTCAATGGAGCTGGCGTAGAGCGGCGCATTCTGACCCGTGACGCTCATTGATATAAACAAGATGTCTGTTACCTAGCAACCAGGAGGAAGAAACAACTCTACTGACCACATTGAGTGTCTGCTGCTCCGGTGTCGTGTCATTGGAGCTGGCGTAGAGCGGCGCATTCTGACCCGTGACGCTCATTGATATAAACAAGGTGTCTGTTACCTAGCAACCAGGAGGAAGAAACAACTCTACTGACCACATTGAGTGTCTGCTGCTCCGGTGTCGTGTCAATGGAGCTGGCGTAGAGCGGCGCATTCTGACCCGTGACGCTCATTGATATAAACAAGGTGTCTGTTACCTAGCAACCAGGAGGAAGAAACAACTCTACTGACCACATTGAGTGTCTGATGCTCCGGTGTCGTGTCAATGGAGCTGGCGTAGAGCGGCGCATTCTGACCCGTGACGCCCATTGATATAAACAAGATGTCTGTTACCTAGCAACCAGGAGGAAGAAACAACTCTACTGACCACATTGAGTGTCTGATGCTCCGGTGTCGTGTCAATGGAGCTGGCGTAGAGCGGCGCATTCTGACCCGTGACGCTCATTGATATAAACAAGATGTCTGTTACCTAGCAACCAGGAGGAAGAAACAACTCTACTGACCACATTGAGTGTCTGCTGCTCCGGTGTCGTGTCAATGGAGCTGGCGTAGAGCGGCGCATTCTGACCCGTGACGCTCATTGATATAAACAAGGTGTCTGTTACCTAGCAACCAGGAGGAAGAAACAACTCTACTGACCACATTGAGTGTCTGCTGCTCCTGTGTTGTGTCAATGGAGCTGGCGTAGAGCGGCGCATTCTGACCCGTGACGCCCATTGATATAAACAAGGTGTCTGTTACCTAGCAACCAGGAGGAAGAAACAACTCTACTGACCACATTGAGTGTCTGCTGCTCCGCTGTCGTGTCAATGGAGCTGGCGTAGAGCGGCACATTCTGACCCGTGACGCTCATTGATATAAACAAGGTGTCTGTTACCTAGCAACCAGGAGGAAGAAACAACTCTACTGACCACATTGAGTGTCTGCTGCTCCTGTGTCGTGTCAATGGAGCTGGCGTAGAGCGGCGCATTCTGACCCGTGACGCCCATTGATATAAACAAGATGTCTGTTACCTAGCAACCAGGAGGAAGAAACAACTCTACTGACCACATTGAGTGTCTGCTGCTCCGGTGTCGTGTCAATGGAGCTGGCGTAGAGCGGCGCATTCTGACCCGTGACGCTCATTGATATAAACAAGGTGTCTGTTACCTAGCAACCAGGAGGAAGAAACAACTCTACTGACCACATTGAGTGTCTGCTGCTGCGGTGTCGTGTCAATGGAGCTGGCGTAGAGCGGCGCATTCTGACCCGTGACGCTCATTGATATAAACAAGATGTCTGTTACCTAGCAACCAGGAGGAAGAAACAACTCTACTGACCACATTGAGTGTCTGCTGCTCCGCTGTCGTGTCAATGGAGCTGGCGTAGAGCGGCGCATTCTGACCCGTGACGCTCATTGATATAAACAAGGTGTCTGTTACCTAGCAACCAGGAGGAAGAAACAACTCTACTGACCACATTGAGTGTCTGCTGCTGCGGTGTCGTGTCAATGGAGCTGGCGTAGAGCGGCGCATTCTGACCCGTGACGCTCATTGATATAAACAAGGTGTCTGTTACCTAGCAACCAGGAGGAAGAAACAACTCTACTGACCACATTGAGTGTCTGCTGCTCCGGTATCCTGTCAATGGAGCTGGCGTAGAGCGGCGCATTCTGACCCGTGACGCTCATTGATATAAACAAGGTGTCTGTTACCTAGCAACCAGGAGGAAGAAACAACTCTACTGACCACATTGAGTGTCTGCTGCTCCGGTATCCTGTCAATGGAGCTGGCGTAGAGCGGCGCATTCTGACCCGTGACGCTCATTGATATAAACAAGGTGTCTGTTACCTAGCAACCAGGAGGAAGAAACAACTCTACTGACCACATTGAGTGTCTGCTGCTCCGGTATCCTGTCAATGGAGCTGGCGTAGAGCGGCGCATTCTGACCCGTGACGCTCATTGATATAAACAAGGTGTCTGTTACCTAGCAACCAGGAGGAAGAAACAACTCTACTGACCACATTGAGTGTCTGATGCTCCGGTGTCGTGTCAATGGAGCTGGCGTAGAGCGGCGCATTCTGACCCGTGACGCTCATTGATATAAACAAGGTGTCTGTTACCTAGCAACCAGGAGGAAGAAACAACTCTACTGACCACATTGAGTGTCTGATGCTCCGGTGTCGTGTCAATGGAGCTGGCGTAGAGCGGCGCATTCTGACCCGTGACGCTCATTGATATAAACAAGGTGTCTGTTACCTAGCAACCAGGAGGAAGAAACAACTCTACTGACCACATTGACTGTCTGATGCTCCGGTGTCGTGTCAATGGAGCTGGCGTAGAGCGGCGCATTCTGACCCGTGACGCTCATTGATATAAACAAGGTGTCTGTTACCTAGCAACCAGGAGGAAGAAACAACTCTACTGACCACATTGAGTGTCTGCTGCTCCGGTGTCGTGTCAATGGAGCTGGCGTAGAGCGGCGCATTCTGACCCGTGACGCCCATTGATATAAACAAGATGTCTGTTACCTAGCAACCAGGAGGAAGAAACAACTCTACTGACCACATTGAGTGTCTGATGCTCCGGTGTCGTGTCAATGGAGCTGGCGTAGAGCGGCGCATTCTGACCCGTGACGCCCATTGATATAAACAAGATGTCTGTTACCTAGCAACCAGGAGGAAGAAACAACTCTACTGACCACATTGAGTGTCTGCTGCTCCAGTGTCCTGTCAATGGAGCTGGCGTAGAGCGGCGCATTCTGACCCGTGACGCTCATTGATATAAACAAGGTGTCTGTTACCTAGCAACCAGGAGGAAGAAACAACTCTACTGACCACATTGAGTGTCTGCTGCTCCGGTGTCGTGTCAATGGAGCTGGCGTAGAGCGGCGCATTCTGACCCGTGACGCTCATTGATATAAACAAGATGTCTGTTACCTAGCAACCAGGAGGAAGAAACAACTCTACTGACCACATTGAGTGTCTGCTGCTCCGGTGTCGTGTCAATGGAGCTGGCGTAGAGCGGCGCATTCTGACCCGTGACGCTCATTGATATAAACAAGATGTCTGTTACCTAGCAACCAGGAGGAAGAAACAACTCTACTGACCACATTGAGTGTCTGCTGCTCCGGTGTCGTGTCAATGGAGCTGGCGTAGAGCGGCGCATTCTGACCCGTGACGCTCATTGATATAAACAAGGTGTCTGTTACCTAGCAACCAGGAGGAAGAAACAACTCTACTGACCACATTGAGTGTCTGCTGCTCCGGTGTCGTGTCAATGGAGCTGGCGTAGAGCGGCGCATTCTGACCCGTGACGCTCATTGATATAAACAAGGTGTCTGTTACCTAGCAACCAGGAGGAAGAAACAACTCTACTGACCACATTGAGTGTCTGATGCTCCGGTGTCGTGTCAATGGAGCTGGCGTAGAGCGGCGCATTCCGACCCGTGACGCCCATTGATATAAACAAGATGTCTGTTACCTAGCAACCAGGAGGAAGAAACAACTCTACTGACCACATTGAGTGTCTGATGCTCCGGTGTCGTGTCAATGGAGCTGGCGTAGAGCGGCGCATTCTGACCCGTGACGCTCATTGATATAAACAAGGTGTCTGTTACCTAGCAACCAGGAGGAAGAAACAACTCTACTGACCACATTGAGTGTCTGCTGCTCCGGTGTCGTGTCAATGGAGCTGGCGTAGAGCGGCGCATTCTGACCCGTGACGCGTATTGATATAAACAAGGTGTCTGTTACCTAGCAACCAGGAGGAAGAAACAACTCTACTGACCACATTGAGTGTCTGCTGCTCCGGTGTCGTGTCAATGGAGCTGGCGTAGAGCGGCGCATTCTGACCCGTGACGCTCATTGATATAAACAAGGTGTCTGTTACCTAGCAACCAGGAGGAAGAAACAACTCTACTGACCACTTTGAGTGTCTGCTGCTCCGGTGTCGTGTCAATGGAGCTGGCGTAGAGCGGCGCATTCTGACCCGTGACGCTCATTGATATAAACAAGGTGTCTGTTACCTAGCAACCAGGAGGAAGAAACAACTCTACTGACCACATTGAGTGTCTGCCGCTCCGGTGTCGTGTCAATGGAGCTGGCGTAGAGCGGCGCATTCTGACCCGTGACGCTCATTGATATAAACAAGGTGTCTGTTACCTAGCAACCAGGAGGAAGAAACAACTCTACTGACCACATTGAGTGTCTGCTGCTCCGGTGTCGTGTCAATGGAGCTGGCGTAGAGCGGCGCATTCTGACCCGTGACGCTCATTGATATAAACAAGGTGTCTGTTACCTAGCAACCAGGAGGAAGAAACAACTCTACTGACCACATTGAGTGTCTGCTGCTGCGGTGTCCTGTCAATGGAGCTGGCGTAGAGCGGCGCATTCTGACCCGTGACGCTCATTGATATAAACAAGGTGTCTGTTACCTAGCAACCAGGAGGAAGAAACAACTCTACTGACCACATTGAGTGTCTGCTGCTCCGGTGTCGTGTCAATGGAGCTGGCGTAGAGCGGCGCATTCTGACCCGTGACGCTCATTGATATAAACAAGGTGTCTGTTACCTAGCAACCAGGAGGAAGAAACAACTCTACTGACCACATTGAGTGTCTGCTGCTCCGGTGTCGTGTCAATGGAGCTGGCGTAGAGCGGCGCATTCTGACCCGTGACGCTCATTGATATAAACAAGGTGTCTGTTACCTAGCAACCAGGAGGAAGAAACAACTCTACTGACCACATTGAGTGTCTGCTGCTCCGGTGTCGTGTCAATGGAGCTGGCGTAGAGCGGCGCATTCTGACCCGTGACGCTCATTGATATAAACAAGGTGTCTGTTACCTAGCAACCAGGAGGAAGAAACAACTCTACTGACCACATTGAGTGTCTGATGCTCCGGTGTCGTGTCAATGGAGCTGGCGTAGAGCGGCGCATTCTGACCCGTGACGCTCATTGATATAAACAAGGTGTCTGTTACCTAGCAACCAGGAGGAAGAAACAACTCTACTGACCACATTGAGTGTCTGCTGCTCCGGTGTCGTGTCAATGGAGCTGGCGTAGAGCGGCGCATTCTGACCCGTGACGCTCATTGATATAAACAAGGTGTCTGTTACCTAGCAACCAGGAGGAAGAAACAACTCTACTGACCACATTGAGTGTCTGCTGCTGCGGTGTCGTGTCAATGGAGCTGGCGTAGAGCGGCGCATTCTGACCCGTGACGCCCATTGATATAAACAAGGTGTCTGTTACCTAGCAACCAGGAGGAAGAAACAACTCTACTGACCACATTGAGTGTCTGCTGCTCCGGTGTCGTGTCAATGGAGCTGGCGTAGAGCGGCGCATTCTGACCCGTGACGCTCATTGATATAAACAAGGTGTCTGTTACCTAGCAACCAGGAGGAAGAAACAACTCTACTGACCACATTGAGTGTCTGCTGCTGCGGTGTCCTGTCAATGGAGCTGGCGTAGAGCGGCGCATTCTGACCCGTGACGCTCATTGATATAAACAAGGTGTCTGTTACCTAGCAACCAGGAGGAAGAAACAACTCTACTGACCACATTGAGTGTCTGCTGCTCCGGTGTCGTGTCAATGGAGCTGGCGTAGAGCGGCGCATTCTGACCCGTGACGCTCATTGATATAAACAAGGTGTCTGTTACCTAGCAACCAGGAGGAAGAAACAACTCTACTGACCACATTGAGTGTCTGCTGCTCCGGTGTCGTGTCAATGGAGCTGGCGTAGAGCGGCGCATTCTGACCCGTGACGCTCATTGATATAAACAAGGTGTCTGTTACCTAGCAACCAGGAGGAAGAAACAACTCTACTGACCACATTGAGTGTCTGATGCTCCGGTGTCGTGTCAATGGAGCTGGCGTAGAGCGGCGCATTCTGACCCGTGACGCTCATTGATATAAACAAGGTGTCTGTTACCTAGCAACCAGGAGGAAGAAACAACTCTACTGACCACATTGAGTGTCTGCTGCTCCGGTGTCGTGTCAATGGAGCTGGCGTAGAGCGGCGCATTCTGACCCGTGACGCTCATTGATATAAACAAGATGTCTGTTACCTAGCAACCAGGAGGAAGAAACAACTCTACTGACCACATTGAGTGTCTGCTGCTCCGGTGTCGTGTCAATGGAGCTGGCGTAGAGCGGCGCATTCTGACCCGTGACGCTCATTGATATAAACAAGGTGTCTGTTACCTAGCAACCAGGAGGAAGAAACAACTCTACTGACCACATTGAGTGTCTGCTGCTCCGGTGTCGTGTCAATGGAGCTGGCGTAGAGCGGCGCATTCTGACCCGTGACGCTCATTGATATAAACAAGGTGTCTGTTACCTAGCAACCAGGAGGAAGAAACAACTCTACTGACCACATTGAGTGTCTGATGCTCCGGTGTCGTGTCAATGGAGCTGGCGTAGAGCGGCGCATTCTGACCCGTGACGCTCATTGATATAAACAAGGTGTCTGTTACCTAGCAACCAGGAGGAAGAAACAACTCTACTGACCACATTGAGTGTCTGCTGCTGCGGTGTCCTGTCAATGGAGCTGGCGTAGAGCGGCGCATTCTGACCCGTGACGCTCATTGATATAAACAAGGTGTCTGTTACCTAGCAACCAGGAGGAAGAAACAACTCTACTGACCACATTGAGTGTCTGATGCTCCGGTGTCGTGTCAATGGAGCTGGCGTAGAGCGGCGCATTCTGACCCGTGACGCTCATTGATATAAACAAGGTGTCTGTTACCTAGCAACCAGGAGGAAGAAACAACTCTACTGACCACATTGAGTGTCTGCTGCTCCGGTGTCGTGTCAATGGAGCTGGCGTAGAGCGGCGCATTCTGACCCGTGACGCTCATTGATATAAACAAGGTGTCTGTTACCTAGCAACCAGGAGGAAGAAACAACTCTACTGACCACATTGAGTGTCTGCTGCTGCGGTGTCGTGTCAATGGAGCTGGCGTAGAGCGGCGCATTCTGACCCGTGACGCCCATTGATATAAACAAGGTGTCTGTTACCTAGCAACCAGGAGGAAGAAACAACTCTACTGACCACATTGAGTGTCTGCTGCTCCGGTGTCGTGTCAATGGAGCTGGCGTAGAGCGGCGCATTCTGACCCGTGACGCTCATTGATATAAACAAGGTGTCTGTTACCTAGCAACCAGGAGGAAGAAACAACTCTACTGACCACATTGAGTGTCTGCTGCTGCGGTGTCCTGTCAATGGAGCTGGCGTAGAGCGGCGCATTCTGACCCGTGACGCTCATTGATATAAACAAGGTGTCTGTTACCTAGCAACCAGGAGGAAGAAACAACTCTACTGACCACATTGAGTGTCTGCTGCTCCGGTGTCGTGTCAATGGAGCTGGCGTAGAGCGGCGCATTCTGACCCGTGACGCTCATTGATATAAACAAGGTGTCTGTTACCTAGCAACCAGGAGGAAGAAACAACTCTACTGACCACATTGAGTGTCTGCTGCTCCGGTGTCGTGTCAATGGAGCTGGCGTAGAGCGGCGCATTCTGACCCGTGACGCTCATTGATATAAACAAGGTGTCTGTTACCTAGCAACCAGGAGGAAGAAACAACTCTACTGACCACATTGAGTGTCTGATGCTCCGGTGTCGTGTCAATGGAGCTGGCGTAGAGCGGCGCATTCTGACCCGTGACGCTCATTGATATAAACAAGGTGTCTGTTACCTAGCAACCAGGAGGAAGAAACAACTCTACTGACCACATTGAGTGTCTGCTGCTCCGGTGTCGTGTCAATGGAGCTGGCGTAGAGCGGCGCATTCTGACCCGTGACGCTCATTGATATAAACAAGATGTCTGTTACCTAGCAACCAGGAGGAAGAAACAACTCTACTGACCACATTGAGTGTCTGCTGCTCCGGTGTCGTGTCAATGGAGCTGGCGTAGAGCGGCGCATTCTGACCCGTGACGCTCATTGATATAAACAAGGTGTCTGTTACCTAGCAACCAGGAGGAAGAAACAACTCTACTGACCACATTGAGTGTCTGCTGCTCCGGTGTCGTGTCAATGGAGCTGGCGTAGAGCGGCGCATTCTGACCCGTGACGCTCATTGATATAAACAAGGTGTCTGTTACCTAGCAACCAGGAGGAAGAAACAACTCTACTGACCACATTGAGTGTCTGCTGCTCCGGTGTCGTGTCAATGGAGCTGGCGTAGAGCGGCGCATTCTGACCCGTGACGCTCATTGATATAAACGAGGTGTCTGTTACCTAGCAACCAGGAGGAAGAAACAACTCTACTGACCACATTGAGTGTCTGCTGCTCCGGTGTCGTGTCAATGGAGCTGGCGTAGAGCGGCGCATTCTGACCCGTGACGCTCATTGATATAAACAAGGTGTCTGTTACCTAGCAACCAGGAGGAAGAAACAACTCTACTGACCACATTGAGTGTCTGCTGCTGCGGGCTCCTGTCAATGGAGCTGGCGTAGAGCGGCGCATTCTGACCCGTGACGCCCTCCCAGTGTCCGTGGAGGTCGTAGGCCATTACGTTGATGAAGTCCAAGTACCTGGACAGCACATCCTCGATCAGTCGTTCACTCAATGTTCACAAAATACATTACAAAGAAAAGTAGTAAATGCGTAATTAATTACAATTAATAACTCTTTAGAATAATTTAAATGTGCAACCGAAATGAAGAGCAAGAAAAATTCATTTGGAACCATGGCTTGGTCTATAAAGAAAAATAAACTATTGATGACATTTATTACTTAAAACTTTTATAAAATTACGATCTGCAATATATGCAAAACATGCGTTATAATGTTATTACGCAAACATTTCAAAAGCAAGATTGGAACGTTACTCAGTCGCCATTAGCCTAGCTGCAGAACAGTGCGACGTTACACACTACCAATACTTAAGAGCCCTGCCACATAGTCGACTCCTCGTAGTACTACAAAAGCTAATCAAAATGATGTTAGGTGATTTTGAATCATATGAACGTCAATTAGATTTGAACAAAAGATGGTTCTCACTTGCTGATCTGCGGGACGTCGTATGACGTGGCGACTGCGCTCTTGCCGGCGGCGACAGCAGCTGACAGGAGCAGGCCGTTCTGACTGAACTTCGCGCGCATCTCTTGCAGAAGCAGCACGAAGTTGGCCTGAGAGATGCAGACAAACATGGCGTCGTTTACTTCATATAACAACCTGCCCTTCCCTGAACTCGAGGACAGCGGGCCTTGCGAATTTTATGAATTATGATTCCTAAAATAGTTTGATTGCATCATTCCAAGAGTGTGCAACTCAACATTGAGAAAATGGACTTCCGCCCTTCTACCTCTGGGATATGGATAACCTCCATGTCGCTGAACCCACCCTGTCCACTGGGCTGCTTCCTTCGCGCTGTGCTGGATACTCCCAGTCCAGATCGAACCCGTTGAAGCCGTGCTTCTTGACGAAATCCACGGCGTTCTGGACGAAGCGGGAGCGTGTGCTTGGATTGGAGGCCATCTGGGAGAAGCCGCGTGAACCCTCGTTCCAGCCGCCGACGGCGACCAGAGTCTTCAAGCCGGGGTTCGAGCTGCGCAGAGCGTTGAACTTCCCGAAACCGTCTGCAGGGGAAACAGTGATTTGTTTTAGCAAATGTACAGCCTACCTCAAGGCTGGGACAAGTGAAATCGTAAAGTCAATTTTTGAAGATTTGGAATTGTTAAGTTGCAAGATTTTATATTTATTCACAGGAAGGAACTTTAATTACGCGTGGTGAATAATTAACAAAGGATTATAAATTTCATTCAATACAGCACATTTGAATTATTGGAAATTAATCTGACAATTCAATTTGGCCACAAAATGTGACTTTCATAACAGGGACTGTTTACAATAGGGCCAGTCATCTAGTGATTCAAACGTCCTTGAATAGAAGAGCTTAAGATAACTAATCAAAATAACGAACCACCTTTGATTTATACTATTTCACTATCAAAAAACTATCAAAATAACGACCAACAATGTACTTACTCTTGCCGTCGGGTAGATCGTTCCAACCATCCAGCACTCTGACATTGCCGTCAGAGGAGACGCCGACGAACGCATAGATCATGTGCGTGCAGAGCGTGGGGTCGATCCTGTCAATAGGGAAGGCTCCGTCTCCTTGACGATATCCTGCCCAGCTTCCCAAGTAGCACACCACCATCCCTACATCACACACAAGTATTATCAGATTTACCGCCAGATGTATCAGATTTTTGTAGATTTTCTTCTAAGGTGCGGGTTGGGTTGAACACAGTTTGATTGCAAATATCAGAGAATGCCAAATGATTGAAACGTTCTATTCTCAATTGGTTCCTAATGGGGATTCATTTAAAAAAGAATAGTCAATCCAATAATTTTATGGAAAAATGAACCAATCTAAAAGCATAAAGTAACTAAAAAGCAGTTGGCGCTTATATCTAGCTATCAGAAAATGGTGTTATGACCTGTAACAACAGGACTACGGGCAGTTGATGACGCAGTCCAGATTTTACTAAATTATTTGTAGGTACAAATCGTGAGCTTGGAGGAGAAACTGTCCAAGTGAAATTTTCTCAAAAACAAGTTTTTTATATGTAAAATTTACAGGGAAAAAATGAAGGTGAGAAAGTGTAGGGTGATGTTTATAAATACAGCCAATATCATGTGTAGCTATGATCAAGTGCGTTATGACATAAACTCTGAAATTAAAAACTTCACAATTCCTCTAAATAAGGGATACATCATACTTAGACAGTCCTTATTGAGTAAAGGAGTAAATTGGATGATCAATTAAACTCAAATAACTAAATTGAGCTCAAACTTGATTCAAAACGCTCTAGATAATGTTATTACGCACAAACGAATAATTTGATAGATGTTTTCCTATATTATATGGTAATATTTTACGTATAATAATCCCATTATTTCAGTTTCACAATTTTGGACAAAAGTCACTTTCTCCTCCAAGCCCACGAAATAATTGAATTATAAAATGTTTGGATTATAGTTGTTTTGAAAATGCCACCTAATGAGTTGTTGATTTGAACTCTTGCAGTGTAGACGATAAGTGTGTTTCTTACCTCCAGCTTGAGCCATGTTGCTGACTTGGGCGAGAACAACCAACACTCCCAACAGCGTGTACTTCATGCTGAGCTTGATGACTTGGTCTTTTAAAGCAAACGTACAAGAAATTCTCGAATATATACTTCTGAATTGTATCAATCCTTAGTAAAGTAGTCGGTTTTTATGAGTAAAATGTGCTAGGTAGGTAACTCCGTTCACGTTCTGTGGATTATTCAATATTGTGTTATCTTTCGTGGCCCATTGCTTATATACTTACCACAGGATGGGCACGTTCTGTGGATAAAAATGTAATTATAAAATAGTGCCTTGTATTCCAGGAAACGGAACGACGCACATGTGAGCAATTTGTTTGATTATGTTTACTGGTTGCTTAGTACTTTACTTGTCAAAGCCCTGTCTAGCATGGGTTCGTTGATTAAACAAGGAAAGAAAAATCACTTATTTACTCATATAAATCTCACACAATTTCTTACAATTTTACCAGGAAAACGATAAGATTCAGGCGAATCAGTGTGTTTAACATGGTTTAATGTTGTGGGAGTAAACAAAAATACGTTAAATCAGTTAAATATCAGCACTAAAACAATAAAATGCGCGCCATTCATTTGAATGATGAGTTAAGTAAACAATAACAAGGAACTTATGAGTTAATGTCTGCAGAAAAGTATATGTTTGATATTTGACGCAATTGCAGGTTAGGAATTGTGTTACTAGAACTGAGTAAATGTTTGTTTCTATGCTGGTTTTTCCTACAAATATATAGAGTTAATGACGCCCTCTTACACAGCGGAGTGAGTAGGAAATACTAAGGAAATACCAACGCGAGTTTTAATATCTTTGGAAATACCAATTGACCATCATCTGGGAATATTAGACAGGCTGTGTTTGGGAGGAACTAGTTCCTTTTTGGGGAACTTTTAGGGTAACTTAGTTCCTTTATTTTTAAAGGACGTTGGAACTAAAAAAATCCTTTTGTAAAGAACGTTGGAACTTATTTCACCTTATTTTTAAGTTCCTTTTGAATAAACTTGTAGTACCTAGGTACACTCGGCCAAACAAAAATTGAACGTTGACCAAATTTGAATAACTGCTGGTCATGTCCCATAACCAATCAAAGCTTGTTATTATCATTGAAATGTGAGGTCACCTACTAGAGTGAGACAATGAGATCGCTTGGAGTGACTTCTGATGGTGCGATCTTACATTTATCAGCCTATCAGATTTATTGCACGATCAATTTTTGTTTGGCCAAGTGTACCTATACGTCTATGAAACGATTTGCACAGAATTTATAATGAATAATGATGCATTTTTGTGGTTACCCAAATGTACCTGATTTCTGAAAATATACTTGTCCCCTTTGCTCATCAATTTAGAGACCCCGGTTATTACCTATAACATTTCGGATGGTTTTTGGAACGAGATTGTAGGTTGAAAGTCGGCGGTATGAGCTACAGGTCATTTTCATTTGATTTTTTGTTTTTTAACAAATAATCACAGGATTCTGCGCAAAACAATTCACGAAAACAGGGAAAACTGATTGCACACGAAAACACCAAGTCAGGGGCGTACAGACCCGGAAACATGTTCATATATTCACAAGTCAATGTGGACCATTTTATTTATGCGTTTTGAATAATCTAGTTTTCGATGATTTGATATTTAGTCATCTAAAATATTTCTTCCCAATGAAAATTGGTTTTAAAATTATTTTTCTTATGTAATTTTTACGGCAACAATCCCCCCCCCCCCCCCCCCCCCCCCCACCATGAGTAAATCGTCCTATCGATTGAGAAACTACAATTCAAATTCAAAAAATTGAAATTGTACAATTCAAAATGTAAAATAATTTATTGAACATTTAAAAAACTTGACTTTGATTTTATGGCTTTCGGGCGATAACATGTGACTGCCTATAGTGGTGGTAAAATAATCGCGATATCGGCAACTATCAAAGTAGTAAGAGGGAGGTATTTTTCTAAATCTAAGTAATTCAACAACTCATGCCCTTTTATTCCTAAAATATTTTTGTTCAAAAATAGGTATTCAGATTTTCGTGTCACGATTGCGAAACCACAACTTTTACAAGTCATTTTAGACCTCGAATAGCGCATGAACCTCTTTGGCAAAGATACTACTATATATCTCTTTGGTTTGAATAGTTTCTTTGTTGATGGAATTCTTTGCTAATGTTACGTCACGTTTCTACACAATGTTGTATTTGTTGCGTATTTGGTTGATTAAAAGTACTTGTCAACATTTTTTTTCATAAGTTGCACTGCCTTTATTTTACTAAGTAGGTAATTGTTTACGTTTGTAGAGTAAAATTCAGGAGAGGTCAAGACATTACTAGTCTTTAAATGATAAAGCAAAGTTGCCGGTGATTTTCACCATAGAAAGTGAGGTTATAGCATTCACTCTGCAAGTGATGAGGTTGTTGTTATTTGATCAGACTGGCCTAGGTAGGATCAAAGTTAGCTAAGCTACTTTCTCCATTTAATTTGCATACGGAGATTAGATATTTTTTTTTTGGTTTATTACAAAACATCAAGCTGGTGAACGAGGAGAAATGGTATCCCGCGGGCGAGTGCGCAAACGACCGCGCCAAGATTATTGTGTCGATCATATCGCAGTTAAACATGCCGGCCAATCCCAGTCCGAAGGCTATTTCAGAGTTCACTGCTCTTGTACTCAAGATGACGGAAGTTCTCGAGAGTCATTGGTGTCAATCGCCGAACCCGCAAGAAATTATGCTTACATGTCTTGTTCTGGTGTACGATGCTATAATAATATCAGGTATGTACCTAGGTACCTTGTTCTTTTTACTATTTAAATAGGTAGACCTACAAGTTAATGTCATTCATTTTTAAAATAGTAGTAGGTAGTACTTTTGCCTCTAGGTAAGAACAGTTTTTGAAATAAATACCTAGTAGGTAGGTATCTTAGGTAGGTAGGTATGTACCACTTACCTACCTATCAGTGGCGTGCACTCAATGGAAGCAAGGGAAGCATTGCTTCCCCTTCCTTTTCCATTCCAACAATATTAAAATATAATAATTATATGTATAATAATTTAATCTTTTTACAAAAATATTCATCACTTAATACTACTTATAGAATTCTTATTACGAACACAAATGTCACCACTTTCGCTCTGATTTCAAAGTAAACGCGGTTTCTAAGACAGGAGGTGGGCAAGGCGCGTGCGCACGCATACACTTGCCTCGGCTCGGCAGTCGGCCGGCTCCAAGGGATTCACTTTTCGAATTGCTTCCAATCCCTCGCTCTATATACGGGAGTTACGCATGCATTAGGTGATTTGCCTACAATCAAATATGTTAATCTGCAGCCCCCTGAAAGTATTGTCAATAATAAAAACTTATTTTGCCATGATAATAACATTATTTGCCGGTCTAAACACAAAGCATTTCTGTGTAAAATGCGTCTATTTCTGCAGGCGTATTCTAGCCAAGGGAAGCAAATCGGAGAGTTGCATCCACAGTCCGAACGCAGCCGAACTACTCCCGAGTTGACACGATTGGAACGAACATGTGATCGGTCGGTGACAGTGCTCAAGAGCGGTAGAATGTCTAAACTTGTAATATCTACAAAATATTGCAGTTTCGGATTCTCAGTTCAGTTAACGCATTTCTACAAAGTTTTTGTATATCTGTATTTGCCCTCGTATTTGCCTTCAAAAAACTAATGATTAAAATATAAAAAATTAGTCTGAAAATCCTCCTTTGACCATTTCTTAAATTCAAGTAATCTTCCAAAAAGGTACTTTCAAAATCGTTTTTAACCATCTAAAATTAGTCAAATTTTAAAAAATTCCCTGCGGGGCTAAGCTGGGGGGCAAGCCCCCCAGACCCCCCTCCGGGTCTGGGCAAATTTCTTTCCTGGCAAATTGCTTCCCTCACTTCAAATGTCACGGCACGCCACTGCTACCTATACTAATTGCCCTAAAGCCATAAAAGCACCCATGACATGTTTGAAATTATTGTGTTTTGGTAGGCTATATCATTGGATAAATAGGATAAATATTATCATTATTAGTTTTATTATTAACTGTACATAAAACTGTCATTGTAAACATTGTGACTTGTAAATATTTCTGACTTTGTTATAACTTGTACCTACATACATTCTTACATCTTACTCAACACTTGACAGTACCCATACATATGTATTATATGTACGTGTCCTCGGGATAATAATAAAATACTACGTTAATCTAATAATTTTCTTAGTGCTAGTTAAAAATGCCTTCAGTCCCCTATCAGTAGACCGTACAAAGTTAACACTGGGTTGACGTTGTGGCTTTTACCAGTTGCAATCCAGATCTATTGAAACTTGTTTTGCAATTACACGGAACAGGTTTCGTCTTAATCCATGATTTTTAAAGCTCTGAATGATTTAGTGGAAAGCCCTGATAGCGTTTTATTGTACCTACCTACTACCTACCACCTAAGTACTAGGTACCTAGATATTACTACCTCCTTTAAGTGTTTTGAATGTTTTTCTCTTTTTAGAATTTTATTTTCTAATTTAAATATTTGATTATTTTAGCAAGAACTGAGTTAACTAACTTACCTAGAAATTATAATGGCAAGTTTATAGTTTTTTGTGTATTTTAGGTGAGTTGTAAGAATAATTTGGATGCTATGCCAAAGATCTTCGTTGTTGCTGAAATAGTAGTTGCGTAGATGAAAAAACACTAGATTGCGTATTATAACGGGGAAAAAAATCAAATCAGGGAGGTCAGAATGTCTTGAAACGTAAAACGCTGTATTTTAATTTCATCATCACTTATGCGGTAAACCAAAGGCCTCTACTTTACACCCCCTTTTATTCCAGACTCTCCCGTTCCTGCCTTGGCTGCTGTACTGCAACTAGTCCCCGTGAACGCGATCCTGCCAGCGACCCGGGCCCTGGTGGCGGCCAATGGCTCTACCGCGGAGGGCCTCCACGTCACGCTGTGCACGCTCTGTGATTGGCTGCGAGTCTGGCCCAAAGCGACGCATCTCAGCCAGTGGATCAAGTGTCTCATCGAGGTGCTCTGCAACAATGGAATGGGCGACGTCGTGTGCAAAGCGGCCGCGAGCGTCGTCGAGAGGTTGATCAGCGTGCTTACGCTGCCGTCACTTCGACCGGGAATTATGGCCACGTTGGAGATTCTGCTGCAATTTGCAGACTATTCTACTGTTAAAGTAAGTACTACCTACTACCATCAACTACCATCAACTTTGAACAATTTGTCAATTTTTTTAATATTTTTTTTAATACATACAGTTTGTACAACTTATGTCTGAACCCTCAACAGAATGTGCTGCTCATCAGTTTTTCTGTTAGGCCGAGAAAGAGTAGTACATTGCAAGATGAGCGCACAATGTAGTCTTTCTCGGCCTAACAGAACAACTGACGAGTGGCTCCGTCTGGTGAGAGTTCTGACGTACTTTGTCCAGACTGTATTGTGTCAAACACCTTCTTTGGACACAAGTTGCTGGCCGAAGGAGGAGCCTTCGAAACATCGCAAGAGCAACACATCGCCAAGTGGACCGGATCAGAAGAAACCAAGGTTCCGACAACGTCCACAATAGCGTCTGTTTGTTTGTTGCAGGTTTGTGAGATGCAGAAGATTCCTCCCATCATAGAGCTTCTGAAGAAAGAGAACTCCACATCAAGTAACGAGTGCATCGAGTGGCTGAAGGGAATCAAGCATGTAAGTTATCACGTCTCCTAGGTAGTTATGTTTTCGTGAGGAAGTTTGTTCTAACACATGTTAATATTATGACTTTTCATCATTTAATCGTAACTTACGAAGTATGTGTCATGTATCCGACACTCTTACGGAGCGACAAGATAGTTACACTCACATTCTCTTCGGTCTCTTTGCTTGCCCTGCAATGGGAAGAGAGTTCCAACTTTTGCCTAGACAACATGCCAATATCTAAAGAATACCAACCATGAATACAAAATCAAACTGATTACCAAACTAAATTTTGTTAGGTAATTAGCTAACAATGCGGACACACTGTCAAGTAAATCAGAGAGCTGAGTGAAGAGCAGCTCCCTCATTGGCTGACAGCTGTCATGTGACCTTACTTGCCTCTGGTATTCGTTCATGATCGAAAGAGCAGAGAGAGAGTAAACTTGATGGCGTTTCCCTTGCTTAAAATTGTCGAGTTACTCTAGTACGTAAATGTTTTCGTCATTTGAAGCAGCAAATGTCAGTGAACATCTATTCTTTGTCTAGCAAAAGACGCACTCAATTTAACTCATTTGACACAATGGTTACGGAATGTAATGTGTACTTTAGTTTTACATCGCCGTTATGTTTATGTTACGTCAATTGTTGGTAGGCCTTAATACTTGGCCTTGTAGTAGATTGAAAGACGTCTGAAGTCCGTGTGTTGGTTTCAGAGAGAGGTGGAGTTCCGGATCCCGGGTAAAGTCGGTCTGTGTAACCTTGGCAACACGTGCTACATGAACAGCGTCATCCAAGCCCTCTTCATGACCACGCAGTAAGTAGCAGAGAGTTCACACACTCAATCTCCAATCACCAACATCGCAAACATAAGAGGATAAGCATTAGAATTTAGTGCGACGTGAAACCATACGTGATTGTTACAAACTGTGCTCCAATATAAAGCAAATTGAAAAACATCTATTAGGGAAAGGGTTGGTTGAAACAATAGCATTTAGGTACATGACAGCGATTACATTTCTGCTAAAATGTAAATCTGCCTCAGAGTTAGAAGGCCGGGAGTCCATTTCAATGATTCTTGAGGTGAGCTCAAAAACCAGTAATTCTGCTTTCAGCCAATCATATTTTTGGTGATATGAGTCATTGTGTAAGAGAATATTTCATTATAACTGTAGGTATTTGTTGGCATCAGTCAAATTTCAGTTGATACATAGAGCTTGATTACATATTCCAAAAGTGTGCTTTAAGCAAAAATGAGAAAATGAACTTCAGGCCTTCTGCGTCTAAGGCTACGTTTGCAGCTTGACGTAGGTGGCGCTGAAAGATGGAAACGATTTATCTTTTGACCTTGAACACCAGCGCTTTGGCGTTAGCCACCTGATTGGATTGGTCGAGCGGACATCGCGTCAACGTCAAACTGTAAACGTCCATTTACTGAAGGTAGAAACATACGTATAATACAATTATTTATTAAAGAAAAGAACACTTGAAGTTTAGTCATAGAAATTGTGACTTGCGTATCTATTTTAACTGACCGTAAACAAAAGTCACTCACCAGCCGTGATAGTGACTGTTCATATTTTTACTCTCTTTACTCTCTTCGAGCCCTGACAAGGTTAAAAATGTATTTTTAATTTTACATTGAAGGGACCATGCCTTCTGGACTCCCAAACCAAAACAAATTCACTTCTGTCAAATACTAATAAAAATTCAATAAATTATATATCAAAAGTCCCCAGTATAATTGTATGCATATCTATTCTATCAATTGCATTAACATGTATTTTATATTAAATTAATTGCCAGAATTTGTTGTGAACATTACCTGTGTATTTATAAAATTATTGTGAAAATAACGTGACTTCGAAACTATGTCTGCCAAAGATCGCCTTGCGATTTTCCCATCGAGCGGGTAAGTAGTTACTTGCATTACCTCATCTTTGTATCTCATATGTTACTTATTGTAATTATTAGTAGTTAAATATTAATCCCAATTCATTGCAAATGTCATGACTCATATACCTACACACTTTATTTATTATAAATTTGACAAAAAGATAAGAAGAGAATGAAGGGTTGTACTTACAGGTAGGTAGTCAACAAGTAGGTACCTAGGTAATATGAAGAACCGTATTTACTCGAAAGTGAACCTCTTCCGGATATGAGTCTGTCTAAGAATTCCAAAAACGTATACCTAGTAAAAATTTGAATATTCCCATGGGTTGAGAGTAAATGGTAAGTCATTTGCTTTTACATCCCTCATTTGCTCCTAATAGATGTTAGGCAGTTCATTCTAATGGCTTACACCTAGTATTTTTAATCCAATCTACGAGTCTTGAATCACAGCCGAGATGTTCGTCTCCCCTCCACTAGGTCTCAAATGATGATGAGATTGCGTCTGAAAGCTGCCTCCACTGGTCACAGCCTTCTGAAGAAGAAAGTTGATGCTTTAATGATGCGCTTCTTCTTAGTGTTGGGAAAAATTAACGAAGTAGGTAAACTGGTCATTTGATTTTCACTGATTGTGTTCTACACACTGTCACCCTCACATGGTATTGATTTGCAAGTAACACAAATGCTGCTTTTTAGATTCATTGTCATCCGGTAGAGAGACCAGGTAGGGTACCTCTGGGGTATTTTACCTCAGTAAACATTTTTGCTGTGTTTCTACCCCAGAAAAATGTGAGTATAGAAGTTAGTCTAGCTCGACTATATTCTGTCCATATGAGAATCAGTGTTCGGTCTTGTCGTGTGGTCTTTGGTGCATCTGACTTTGTAAATTTTAGTCAGCAATATGAGAGTTTCTTTTAGTCAAATACCCGTATCTACGTGATAATCTAATCTGAATTATTTTTCTTGGTACACTTGGCCAAACAAAACTTGAACGTTCAATAAATCTGATAGGCTGATAAAAGTAAGATCGCACCATCAGAAGTCAGTCCTAGCGATCTCATTGTCTCACTCTAGTAAGTGACCTCACATTTCAATGATAATAACGAGCTTTGATTGGTTATGGGACATGACCAGCAGTCATTCAAATTTGGTCAACGTTCAAGTTTTGTTTGGCCGAGTGTACCTTTTCCAAATTGATATTTATTGCGATGTCAAAATGATCACATTTCTTAAAATCCTTCTGTACTGCTGATAAAGTAGGCACTCTTGACTGTTGAAAAAGCTGATACTTCAGGTTGAAGTTTTCTATTTACTACCTCAGTGTATTTCAAATGGAACTCTGAAACCTATAGGATTAGCCTGTCGATGTATCCCGTGAAAGAACACAATATATTCCAGACGAAGGTCCTGATGGGCGAGGTAATGAAGGAGGCCGCATTCTCATTGGCCGAAGTGCGCTTCGTCATGGGCAACATCGACCAGCGCGTTCTTCTCACCGTTAACAAGGCGCAGATCAAAATCCACACGCGACTCGACAACATTGCAGGTCAGACGGTTAAAATAACAATACAAACTTAACTTTCAAATGATGTCAATTTCAAATATTCACATTTTAAATCATGCGTTGCAATATTGACTGCCAATAAGACAGGGAAAGCCAAGTGTGACCACATGAATTCGAAGGTAGATGATGTTGAATCGGAATCGAATTGTTTTGGTTTAAAATGTATTCAAGGAATTGATTCAAAAAGTGTTATGGGTTGTTACTTATAACTTACTAGTAAACCCTCGTTAATTCGAATTCAAGGGGACCCAAAAAATCAAAGTTCGAATTAAAAAAGTTCGAAATATAAAAAAAAAAAAAAAAAAAAATTTTTTTTTAGTACATACCTATTGATTTGATAAAACGCGATGTTGATTCATTATTTTTTGCCTTCAAAAGCTAACTCGCACTATATACGCGGCCAAATGCTTTCAAAATGTTGAATGAAGTTTGAATATTCCCGCCTAAAGTGTTCCAGGGTAGACTAACCTGTATACTAAAGAGACTAGACCTACACTTCCCCCACCCCCACACAACAGAGAGCAGTTTGACTACTCTCTTTGTGACGTGACGCCATTGGAAACATTGGAAATGTGTAGTTTGAGTTTGTTTTTTCGAAGTTTGTTCGCGATTATTTTGTCAATCCTTTTGCAAAGTTCGAATTAAAACAACTGGAGGCCAAGTCTTGAAACTTACGCCTTCAGGACGCAAACGCTCTAGGACGTCAACAAGTCCCATTTACTGTAAGAATGATCGACATTGAAACATAAAGTCAAGCCACTTATTTGATTGTCATCCAGAAATCTATTGGAAACAATTTATTAACATTATAATTATTATTACATATATTATACAGTCATAAAACCTTATTCAAAATTAAGCTAAACAGTTAAAGGTAGATTTCAAGGTCATCATTCTTACAGTAAATGGGACTTTATGACGTCCGAGAGCGTTTGCGTCCTGAAGGCGTAAGTTTCAAGACTTGGCCTCCTGTATGCAAGTTATAACATGAGCTGGGACCAAAATTCAGTTCGAATTTCGAAATAACCTAAAATTCGATTTATCAAAATTATTTAACATTGTAAAGCCTATACTGAACACTGGGACCAACCACCTAGTTCGAATTTACCCCTAAATTCGAATTATTGAAGTTCGAAATAATGAGGGTTTACTGTATTTAAAGTATCAAACAAATACCTATTAAATTTAAAATATTGTTATAATCAAAAGCTATCAAATACAAATATATAATGTGTTACTTTCTTGAATAACCATTCTTGTGTATGAATATAGAACAAAACAAGTTTGTGCAAACAATGTATGGTTATTGTGAAACACACTGCAAGGTATTGTTATTGTGAAATGCGCAGGGGTGTCGCTGCCTGTGTTCGAGAGCGTGGACGAAGGCGAGGACAACTACAAGATGGCGGGTCTGGCGCGCGGCGGCCAACAGCTGGAGAACGCCAAGATGAAGTTCCGCGTTGCCGTGTGGCTGCTGGTGGAGCTGGCAACGCTGCAGACGTCGTTCCTGACCCTCGACGCCGTCATCAAGAACACGCGCCGCCGAGTCAATGTCATCGAGCAAGGTACTTCGCAGTCCGTCGCATGACCACTCTTAGGCCCGGTTGTAGAATGTCCCGCCCAATAAAGCTAGTAGGATTTATCGATGGTAACCTTGGCAACTGCCAGTGAAACAAAAGTCCACTTTAGTCTAAAGGCCGGATCACACTGCGTTGCAGAATGCGGTTGGAATTCAGGAGGCCAGGACTTGAAATAAACGCTTTCAGGACGCAAACACTCTCGTACGTCAATAAATTCCATAACGAGCTGCGTGTTTGTTCCAGTGATAATCCCCCGACTGCAGCGGACAATCGAGTACATCGCCTCGGAGCTGGACGAGCTGGAGCGGGAGGAGTTCTACCGGCTGAAGAAGATTCAGGACAAGAAGAAAGCCGCTCGCATCAAGAAGGATGCGGAGATGAAGCTGCGCATGCAGATGTTAGCGTCGAAATGATACCACATTCATGGACAGACCTGACTTAGCTGTCTGTGGCTACTACAGATCTCAAGTCCTATGTAGGAAAAACTTTTAGTTTCATGTGCCATAACCGAACTAGGTATTTGTTGTTAAATTTTTAATAAAGAATATCCACACAAGAAAATTCTGTGCTTTACTTTTTTATATCTGGTACTGTGAATTTTCATGTATTTATATGTATTTGTTTTATGATAATTAATTTTATTATTTGCAACATGGTTTAAAACATGGTTGTAACTGTGCAAAGAATGATAGAAACTTTCACTTTAGCCTGGGGGGTTATTCTAAATTCCCTTGTCGTCTTGTCTCAATGGATACGGCGTGATTACCATGTTAAATAGATAGCAGTGAGACCGTATCAAGTGAAACCAGATGACAAGGAACTTTAGAATAGTCTTCCTGAAGTGAACTTTAGGTGTGCTCATCGGCTGTTGCCAAGGTTACCACCGACGTAATCTCCCACCAACACTGTCGGGACATTGTAAGTGAGTGTGCAATGTTGCAGGTTCTGCGTAGACGTGCTGAGCGAAGTGAACGTGGCATCGCGGCCGGTGCTGTGTCGACTGCAAGAGTTGTTTGCGCTGCTGCATCACTCGCGACGCCCTGCGCTGTCGCCCGCCACGTTCCACGGCATCGCGCGGCCCGCGCACTTCCTCCCCGGCGATCAGCAGGACAGCGCAGAGTTCCTCATGTGAGTCGCACTCAGATACAAGAATCACACGAGTATGCGCGGTTCTCTCACTCCGATACTGATAACATTGACCGAAGTGAAGTCTAAACAGACACTGTGTTGTGGGTTTTACCGGGAATCTGGCTTTTGCCTTCGATTTGAACCACAAAACTACTTGACCAATGATCACCAACTGTGATGGTGGTTAGTTTATATTTTATCACTAGTAGCTGATATATGCGCTAGCGCAGCCGACGACAGCCAATTAAAAAGGCATCTATAAAAGTCATAGGTTCTCTGCCATGTCAGTCTGTCAGATAAAAACTTCAATCCAGTCTTTCCAACGAAACTTATAAAAATATGAATGTACAATTTTAAAAATTATCTCTGTGGCCCCGCTTGCTTTCTAACAAAAATCATTTCCAGGTATCTAAATCTATAGGCCGATTTACACTGGCAACTTTTGGTTGATCAACTTGGTTCCGCTCGTGGGCAGTGTCACTTTAATGAGGTTTGACACATGTGCAGAAGCAACAACCAACCAGTGAACTATTGATGTTTGCTGGGTACCGATGATGATGTGAGTGGTTTGCTTGCAGCTACTTGCTGGACAAGCTGCACGAGGAAGAGAATGCTGCGCTGAGCGTCCTCCAGAGCAGCTCCAGCACTCCCATGGACTGCTCCACCTCCAGACCCAGATCCAGATCACTCTCCAGCATACAGTCAGGTGCGTACCGTTCTACAACATTGTTATTGAAGATAAAATGGATTTTTATAGACTTTAGACTAAGGTAAGGGCGTACAAATCCAGGATTTTTACTTCGAATCCGAATTCCAAAAACCAAATCATATTTAATCATATCTATCTTCCTAACAACTTTCCTTACATTTGCTTAAAAAATTTAACGCTAAACAACAAATTTGGAAAACTGCCTAGTAAAATCCATTTACCGTACCAATGATGACCTTGAATAATTATGTTGAGCATTAGTCATTTCTCTCAATTTTTTAATACGATTTTAATATCAGTGATGATATTTAAAGCCCTATCACACTGAGTTGCAACCCGTGTATGGAACCGGCGGTTGCAAAATATGGTTGGCCGCGCATGTGCAGAGACTGAATTTGGTCAACACACGGGTTGGTTTGAAAAATAGAGAAGTCTCTATTTTTCCGGTTCCAACAATTTGTTGTGGTACCACGTGACGTGAACTTACCAATAGGATGCTATAAATAATAGCTATAAATCATATTTATCAGATTAATATTTAACTTGAACATGTGTATGGATAAATATTGCGTATTATTATTAACTTGTACTTACTTAAATATCTTTCTTTCACAAGTAATCACTCAAAATATGAGATTTGGATTGCCGCTGTCAGATTTGTTATTCCCTATACTTTTATTTTTGTTACTATGGCAACGTTTTCCGGAACCGGAAACGGTGCTTTCTGCGCAACTCATGAGTGTCAATTGTGAACCAACCAACATCAAACCAAACAGTTGCGTGTGATAGGCGGTTGCCTCTTTTTGCAACAAAAGTTTCCATACGACAGTTCCAACCACGGGTTGCAACTCAGTGTGATACCCACTTTATAATGTTAATTATAAATAGCTCGACTTTTACGTGGCAAGGTCAATCATTCTTACAGTGAATTAATTTTATCACTTTATTAGTGGAAAATTGTCTTTCCATCTCTTCCCTGATAACTAATTGTGCTCCCTAATGTCCACAGATGACGAGAACCCAATGAACCATCGCAGCGTCGTGCAATCCCGCAGCCGTTCCGCCGACGACGTCTCTTCGTTCCCCGTACCTTCTAAGCGCAGCCGCAGCCTCTCCAAGTACAACACCATGACGCAGAAGTCGTTCGGCGGCAAAGTGGACACGATCCTCCGCTGCCACTCCTGCTTCTCTCTCTCGGTCAACACCGACCCGTTCGAGGATCTCCAGCTCTCGTTTCCCAACACGATCGAGAAGGAACTCAAGATCCAAGACCTCGTGGACTTCTACTTCAAGCCGGAAGTTCTCAGCGGCGAAAACCGTTACAAATGTGATAATTGTGAGCGCCTGTGCGAGGCGCAGAGGACGTTGAAAGTCGTGGAGGCGCCGACGAACCTGATAGTTACCGTCAAGCACTTCCGGTCGAACCCCGCGACGAAGCTGCTGCGAAACCTGCAGTACACGGAATGCATCGAGCTGCCGGGCTGCCACGAGTATCACCTCTACGCAGCCATCGTTCATTCCGGATACACGATGTACGGCGGACATTACATAACTTACGCGAGGGACGTGTCGTTGCGCTGGCACGTTTACGACGACGACCAAGTCTCGTTGACGTCTCTCGATGAGCTGAGGAAGTGCGGCCTGCCTAAGACCCCGTACGTTCTGTTCTACACGCAAGTAGCACCGCTTCAGAGGGAGGATTCGGTCATTCCGATCAACCTCATGCAGCCGCATCTTCAGGATCTAGTCAATCGAGACAACGATGAGTACACTCAAGGTCAGAGAGATGAAGAGGAGAGGAGGCGCAGGAGGAAGGCTCACATCTTCTTCAACGACAATCGGAGAGACGACAACGACGACAACAATCCTCCGAGCAGCTGCGGCGGGGGGAGGGGGAGCGGAATGCCACCGATCAGATTTACGTATTGATTATTTATTGAAACGATTAAGTATTGATTAATAAACTCGTTGAGCACATCATATTTTATCTGTTATACCTCGCATAACCCTTTTTCATCTGTCCCTGTATCCAACAACACATGAATTTTAGATGTAAACGATATTCGAAAGAATCGGATTGTATGCTGGTCCGGTTCCATATTAATTAATTCTTGTTGCTATCAATGAATCACGGCTCACCTACTAGAGATTGGAAATAAACTGGTCAGGTGCCATGAAAACACATAATTTCCCCAATTATTTTATTTCTAACAAAAGTTATTGAAATTTGAGGGTGGAGATTCCATTCACTATGAACCTCATGTCAAAATGATGATTATAGGCAGATGATGAAGAGTAGATAAGAATAGGATGGATGGTGAGAAGGATGCGGTCATGGCCTATTAGCTTATAATAATAGGAGCTTATTATAATAATAATATAATAATTAGGAGCTATTAGTCAGGACTTTCCCTAGAGTCTGGAGGGGTCCATTTTTTATTTATTTTTAATGGCATTACAGGACTGGTAGTCCTACTGCCGCCTCAACAACTCTGCTCCTTTGACGATGCGCCATTATTGGAGGTGAAGTTGGTTGAGGATTCGTAACTAGGGATGTCAAGCGAGTGAGTAGTTAGCTCCCTGCGCTCTGCTGGTTTTCACGTCCCATCCCAAGAACGGTGTAACGCCCGTCGAGAGACTGATAACAGGTGGAGGGGTGTCGTCACACTAACCCCCAACCACCCCAGTCTCTCTGGCCCAATGGCAGCAACTGGCAGGACTGAGTTGAATGGTCACCCATCCAACCGCTGACCCCGCTCAATGTTGCTTAACCTCGGTGATCTGACGAGAACCGAGGTATCCATTACACCAGCCGTTGGGTCCATACTGTTGCTAAAATGACTTTACGGAGCCCAAAAACATTTTTGATGTACTACGTAAGTAAATTTGATTTTTTTTTGTCTGGGGCTTTACGTCGCAATGTTCTGCAGCGAGGCTAATGGCGACGGATGAATGATTATGATGATGATTGGGAGATGATGGCGAAGAGTAGGTAAGGATGGAAGGTGGGAAGGAGGCGGTCGTGGCCTATTAGTAGGGTACCTTCCCAGCATTTCCCAGCATTTGCCTGAGGGAAAACCACGAAAAAACCCCAGTCAGGAAGGACGGCCGCGGGAATCGAACCCGGGCCTCCGGAATACAAGTTCCGAGCGTTTACCACTCACCCAACCTGTTCCGTAAGTAAATTTGATAACATAGATAACATTAAAGGATAACATTGATCTCAATTTTTTTATTTTTTTTTTCCAAGGTAATTTGAGATCAATGTTATCCTTACGACCGTGAAATGATTCCAGGAGGCGTATTCTAGAATCCTGATGGAATTTGGTCTCGGCCATAAGGATTAACGTTGCACCGAATCAGATTCCATCAGAATTCGAAATTTAAATGTTCTAGAATACGGCCCCAGGTGGCCTATTCAATAACGCAAACGAAATCATTCCGGCTTCTAATCATTTGATATCAATGTTATCCTTATGGCCGTGAAATGGTTCCAGGCCGGAATGATTTCGTTTCTAGAATATCGGCGACGCCATGGCGCTGCGTACTCCTTGTGTTACAACCGGCTCGCCACGGAGCAACACGCATCCATTGGGAATCTAGACCAATGCACTCCTCTCCATTGCTGCTCCCGGCTCGCGCTGTTGATCACTTCGCGACAGTGAATATATTTGAGAGACTCTTTTGGCACGAACCTCTTTTTAGTCATTCTATCTCTGTTTATACAGTTCCCCCACCCCCAGTTTCTCCGATCGAGCTGATGTTTTGCACACATATAAATAAATACCTACATAGGTTTGTATTTATATGTACATATTATGATATGGTAATACTTGCGTTAAACATGTTTAAACGTGGTAAAATATTAGTTAAACATGGTTAAACATTGGATAAACATGGATATAGATTCAGTGTTGGGCGATGCTCTTCCTCGGATCTGGGACCTTGTATCTTGCTTTTATTCCATTGACGAATTCTTGCAGAATTCTATTTAATACCTATACTTAAATTGTAAATTGAGTTATGTATGTAATATTGACATTGTGACCAATCTGGACAAATAAGCTTTTTCCAAACATTATGAGCGATTTGTTCCAAGACGAAATTCAGCCTTCATAAGGATATCTCATGACGCTTCTTAGGAGTATCAAATACGCATGTTTCCAATCTCATTCTTATAATTACGGGACCAGGATATTTAACATGTAAAATTAAATATTGGTGCCATAATCACAAAATCGTTGCTCGTTCTTTCTAAATTATTATCGTCGCGCTTGAAAACAGCGTAAAATTAAATTATACTGTTGCTTGACGTAACTATCAGCAATTTTTTTATTAACAAGCAATGCCAAAAATTGCAATTTCCGATGAACACATTTGATTGGTCAGATTTAACTAATACATGGAGACCAATCGTTGGATGGGGATTTTGGATGTAAATAAATTATTCTCATGCCCTTCGGCGACTTCAATTTGCAGAGGTAATTATTAATACTATCAACATTTCATTAAAACACAGATGGCATGCTATTATGAATTATGACCACAAGATGGCTGAATGAGTGATTTCACATGCAAACTATGAATAAATCAATTATGAAGAAAATGCCACGGATTGTTCACTTTTGTGTTGATTGAAGAGGTTGGTCAACTGAAGTGTAAGCAAGTCAGTAGGTATCTTTATTTTTTCTTTACAAAAGTGTAAATTTTTAAATGATTTTACCTACTAGTTTACAGCAGTGCAAGAATCTCCTAAATTGTACGAATCATTTGCTTCACTTATCTCGCCGAGCTGTTACATCCAGCAGTACTCTCAATGTTTTGTAAACAAGAAACAGCAGCTAAAAGTAAACAAAACATTCGATAATTCGTTAGGGTGCCGGTAGCAGTGGAGGTCCAAAAGCAACTCCTTACTTGAACCAGCTTGAACATACCCACTAATTTGAGAAAGTGTTTAGGAAAGGAAGAATAAAATACCAGTGATAAATCATCTGCATGAAGTGGCAAAATTAAATAATGATATCTACCTATAGTTTACTCAAGAACTAGGTACGAGAATAATCCTTTTCTCAGAGCTGCACTCACCTACTTCTAAGAAAAAAACACACCCAACTCCCACAAATCTTATGACACAAATTTCATAGACTGTCAAGTGAATCAATCATAAACCTAGCTACAGAAATGGAATGGGAGATGGTAAAGGAAACCTTCAAACAAGGAAAACATCTTATTTCTTAACAGTTTGAAGCCTTCCACACAGCAGTATCACTTTCACTTTTCCTTGTCTTAATGTCATTTAATTGAGTTGAGAGAGGTAACTTAGAAACGACGCGATACCAAGCAATTTGTGATGGATTTAGGATGTAAATTCACCACATAAATTGCACTTGCGTAGATCTAAATCTTGTCAGCGCTTTGCTGTACATCGCTAATATCTAACATCTATAAACGGAACTCTAATATTATTTATCTGCACACTTATTTTGTAACTCACATCTCCAAGCGTCTCCATAGTTCCTGGCACAAACCCAGCTACTGTGAGTGCAACAGGTTGATTAGCACGTGACATGATGATACGGATTGACCTCTTGAACCCATCTGTTGCTGCGTACCACTGTGTATCACACGCAGCCTCCCGTACCAGCGAGCTCTACAGGAACATAATGCATTCATTAATTATTTTTGCATTTTTTGACAGTAAATCATTTTTCTTACGTACGTACCTCATTGTTTATTTGTTGCGAGAACCAAAAGCAGTAGTAAACGGTAAAATTTAGAAATATAAAATATGTGTGGAGCTTGTAACTTTCGAGCCCATAACTTGATGACTGAAATACAAAGCCGTGTTAGCAATTTCAAATTATTATTTAACCTTCTGACACTGACAGTATGAACAAACTTTAAAATGATTAATTATTAGGAAGAACTTTCGAAGATCTAAATAATTTTAACCCCTTATCATATTGGCATAGTGTTTCTCTATAATTCATGTGAATACTACACAATACTACAAAATACTACACAAGCCTATACACGTACCTGAGCTATAATGTAGAACAGATCTGAGAAGTTCCCGACGATGAAAACAAAGAGAAATGCTTGTGCAATGGGCTGAATAACAGACTGGAATATATGAACAACTCTGCAACAACACAATACACATCATTAACGCAATATTTTGATGACGTCACTGATGTATCAAGCGGCGAGTATGAATAAATTCATTGGATTTTAATTCGAAATATTAAAATAAATTCCGTTCTTAATCTTATAACTTGACTTCAGCTGCTCTTTCAACTGCTGTCATTTATGTAATTCGTGTATTCCTATAAGCTACAATAATCAAACACAAAAAACTTCAAGTACTACATTAGTAACACTTATTTTCTCATCATTGATCAATTTCGATGAATTTCGTAATTTCTTCATATCGCTTTGTTGATGTGTAGGTTACTTTACACCAACGACATGACTTTGCGCAAGAGCTGAGCCAAGTTGATCAACAAAAAGTTAGCTGCGAGTAGTGTGGTAGAGTAGTGCAATGTTTGTTGGTACTCACTCCAACAGATCTTGATGGTGTTTGACGCAGTCGCCGAGGAGGCGGTGCATTTCAAGGTCAAACTTCTTCTTCCTTTTCTGCTGCCAAACATCTTCATTGAATTCTTTGCTCCACCAGACTGGGTCATCCGGCAACTCGTCTTCCACAAAGCGTTGGCTGTCAGAGTTCATTGTCACAAAGCAATCGCTGTTTAAAGCAAGTAGCAGCGATCTTCTGAACAGAGCCCTTCTCCGCACCTTGGCGGAATTTCTCTCAGCAAATCTTCCGACTTCCGCTGCTTTCATCCACTTGCCAGCAGCTCGCGTAAGAATAGCTTCAAGTCGAATGTTTGCTCTTGCGCGTTGAGGCAAGTGGCTCAGATTGTGTCTCAGAATCTTCCACTGAGCGACCACGAGAATGAAGAACGATATTATAAAGTTTAGAGCGAGAACAAACGAGATATAGCCAAGCAGAAGTTTGGTAAATGTGAAAGAAATAAGTGTTATTTCAAATGAAGGCGAGACAGTCTGGTCGTAGGGTGTCCAGTAACTGAAAATAAAATATTACAAATGTTTCTTGTCTTGAAATATTTCCATAAAAGCAAATCTGTATCTCAGATGTAGAAAGACGGAAGTCCATTTTCTCGATTTTGCGTTGCACACTTTTAGAAAGATATAATCAAGCTCTATCAATTGCCATTTCACTGATGTCAACAAATACAGCTATGTTGAAGTATTATCTTACACAATGACTCATGTCTCCATTACGATGATTGGATAAAAACAGAATTACTGGTGTTTAAACTCTACCTCAAGAATCATTGAAACGGACTTACGGCCTTATGCCTCTGAGATACAGAAATATATAATTATGCATGTACTGCCGTCCCATTATGTTGTGATAAAATCCAGTGATAAACCAGTGTTGCAAGTCATCCTCCGTATCAGGCCTGGGAAAATATTTTGTCTGAAGGGTCGCATTGAGAAATTAAATATGATAGCTGGCCACAAAAAAAAGGTTATACGGAGACCGGAGAATAATTTTTCCCATGCCATAAAAAATGGCCTAGGCCATGGAAAAATTATGTCTCCGTCTCCGTATAATCGTGTTTTTTGTGGCCCGCAATCATATTTATTGTTTTAATATTATTATATTTGTGTGATTGAATTTAGTATACTTTTATTCACTTTTGCACCGATTATTATCATCCTTTTGATTATGAAATGAAAGTAAAGTACCTATACTATTGCTGCAAGGCTGTTGAAAGGATTGCTCTCGGAATAATTCGGGGAGCAAAACATTCAGATATGTATTTAAAGGTTCCCCGAAAAGAGGGGGTTCGGGCCAAAAGAGAAAATTCGAGAAAATTTTCTGTCACGGATACAAGTTTTGGTGCGATTTTGAGACACATTTCAAGTATTTAAGAAATTATTTCAATCCCAACCAAAAACAAAATGAAAATAAATTAACAACAGTGAAATCCTACATATGTCACCATTTGTAAAATAGATGAAATTTCACATTTCTCTTCCAAAGCTTGCTTCTTATTAATAATATTCTTCGTGATATTATAACTTCAGGTGATAATTTAATTTAAATCCCCATATCCGCAAAATTATAATGTTTTCAACATTACTGTTTATTTAAAGGAAAAGTTTGCAGAATTGATATAATATTAATTATATTTAACGTCATTTGGTATCTCTTAAATACATTCAATAATCATTTGTCAATTAAAACATACACTTACCCTTGTGGGAACTTTCTATAAAATAAACAAAATGGCAGGGAAATTAATTCAATCCTTAGCAGAAGTAAAGCAGAAATGCCCCACGTCAAATTGAATATTTTTGCCTTTCTTTGACTTTTGCTGAAAATGTCGTCCGAGTCATTGTTCTCGCATGTCCGCATGTTGTGCATGAGTTTGATGATGGTCTGACACGGCGCCTGGCTGTGCGCAAAGGCGATCACGTTGACAGCCGCCGCGACCGCGCCGACGGCATCCACGACGCCTGCGCTGTCCCCCAGACGCGTGATGACGTTGCCGATGTTGGAGGCCAGCAACGACGTCGTCAAGAACAGGAACAGTGACGTAATCACGCGGCGTCTGCTGCTGTTGCCATGACGCCACACGCCTGCGTGACACGACGTGTTGGCCAGTGAATAGACGATGCCATGACGTATCTGAGTGGCTCTGGTTTCTAAGAATATTTCACTTGCTGTTGATTTCCATCTATCTATTCGCGTTTAAAATCAAAGGAGTCGACATCTGGAGGCTGCTTCGCCAACTAACCTATCTAGGTGAAAAATCTTTTGTTTTTCATTTGTTTTCATCTGTCAATGGATATTCAACCGGTGAATTTACCTATTTAAAAGCAAACTAAAAGCAGCAAATCGATACTGTAGTGTTCCTCAATGTTCAAACAAAGAATCAACAGCTGCAGATGGACTCTCCTTACATTTATTCCCGAAGGACGCTGTGCGGGAGAAACAATCATCTGCAATCTGCTTTGAAGATTGGCAAGAGGGTTTCCAAAATGCATGTTAGCTTCATTATTCTATGATGTTAGTGTGGGGAACATTTCAAAGCAGAGAACTTCTTTTACTCTGGTAAGACTTGTATTATATTGTTTTGATATATCTGAAATAAGTTCATAAATCGTCAATGAAGGCTGCTCTAAGCCGAAAACACTACACACTACTTCTATACACCTTGTCTATCCTACACAGGACAAGTGCTGCCACCTAACCAGGTTTCAAACGCCAATTGTAGTGTGTCAACAATGAGTTACACACTACAATAGATATCTGGAAATCAAACTGCATGTGAATTATTTGAGAAACCAGACCCACTCAGATACGTCATGGAATCGGCTATTGGAATCAGTCCATGGGGGATGGTGTATTGTTACAAAACATTGCACGAGGTCAATGGGGGGGTCTGGGGGAGGGCACTTTAGCTCCATGTGCGTCCTGTGCGCCCAGCCCCGGATTTTTTTAATTTCAGAAATGAATTTCGTGCGTTTCTACGCGATACTGACTCTGTTTTGAGCCTATTTTTATCCTGGCAAATGACGTCTACAGAGGCTAAAATTGACAAATAATCTGGAAATTATGGATATTATTTTGTACCTTCATAGCTTTTTTAAATCTCTCTGGGGGATGGTGAAATGGACAAATTGTATTTAGCCACGGGGGATGGATGGCGGGGGATGGACCATGTGTACTACCTATATGTACCATTATGTACCTATGTTGGCAAACTGAAGATACATTTGAACTTGAACTTATAGGACAGTTTCCCTTTTATGACCTATTCTGTGTTCTATTACATGAAATGTTTTTGTACTGCAGCATACCCAATGTGCTTAGTTTTTGTTTGCTATTGAAAATTTTTTGATATAACGTGCTGACTTCTATTGATATCAGCACTTTTCAGAACTTTATGTTCATTATTTCACGGAGTTGGCTGATATTTTACACGGAGGGGTTTCTTGTGATTCTTAGATGAAGAAGTTATCCTGAGCAGGATTAATACCAAGTAGGGGGTGGATTATCAAAGTAATGTTGATGGGGAGGAGGGGGGGGGGGGGGGATTCCCAAGTATGTGCGGGCCCGGGGGCGTCTTTCCATACCCTAATCGAGCCCAACTCAATACAACTGTTTAGAGACTAAATAACTGAACAAAATATTTTCTAGCAATTCAAATTATTTTATGTCGTCATTCAAGAGACTTCCTTCTGAAAATTCTTAGTACCTTAGGTATAGTTACATAAGCACCTAAACACCTAGTACCTGATTTGTAACACAAAAACACTTATTAACAACCATCTTAAATTGGTATATTGGACCTACAATAAACCTAGCTGACAATATTAGAGAATCTATTCTGATCAAAACATTCGTTGGTATTAATGCGAAGTCCAAACGTAGATACTTGGGTATATCGTTCTTTGCGTATGCTTATGGTGTTGACCTGAAAATGTGGTCATAATTTAATTTTCATGATTATTATTATTATTGATTAAACCAAACCTCTTCTGCTGATTTTGTTTCGCCTTGCTTATAATCAAATGTATTTTTGTCTAGTGTCCGATTTTTGTTATCCAGAAATATGTATCTCCTTATAAAGTGTTTAAATCTACTTTCCGAACAATGCTATTTACTTTAAAACTGTCAACAATTACGTGAGTAAAACCTCAAATATTTCGGAGACACCTAACTTAGCTGCTTCATTACTAATGGGAGTAATAGAATGTTTGGTTATACCGAATAGATTCGGCGTTAAATGCGCGTAAAATGCAAATATTCAAATCAATGAGTTGGGCTCGATTAGGGTATGGAAAGACGCGGCCCGGGGCGCACAGCTCTGGGACAACTTTTTACATTTTAACACGTCTACAAACATTTAGGTAGTATGATTTAGACATGAAGGAAATAAGTTTAAAAAATCCTAGATTTGTATCGTAATTTGCCTTTACTTTTAAAGATGAGCCTACTTTTACATTAAATTTACACTAGGAAAACGCTCTGTGTAACGCGTTGATGAGCGAGCATGGATACACGCAACACCTCAAACCAAAATTCTGTCTATCAAAAATGTAATTAAACGCCAATAATTCTTTAATTTCGTCAAAGACTTGTATGAAAATATCAAAAAATTCCTAAAATATTGGTCCCAATAACCATGCAAAGTTTTAAGTTGATCGATGGAACCTTTATGATTGTTAATTTTCAAAAATCACAGGGTCTCGTTTAAAAAATATACCTGGGACCACTCACACAATATCAGATCAAACTGTTGAACGGTCATTATTATTAAAGTGGTTCCATCGTTTCGGCATAGGAATGAGAATTTGCTGTAATTCACACCAAAGATTAATGAAACCATATTACATACAACTAGCAAAAAGTATTTGCCCCTTACGGTATCATATAATTAGATATTCTTGATTGAAGATCATCTTTTCCCCCATAAGATAACACAGGGAGACATGAAATCGTCCTGGAAAATTGGCCTTAAATTGCTCCTAAAACCGCAAGAGGAATGACAAATTATTGAAAATAGTCTCAAATTAAAGATAATAATTTTTAGAATAAGACTGCCGTTTGAAAATATGGGGTCAAGGGCCAAATAAGAAAGAAACTGTGTACAATGTGTAAAATTTACCATAAATCTGGCAACATTGCACTACAAATATGAATTATTTTGGGACAGTTTAATTGGAACTTCCATTAAAAACATATAATTGGAGCACACGGTAAGATATAATTGTTTTATGCTGTTGTTTGAGGTATTATTTCATGAGAGATTTGTATGAATTACGGCGAATTCTAAGCACCTTGGCTGGAGCAGTGGGACCACTTTAAATTTCATTAAATTAAATTTTATTAAATTCACGAAGGCCGTGAACTTATTGTAAAGGGAGATAAGATCGTCCGATTTAAAAATTAATTTTACTGTGAAATAGGAATGTGTTTGGCTGAAAAGTGAAGGTATTGAGTGGAGACGTGCTGGAAGGTCATAAAAAGCAAAAGGGTTCGTAAATAATACGTAGAATATTGATAAATATCGAGATTTAAGTTTGGTTTTGCTGTGGTTCGGGATTGGAAAAAGGAAGAGAGATTTGTCACGGTGACATGGGGTAAAATTTCACTGCGGGTCAAAAACTACATTTAACTTTTTAAACCAAGGTGTTTAAAGTGAAAAAAAAATTGTTGATGCATTTGAGATCCAAGATGAAGAGGAGTGTAAATGAAGGTGAGGTCAGCTTGGTTGAAAGACTCATGATGGAGGTACGGGAATTGAAGGAAGAAATATCCGATATGAAGATAAAACAGGAAATAGTACCTACATGAAGAGTGGAAGAAAGAAGTTGCTGGTATTAAACAAATACATGAACAAGCAGATAATGACTCAATTGACATGTTTGCTGAAAGAATGGTTTGGGAAAGTGAATGCAAAGAAGAGTTGAAAAGAATAAAGAAAAGTGTATTGGATAGAAATGTATGGGAAGAGAAAATGGTGAAGAGAAGTATATGGTATGTAAACGAATTGATTAGGTTAGAAGAGGAGAGACGGACTGATAGATTAGATAATATTCAGGAAAGAGATCGAGAGTGCCAAGAACAAATGGGGGAGAGAGCAAAGTTTGTTGGCAAGTGGCAAGATATTACAAATAGGTTAGAACAGTTAATGAATACAGTCAATGATAATCATAAAAAACATTATGTGGAGATGGCAGAGATCTTGACAACAGGCGGAAGCAGTGAAACGAGTATTCAATTGAACGTGCATAAAGAAAACCAACCACAAAGCAATGTTCAAGAAGTAAGTTCGTCGTGTGAATCATTGCATAAGCAAGATAAACATCAGCAAGAACAGCGACAGAAACAGAAGAAAGTGCAGAAAAGGAAAGCAGAACAAGAGAACAAAAATGAAGAAGAAAATAACATGATGATTGAGAACGATACTCAGGAAAAAGATGATCAAGATTATGAAGAGAAGTCCGAGAAGAGTCATTTGAAGAGGAGTGATGATAATCAAAAGTCGTTTGAAGAGAATAGAGCATTGGAAGATACAATTTTATTGAATGTGAGTGGCAGTGAAGCCTGGGTTTTCGCGTTGGGTGAGGGATGTCATGTGAGAAGGGAGCCTGGAATAAAAATCAGGGAAATTACTGCAAGAATTGAAGATGGATGTTATGCAAAACAGAGTGGGCTGAAGAAAGTAATTTTTCAAGTGGGAAATAGGGAGGTTTGGAATCGGTGACTGAGTTAGTCTTGAGCTTTGTCCCGATAAATCCCACTTATGGGCGTGAGTATTATTTGTTTATCTTAAAATTTATATCATAACATTAAGCCCCTGTATCACTCGCGAGGTACATTATTAAAACAAGTGATTTAGCACAAGCTACATGAAGTAATTCAGTCAATCATACATTACTGACAACTGAGGTTATGTATGCGTAGTGAAGTGAATGAAATAAGCACCTTGCTACCAGCCGCGCTTCTCAAAAACCTCACAGGACCATCCCACCAGAGGTTGTAACCACAGGACCATCCCACCAGAGGAAGAAAAATATCACAGGTCCATCCCACCGTGCAGTTTTGCCGGTAACCAAACTGATTAATTGTTCCGTCTATCATCTGCATTACAACATGAACGGAACAGGGAAGAAGAACAATAACCCCACTCTTGAGGAACCATCAGGATCGGCATCGGGAAGCGAGATTGCACACCTAAAGAAGAATTTTCTTGAATATGAAACCACACTAAATGATTCCATCCAGGAATTGAAAAACGAATTAGAATCTGCAAAACTCACTGCGCAAGACGAAGAAACTCTTCAATCTAAACTCATCACACTGGATGCCCTGGTCAAGAGCAAGCTGCAAGAGATGAAGGATGAGCTACTGTCTGTCATCAATAAACTTGCAGACCAAGAGAAACAAATAGCTAATCAAGAAGAAAAGCTGGACCGATTAGAGCAATATAGTCGGAGAAATTGCATTCTAGTTCATGGCATAGCCGAAAACCCTGATGAAAATATATATCAAAGTGTATTAGATATATTCAACAATGTGGTGGGTATTAACATCCAGGCAAACGACATTGACAGATGCCATCGTCTTGGCGCTGTCAACGCAGACAAAGACAAAAAGCGACCAGTAATTGTTAAGTTTATCTCTTATCAAGCTCGTGAGGCAATCTTCAGAAATAAACGACGTCTGAAGGGATCTGTTCACCTCATAACGGAATCGCTCACACGTCGCCGCCAAGAGCTGCTCATTCAAGTCCAAAAGATCGTCGGAATAACCAAATGCTGGACCATGGATGGGGTGATAGTGGCTCTTCATGACAAGAAGAAACTTCGAATAAACAATGCCTCGGACTTCAAGAAACTAATATCATAACATTTAACTGTACCTCGGACTTCCCACTTTTCGGGATAATGTGTGCCATGCAAGAGGAAAGCGAAAGAAATAAGGAAAAAAACAACTGTAAGTTAGCTTAGGTTAGAAAATAGTTAATTTAATTTAGTTGGCTCTTAGACAATAATGGCAACCAACATGACTGACCCATCTCTAGGTCTCAACTTAGATTACATTCTGGAACCCCAATATTACACAGCAATTTGCACTACAACAAAGGAACTTAAACCTATTTATAACAAATTTCAAGGTATAAAAATATTTCATATGAATATTAGGGGAATATCCAGTCACTTTGACGAACTTACTGCGGTATTACAGGACATGGCCTTAGACTTCGACATAATATTACTAACTGAAACACACCTGAAATCAAACACAGACCAATTTTTCATCAATGGGTACACAACCCTAAATTTCACGAATAAATTAACCACATATGATGGTGTGACAATATTGTACAAGAGTGAAGAATTTGACATTATTAATGTAGAATCAAACACTGCCTTTTCTCAAGCAAATGTAATTTGTATAACAGCTGCCAAAGATAATGAGACATACTCGGTTATGGGTATCTACCGATCACCATCAGGGGATGCAAAAACTTTTATCTCAGAGCTAAAACAAAACATAAAACAAATGACTAATACCAACAGAATAATCATAGGAGACATAAACATTAATACACTTGAGAATACCGCAGATGCGAACGATTATCAAACAGTCTTAAACACCTGCGGCTTTTCCAGTTCCATAAGCGATCCCACTCGAGTCACAACTTCTTCAGCGTCATGCATCGACCATATCTTTATCAAATCCCACTTAGAAGCAAAGAGTGCATTGTTGCAAACTAACATCTCGGACCACTACGCGATATGCATAGGGCTAGCAAACAACAGAAACAAAAATGTCTTGAGTCACAACAAAAATGATGGCTTTACGGCTGACTTCAATACAAAAGATATCAAATCAGTTAACTATGACCTACTGAGAGAGGCAATGGCTGCTACTGACTGGAGTGCAATGCTAATTGAAAATGATCCAAGCTCCTCTGCAGATAATCTCATAAACTACTTGAAATCTGAAATACAAAAATGTACTCAGACAAGAAAGGTGAGGTCAAGAGCCAGCAAACTGAAACCGTGGATTACTTCAGGCATAATCAAGTCAATTAGAAATAGGGACAAATTACATCGACAAACGATTAAACATCCTAGCGATAAGACTCTGCGAGATCATTATAAAAAATACAGAAACTTTTTAAATTCTCTAATTAAAACAACCAAGAATGATTATTACAAAGATAAGCTTATAGAAGCAAAAGGAGACTGTAAAAAAGTGTGGGGAATAATAAACGAATTAAGTAATAGGAAAGCAAAGTCTGTCAACATCACTAAAATATCAACAAACAAGGGTCTCCTAAACAGCAAGGACAACCCGGGTGAAATGGCCGACGAGTTTGTGAACTACTTTAGTGACATTGGAGAAGAGATGGCTAACAACATTTGTAATAACAGCCAAAACGCAAATTATGCTAACTTTCAACCCCACCCTACCCAAGAAAGTCAAGTATATTCTAAATCAATGTTTCTTAAGCCGGTTAGTCCCACAGAAATAATTAAATACATAAACGAGTTGAAACCACACTCTGCTCCAGGCCCAGATCTCATTACATCTCGAACTCTCAAGGAAATAAGGAAAGAGATAGCTATACCACTCTCCTACATAATTAACAGCAGCTTTGAAGTGGGGACCTATCCTGAAATATTTAAAGAAGCTCATATAAGACCTATATTTAAGAAGGGTAGTAAGCTACTTCCTAATAATTACAGACCTATTTCTCTCTTGTCAACAATATCAAAAGTCCACGAAAAATGTATCAAATCTAGAATCTGTAATTTCCTAGAAGAAAACAATATTCTTTCAAAAAATCAATACGGATTTCGGCCAAACATGAATACAGATGACGCCATTGTTAAATTAACTTCCCAAATACATTCAAAAATTGACAGCAATGAGAAGCCCCTTGCAATATTTCTAGACCTAGCAAAGGCGTTCGACACCGTATCTCATCCATTGTTATTTGTAAAGATGCACAAATTAGGCATCAGAGGCCCACCGCTTGAGCTAATTAAAAGCTATCTCAAGGGTAGAAACCAAGTTGTGTCACTTAATGGACATTTAAGTAAGCCACGAATAATCAAATGCGGTGTTCCACAAGGAACTGTCCTGGGACCTCTCCTATTCTTAATGTATATTAATGAGCTGTGTGAAATCAATGCCAACTGCAGTGTCACTTCATTCGCAGATGACACAGTTCTCCTATTCTCCGCCAAAACTTGGGAAAAATGTCACGAAAATGCCTCAATTGGGTTAAACATAGTAAAACGCTGGCTCGATGAAAATTTACTCACCCTTAATAAAGAAAAAACTATGTACATAACGTTTTCCCCTAGGGCTAACTCCCAACCTCCGGCATCGACAATCAAAATTCATGATAATCACTGCCCTCAAATAAATGTTACATGTGCCTGTCATATCGCACACAAGTCTGCATCAACCAAATACCTTGGTGTAACAATAGACCAGCATATGAAGTGGACGGAGCACATCAACATCCTTGTTAAAAAACTTAGATATGCTACATCGATCTTTTATAACTTGAGATATGTCTTATCATACACTACTCTAAAACTAGTGTACTACTCGCTTGTACAATCCATCATACAGTATGGTATAGCTTCATGGGGTGGAACATACGATGTTCACTTGCGGTCCCTCGTCACTACCCAAAACTCAATTCTAAAAGTGATGCTTAAAGAACATATGAGATACTCAACTCTACAGGTCTACGAAGACACAGGTGTGTTGCAGATGCGCAAGCTCTATGCTCTGTCTGTAGCTAAGATTGTCCGCTCACAAGTAATCAATTTTTCAATAAATCTCAACTCAGAAAATAGAGTAACACGAGCATCTGCTAACAGGAAAATATTCCAGAATCGCGTGGCCAAAGGTATTACCCAGAGGCATGTAGTCTTTCTTGGACCCAAACTGTATAATTTAATACCAACGGCTGTCCGCAACATTCCATCTAAGAAAATATTTAACTATGAGGTTAAGAAATGGTTGACGACATATCCCATAGATCTTCTTAATAACGTCATAAACTGCAAATCCTAATCCTTATCTTCAACATCAGCAAGACATGATATTGGGGTTCCACACACCTGTTATCTATTACGTATCTTAGGTACAGTAGTTTTCAAACTCACCATTGCAATAAGTTACAATTAATTCTTATCTTATCATACGTATGTGTCATGTGCCGCTTCATTATTATTAGTAACATTATTTATTATAATGTTAAGCTCTATTTTTGTTATTGTATAACTGTAGACATATTACCTACCTAGGTTGAATGAGTAAATCGTTATAAGTAAGGAACGTTCATCTATTCTCATTTACTTTCATATAGTCTATAATTTTGTCTACTTCTAGCCAAATTACATTTTACAAGGTGTAGCACATTTACCTCTGTTACTCTGATTATCTTAATTATATGAACTACTTGTATTAATTATAATCACTTATAATCATAATTATAATTTAGATAGTATTAGGTATATTCTTAATTTTCCCATTTTTCAAGTACCTATCTAATAACATTATGTAATAACATTATGTAATTTCTTACCTCTGTCACTCTGATTATCTTAATTATATGAACTACTTGTATTAATTATAATCACTTATAATCATAATTATAATTTAGATAGTATTAGGTATATTCTTAATTTTCCCATTTTTCAAGTATCTAATAACATTATGTAATAACATTATGTAATTTTAATCTAACCTAATTTTAATAACATGCCCCGCCACAAGCTATGCTTATTGGGGTATGTACACATACGACTGTAAATACAATGTACCACTTCGAAAAATAAATCTTTGAAATCTTTGAAATCTTTGAAATCTTTGATTTTGAGGATTTGATGCAAGTCTCTACAACCTTTTTTGGTCCAAAGATAAAAATAGGTATTGTGGGTTTACTAAGTAATTACTCAGTAACTTTGAATGAAGGGTTGAAGAAGATGGCGAAAGAGAAAGAGGTGGAATATATTGAATTGGAATACACACCAGGATTCTTGATGGATAGAAGGAAGTGGGCCCGAGAAGTTGGAAGAAAATTGAAAATGAGGGTTGAGGAGAAGGTTGTTATTAACAAGAAGAATGTTTGGACTCAGTCGAAGCGGGGTTTTCGGACAAGTTGGGTTTCAAGGATAATATTATAGGAAGGAGAATGATGAAGTATGTGAAGAAAAGCAAGACTAATAGGGAAGGTGGAGGTTACAGATATAGAAGAAGAGAAGTTATAAGGATGGGAACAATAAATATTGTCACGTTAAATGGGAAAATAGAAGAAGTGATTGATGAAATGAAAGAGAGAAAGATGCATGTGTTGGGTTTGAGTGAAACAAAATGGAGAGGAGAAGGGTATAAAGAATTGAGAGATGGTTATTGTATATATTGGTGTGGTGATAAAGAATGTAAATTTGGAGTTGCAATTATACTGTGTCAAGAAATGAAAAGCAAGGTTGTGCAAGTAGAGTACATCCCAGAAAAAAACACTCCGTGTAAAAAAGGCAGCCAAGTCTCTTTACTTTAAAAAAATTCAACACCGAAAAGGAGTGATATCAAAAAAGGAGCCAAGTCAATGACATTTCCAAATATTTAATCGTATTTTTGAAATAAAAGAATAAACACCGAGAAATACTTTACAAAAGGACTTGGCGCATCGTTTTTTTAAAGACCTCATTCAATACTAAAAGTGGAAAGAAATTTAAAGTAGGTACATTTTCCTCTTTCTATTAGAGCCAGAAACTATGAATCAAGCTACTTTTAGTAATGGCTATTTTATAGTTTTGTCAATGGCGATAGTAGAAAGATTTCATGCTGTAATAGATAAGTAATATAAGGGTGGAAGAATTAAATAACAATTGGAAGTGGGCTCATACATATTCTTATAGCACTGTTAATATGGTGATATTAGAAGGGTATCTTTTCATAATTTGATCTTGACTGAAGGAAATCATGAAACGTTGTCAAATAATTACGAACTGTCTTTGGAACACTATTATATATTTTTGAAGTGTCAAGTGTATAAAGTTAAAATTTTTAATAGAAATTCAATGTGACTATGTACTTTGTGAAATGTTTTGTTATAAAATGTGGATTAATAGAAATGTATTTCATGATGAGAAGGTTTAACGCATGAGACTTAATTATGTTGACCACGAAACAATATTACGAAGATAACTAACTATTGCGTATTTATAGAAAACATAGGCAACAAGTTTTATCGCGTACGTACATATTCTAATAGATAATATTTTACAGTAGGTATATGTATAATATGTAATTGAAAGATGTTTCCCTATTATTCTAAAAATTCTAAATTACAGTTGTATATCAATGGCATATGCTTATGAATCAAAAAATGAATTTAAAAAACGATGCGCCAAGTCCTTTTGTAAAGTATTTCTCGGTGTTTATTCTTTTATTTCAAAAATACGATTAAATATTTGGAAATGTCATTGACTTGGCTCCTTTTTTGATATCACTCCTTTTCGGTGTTGAATTTTTTTAAAGTAAAGAGACTTGGCTGCCTTTTTTACACGGAGTGTTTTTTTCTGGGATATCACTTCTTTTGTTAGTTTATTCATACAGCTTGTAGCACATGTCCGAGCAGGGACTAATTTCTTTAAAAAAATACGCCTCAACCGATTTGCTTACTAAGAAAAGTTGCGTTTGGTATAAGATGAAAATGATTATCCAAGAAGAATAGCTTAAGTTTCGTTATAATCGATCCAGCCGTTTTCGATATATGACGTCACTTCCGGTTTTGAAATAGCGGCCGAAAATAATGTCGTCTTGAATTCATAATTATAAGTCCTACATAATTGCACAATTTGGTTGCAATCGGTACAGACGATTTCGATATATGACGTCACTTCCGGTTTAACCAATGGCGGCCGAAAATAATGTCGTCTTTTTATCCATAATTATAAGTCCTACATATTTCCAAAATTTGGTTGCAATCGGTACAGACGTTTTCGATATATGACGTCCCTTCCGGTTTTAGCAATGACGGCCGAAAATAATGTCGTCTTTAATTCATAATTTTTAGTCCTCCATATTTCCAAAATTTGGTTGCAATCGGTACAGACGATTTCGACATATGACGTCACTTCCGGTTTTAACAATGGCGGCCGAAAATAATGTCGTCTTTAATTCATAATTATAAGTCCTACACATTTCCAAAATTTGGTTGCTATCGGTACAGCCGTTTTTGATATATGACGTTACTTCCGGTTTTAACAATGGCGGCCAAAAATAATGTCGCCTTTAATCCATAATTATAATTCCTACATATTTCCAAAATTTGGTTGCAATCGGTACAGCCGTTTTCGATATATGACGTCACTTCCGGTTTTAACAATGGCGGCCGAAAATAATGTCGTATTTCATTCATAATTATTAGTCCTCCATATTTCCAAAATTTGGTTGCAATCGGTACAGCCGTTTTCGATATATGACGTCACTTCCGGTTTTAACAATGGCGGCCGAAAATAATGTCGTCTTCAATTCATAATTATTAGTCCTACACATTTCCAAAATTTGGTTGCAATCGGTACAGCTGTTTTCAATATATGACGTCACTTCCGGTTTTAAAAATGGCGGCCGAGAACACTGCAACCTTGAATTTATAATTATTTACAAAGTAGGTTTACTAAATATCTATTTAAAAGTATAAAGTGGTGAATTTTGTGTCAATTATCATATTTATGACGTCATTTAGCATATTTATGACGTCATTTCCGGTATAGGTAATAGGAAAACAATCTAGTTGATACTTTATGAACGACCATCTGAATTCATAATCCCTATATTTCCGTAAAATCGGTCTTGCCGTATGTAATATATGACGTCACTACCGGTTTCATTTAGTGGTTCCTGCCGCCATTTCCGGTACCGTTAATTTGTTTATTCATTTTTCACAATTGAGTTTCAAAAAAAGTTGCAGAATGAATACGCAGGAGCTAGTTCAGTTGCAAACGGTACAGGCGTTTTTGATATATTACGGCACTTCCGGTTTCAGGAATGGCGGCCGAGAACACTGCCTCCTTGAATTTATAATTTGTATTGTCTATGTTACAATGTAAGTTACTTATGTATGTATTTTAAGTATAATTTGTTGAAATAAGTTAAATATTGCGTATTTATGACGTCACTTCCGGTTCAGAAAATAAGAAAATAATAATTTTTTTATTGATACTTCATATAGATGACCGTCTAAATCGAATGGCGCTAATTTCGTTCTAATCGGTCCAGACGTTTTTGAGATATGACGTCACTTCCGGTTTAAAAATGGCGGCACAAAAAATCACAAGAGGCAAGGTATCATCAGACGCCAAAAGTGCATATGTGGTAAAAATTTCAGGTTGATCGGTTCAGCCGTTTAGGCTGTGGCGGTGATAGCAACGTTTCCTGATATCTGAATCATCATCATCAGATAGCTTTTAAAAGGGGTGTAATTTCACTGTTTTCACGGCCCTCTAGCACCCAAACGGCATAACGTATTGTTCCCAAATTTGGTATATGTTGTCAGGTGGGCCATAGCTCGAAATTAAGTTATTTCGCAACAATGTGAGATTTCCCAATTTTGAGATCCAGTAGGCCGAAAATGCCATGTTGTTGCTTACAGTAAAAGTGTTTCGTCTGCTCCTCAGTTTATTAGGCATTTACGGTATGTTGAGTGAGTGTGAGTGTATAGTACGACTTGGCTGGGTGGAGCGACCGCTCCACTAGATCAATGAGAGGTTAATTAAATTGAAATTGTTTTTCGAAGAAATGTTAGTAGAAATTTTACAAGTTTATGCACCTCAAGTTGGAAGGAAAATGGCTGAAAAAGAAACTTTTCTTGAGCTTGTAGAAGAAAATATATCTCTTGAAAGTACATTTGTAATGGGTGACTTAAATGCAAAGGTTGGAAGAGAAAGAAGAGGATTTGAAAAGGGTTTGGGAAAAAATGGATATGGATCCAGGAATAAGGAAGGAGAAAATTTGTTAGAAGTTTGTGCAAGAAATGGATTGGTGATTGGAAATAGTATGTTTGAGAAGAATGAAAAGAATATGATCACGAGGTATGGTTGGTTTGGGAGATCGAAATCGGTAATTGATTATATAATATACAGTGACGCACTTAGGCCGGGTAGGACCAACTCTGGATTAAGTTAACTCTCGAGGGTTAACCAATGCAACAAGTTTGCGCGAATTCCATAGCCAATAAGATTCACTAATTTCCACTAATCATCGAGAATTAACTTGATCCAGAGTTGGTCCTACCCGGCCTTAGAAAAATGGTATTGGATGTAAAGGTTGTACCGCATGTGGCGTTTGATGGTGATCATCGACTATTAATAGCGGATATACGAATGCCAAGAAAATGTGTTGAAAGAAGAAAAGCGAAGAGAAGAAGAAAATTGAAGGTATGGAGATTGCAGAATGATGAAATAAGAAAAGAATTTAAAATGGCAATAGAAGAAAATATGCCAGTTGGGGATCTTAATTTGGTAGAAGAGGAATGGATGAGTTTTAAAAATGCTATATTGACTATTACAGAAAATATATGCGGGAGGACAAAGGGATTGAGAAGAAGAAAGGAAACACCGTGGTGGACAAATGCAATTAAGTGTGCAGTAAGAAAGAAAAGAAAAGCATGGGTTAAAAAAGAAGAGTGCAGAACAATATTGAATATAAATAAATATCAAAGGATGAAGAGATATGTTCACTTTTTGGTTTCAGAAGAAAAATCGAAGACAATGAACGCATTTGTTGAATGTCTAGAGAGGGACTTTGAGGCAAACAAAAAGATGTTATATTCTGTAGTAAAATGTAAGAGGCAAGATAATAGAACAACTAATTATATGGTAAATGAAAGGGGGTGCCTTACAAATGATGTGGAGGAAATACAAGATATGTGGAAGCACTACTTTTCAAAGTTATTGAATGATGACAAAGGTGGTACTGAAGACAAGGAAATAAGTGAAGAGTGCGATAAATTGAATTGTCAAGATGATATGGTAATGTTTGGGGAAGTTGAGGTGGCAGTAAAAGGGATGAAAAATGGAAGATCGCCGGGAGTGGATGAGATAAGTGTGGAAATGATAAAGGCAGGTGGTAAAGCTGGATTGGAGTGGTTTTACAGAGTTGTGGCATCGGCATGGATTCAAAAAACTGTACCAAGGGATTGGAGGAGAGGTGTTATTGTACCATTGTTTAAGAAAGGGGATCGCAAGAAATGTAGCAACTATAGAGGGATAACACTCATGAGCCAAGGAGCGAAGATTTACGAACGAATTATAGAGAAGAGGATACGAAGTGTAGTTGAAGAGGATTTGAAAGATGAACAATATGGATTTAGAAGAAACAGATCTACGATAGACCTTATATTCGCTATAAGGACCATTATGGAGAGAAATTGGGAGATGGGAAAGGAAATATGGTTAGTGTTTCTGGATATTGAAAAAGCGTATGATCATTTGCCAAGGGATAGGGTGTGGGAGAGTTTAGAAAAGAGGGAAATAGACAAGAAGTTGATTGAAAGAGTACAGAGTTTGTATGTTGGATGTGAGAGTTGTGTGGAAACAGTGGGAGGAAGAACGGGCTGGTTTAGTGTGAGATCAGGAGTAAGGCAAGGCAGTGTGTTGTCACCTTTGCTGTTCATTATGGTAATGGATGATATAATTCGGGAGGTGGAAAGGAATGAAGATCTAGATTCGCAAACTGGGGTATATGCGGATGATGTTGTAATTTGGGGAGAGACTGAAGAGTTGGTACAGAAGAAAGTGGATGTGTGGAACGAAGTGATAAAAAGATATGGAATGAAGATTAGTAGTGAGAAGAGTGAATATTTGGTTTTGGAGAAGAAGAAAAATGGGCTTGTAAGAAATGGTTTGAAATTGGATGTAAAAGATATTAAACAAGTAGAAGATTTTAGTTATCTAGGAAGTTTGGTTACAAAAGACGGAAAGTGTTCGAAAGAAGTTAAAAGAAGAATACAGAAAGCAGACGGGTTTTATCAAAAAGTTAGAAAATTAGTATGGAATAGGGATTTACCACTTAAATTTAAATTAGTATTATACAAGCAATATTTTTTACCGATATTATGTTATGGGGCGGTGACGTGGAATTTGGGATGGAAGGAGGAGAGTATGGTACAAGCAGAAGAGATGAAGTTCGTGAGAGGAATGGCAAATATATCGATGAAGGAACATGTAAGAAGTATGGTGATAAGGAAGAAGATGGGTGTGGAGAGTGTTGGGTTCAAAATTGGGCGAGAAAGACTGAGGTGGTTTGGTAAACTTAAGAGAATGAAAGACAGTAGAAGAGCCAAAAGTGAATTTGGAAAGTATGTGGAAGGTAAAAGAAAAGTTGGGAGGCCAAGAGATAGATGGATTGAACAGGTGAAAAGAGATGTTGAGGAACGAGGTGAAAGATGGGAAGAAGTTGAAAGGAAACATTTGTGGGAAAATCAAGAATTATGGGAACAAATAGTTACTAAAGTGGAGGTAGTAGAGGAGGATGAGGATGAAGAAGAAAAAGACGGAGGAGAAGAAGAAGAAGAATAAGAAGAAGGAGAAGAAGAACAAGAAGAAAAAAGGAAGGAGGGGAGGAGGATGAGAAGGAAGACAAATGTGACAGGCCTGGCTAGCCGGCATTACTAAATGTATTTAGCCTATAAGAAATTTTTACTCTACCTAGTGTGGAATTAAGTGTTTATAAATGTAAATAAATATGTGATAATAAAAAAAAATAAATATGAGATTGAAAGTTTCTTCTCTAACTACCTTGGATTAGAACTGAAGAGTCGAAGTCACCGTGAAATATGAAATTCAAGAAATTTTACAGCAAACACGCAAAATGTCCGTAAACTGTCAATAACTTTTGGATTTAAACACAGATTAGTTGTTAAAAATACAGATAATGCTGGTCCCAATGACCATGCAAAGTTTTAAGTTGATCGGTCAAACGGTTCTAGTTTAAATTTAAAAAAACACAGGAAATGTGGTTTTAAATTTTAACCAATAGGAGGATTTGGCTGAAATTTTGTATGATTGGGTACAATGTTGGTTGTAATGACTTCGTTAAATTTCAAATTGATCGGAGCAACCAATCAAAAGATAATTTTTTTAAAACTTGAACCAATCACAGGAGCCCGTCCAAAAACGATCCTAGGGACCGCATAGATTACGTTAGCATACGTGCAAAGTTTCAGATCGATTGAATGTGCGGTTTAACCTGGGCTGTGAGGACAAAAAAAAATACAAACAAAAAAACACACAGAGAAAGTGCCATAAGAGTACCGTGGTGACGCTCGCTACGCTCGCTCAATAATTATTAATGAATAGCATAAGTTCAATCAAATTGGCTATGAATCAACTTTCCCTGCAAATGGTATTCATAGCTTGCACGAACTTCTTTTGTTGAATTATCCACCTGAGGACAGACAATTTGTTGGCCCGTTGACAAGTCAAATTACTAGGAAAACGCTCTGTGTAACGCGTTGATGAGCGAGCACGGACACGCGCAACACCTCGAACCGAAATTATGTCTATCGAAATAATCATTAAAAGCCAATAATTCTTGAAATTCGTCAGACTTGTAGGTATAAAAATCTCCAAATATTCCTGAAGTATTAGTCCCAATAACCATGCAAAGGCTTAAGTTGATCGATTGAACCTTTTTGATTAAACGTTCCTTGTTAATATTCAAAAATCATAGGATCTATTTAAAAAAAATATACCTGGGACCACTCATATGATAAAAGTGTGTGTACTTATATTAGACGATCTGTTGAACGGTCACATCAGTTTCATACGTTTGAAAGTTTCTGCTCTAACTACCTTGGAACTATAAAGAGTCGAAGTAGCCGTGATCAACATTTTTGAGTTATTTGACAGTCAACACGCAAAATGTCCGTAAAATGTCAATAACGTTTGGATTTAAACACAGATAAGTCTGAAAATTGTCAAAAATACAGATAATGTTGGTACCAATGACCACGCGAAGTTTTAAGTTGATCGCTCAATCGGTTCTAGTTTAAATTTCAAAAATCATATGAAAGATTTTTAAAAATTTTAACCAATGGGAGGATTTGGTTGAAACTTTGTATGATTGGGTACAATGTTGGTTGCAATGACTTTGCTAAATTTCAAATTGATCGGAGCAACCAATCGAAAGATAATTTTTTTTAAACTTGAACCAATCACAGAAGCCCGTTCAAAAACGATCCCAGGGACCGCATATATTACGTTAGCATGTGTGCGAAGTTTCAGATCGATTGAATGTGCGGTTTAGCCTGGGCTGTGCGGACAAAAAAACAAAAAAACAAAAAAACAAAAAAACACACAGAGAAAGTGCCATAAGAGTACCGTGGTGACGCTCGCTACGCTCGCTCAATAATTTTATTGAGGTAAATCGATTTTTTTTGTAATGTGAGTGATTCCTCTTCGTACTAAAGATTTCTCCGGAGCCTACACAATATTCCAGGTACCAATTAACAATAAAATATGGTCAAAAAAGCAGAAAATCACAGCTATTCTGAGTGCCATCAAGAGGTGGCAGGCAACAATGAGATGACATTTCTGTATATTTGTGGAAGTGAAGAGGATGGTTGATCTGACTAGGTAGTACATTGCCGTGTTTCCTCACCTGCCTTGAAGAACAAAGTCTCTATCATCTCCAAGCTGTCCTTGTCCTTGTCATTGATGCCGTCTCTCAGTTGCTGATATCTCTGTCTGATGCACGCCATGACAGTCTGATGCGCTCTGTCGCTCTGCTGTCTGACCAGCTCTTCAGCCACATGGATCCAACATGACACAACTCTTGGCTTCAATCAATGCAGTTGCTGAATAATTCAAGCACAAGTGTTGACCTGACATGACACGAGAATATCAATACAAGTGACCTCCAATCCAAGGATGTCGCGTGATGGCTAAGGCGTCGAAGATATTTCTCATTGTGATTTTGTTTATTTTGGGGTATTTTGAGGGCGAGCGAATTCAAGGTGACCCACCAGCAGTAACTTTAAAATGCGCGCTATTTCAAAACTTTCGAACAAAGCAGCCATATTGTACAGTTGCCGTCTAGACAGATGCGAAAGCAACAATTTCATATCAATTATGTTTGAAACTACTGGTACATCCCCATAAAGTAACTGTTTGGTGTAGATTTTGTAGCTGAAGTGCACAATTTCAAGACGAGGAAACGTCAATTGGCCATCCTTTAGATTTACCTAGATTTACCTATTCTGCCACAGAATCTCACCCTCAGCAAGGGGAACCCTAAACACCAAGGGGCCATTTTCTTTAATCGGTTACCAGCATCAATAAAGTCTCATAAATGTAATATCAATGTTTTTAAAATAGAATTAAGAAACTACCTCTTACTGATGGTGCCATATACAATCCACGAATATTTTAATGAAACATGACTACAAATAATCTTACCTATTTGTAATGTCATACTTGTATTATTTGACACATTCAATAATATACTTGTACTATATTCAACTGCCCCCCGACGGCTGTCACCTTATCGCGGTGGTGGGGTTTGTGTTGGCCAATGATCCATTGCAGCTACGCCGGCGAGCATATGCTCATGTGTAAGGGCTACCCATGCCGGACAGATCAGTGGTGAGGCCCAGACCAAGAGCAGCCAGGGTCGGCCTAACCAAGCCCTCCCTTGAATTTGCGGTCCCCTCGGGCCGGCCTCCCCCCTCGAGATGGTGATCCCCCTGAAATCGGGTTCAGCCGGCCCGAATCCTCACACCCCCCGGTCCGTCCCCATTCCGTCCTGGCCTTCCCACCAGTGCTGGACTCCCCCGGATCGGGCCCGTTAGGTCGACCCCCTCCCCGTGCCCTCCAATTATGATCAACAAAGTTAAATATAACAATTAATGTGCGCAATATAACCTCGTCGTTGACGCGCCATTAAACCAAACTAATCTAATCTAATCTATATTCAACTGAATAAAGAATATCTTATCTTATCTTAAGATTGGAAACTTATATTTGTAGGTTATTGTAGGTTATATATGAGCCCAACAATTCACAAATGATTCAAGAGCAAAAATACAACATTCCTTGTTGAATAATTTGAACCACATATTGTGAACACGTTCTGGAACCGATAAGTATCTGTAAGAAGCAACACTCGATCTAACTCCCCCTGAGTAGAGGGGGTAAATTGACTAGAGGGTGTATGCTGTATGGCGTATTGTGTACGGCGTAATATGGTGACCAACCACTAGATCCTGCATTTTCTTGTTAAAGTTAGGAGTAGTATTATTAGGAATTTTATTATCAATAAAAACTACACCGATGGTATTGGCGATGTATACCTAATTAGGAAGATAAGAATTAATCAAATCACTCAGAATTTTGAGGGAGAATCATGCTGTTTTAATTAAATAATCTTTTTTTACAGAATATATTTAAATTGCATTTCAAATCTAGTTGTATCAGTGAAGATCAGTTCTGCAACTCAAAAGTAGAAGGACCGAAGTTCCCTCCTTACCCTGTAACCAATTCATTTGCAGCGTGAGTTGCATCCTAAAGTGCATGGTGCATCCTAGAGCGCATGTTGAGTTGCATCCTATAGTGCATGTTGAGGTGCATCCTACAGTGCATGTTGCATCCTAGAACCCTTGCACTTGCGCATGACGATCCAGAAGAGGCGCAGGGTGAAGAAGTATGCGATCTCGATGAAGCTCAAGACGCTGCAGCCGAGAAACAAGCCCGCAGTTCCTCCCACAGCCACTGCAACACAACATCGCAACAGTCAACCACAGCCACTGCAACACAACATCGCAATAGTCAGCCACAGCCACTGCAACACAACATCGCAACAGTCAACCACAGCCACTGCAACACAACATCGCAACAGTCAGCCACAGCCACTGCAACACAACATCGCAACAGTCAACCACAGCCACTGCAACACAACATCGCAACAGTCAGCCACAGCCACTGCAACACAACATCGCAACAGTCAGCCACAGCCACTGCAACACAACATCGCAACAGTCAACCACAGCCACTGCAACACAACATCGCAACAGTCAACCACAGCCACTGCAACACAACATCGCAACAGTCAACCACAGCCACTGCAACACAACATCGCAACAGTCAGCCACAGCCACTGCAACACAACATCGCAACAGTCAACCACAGCCACTGCAACACAACATCGCAACAGTCAGCCACAGCCACTGCAACACAACATCGCAACAGTCAGCCACAGCCACTGCAACACAACATCGCAACAGTCAACCACAGCCACTGCAACACAACATCGCAACAGTCAACCACAGCCACTGCAACACAACATCGCAACAGTCAGCCACAGCCACTGCAACACAACATCGCAACAGTCAACCACAGCCACTGCAACACAACATCGCAACAGTCAGCCACAGCCACTGCAACACAACATCGCAACAGTCAACCACAGCCACTGCAACACAACATCGCAACAGTCAACCACAGCCACTGCAACACAACATCGCAACAGTCACCACAGCCACTGCAACACAACATCGCAACAGTCAGCCACAGTCACTGCAACACAACATCGCAACAGTCAGCCACAGCCACTGCAACACAACATCGCAACAGTCAGCCACAGCCACTGCAACACAACATCGCAACAGTCAACCACAGCCACTGCAACACAACATCGCAACAGTCAACCACAGCCACTGCAACACAACATCGCAACAGTCAGCCACAGCCACTGCAACACAACATCGCAACAGTCAACCACAGCCACTGCAACACAACATCGCAACAGTCAACCACAGCCACTGCAACACAACATCGCAACAGTCAGCCACAGCCACTGCAACACAACATCGCAACAGTCAGCCACAGCCACTGCAACACAACATCGCAACAGTCAACCACAGCCACTGCAACACAACATCGCAACAGTCAACCACAGCCACTGCAACACAACATCGCAACAGTCAGCCACAGCCACTGCAACACAACATCGCAACAGTCAGCCACAGCCACTGCAACACAACATCGCAACAGTCAACCACAGCCACTGCAACACAACATCGCAACAGTCAGCCACAGCCACTGCAACACAACATCGCAACAGTCAGCCACAGCCACTGCAACACAACATCGCAACAGTCAACACAGCCACTGCAACACAACATCGCAACAGTCAGCCACAGCCACTGCAACACAACATCGCAACAGTCACCACAGCCACTGCAACACAACATCGCAACAGTCAGCCACAGCCACTGCAACACAACATCGCAACAGTCACCACAGCCACTGCAACACAACATCGCAACAGTCAACTAAAGTTCATGGCCCTCATTCACGAAACTATTTCACACTGTGACCGGGGGGCGGCCAATGTTATTTCTTAAGGCACTACGAGCTAACCCAAACTAAATGCGCTTCGTGAATAAGGGCCCAGCCTTGTCAGGAAAACGCGCAGTGTAACGCGTTGATGAGCCAGCCTTCCTACTGCGTCCGATTTGATATGCGTCTGCTAGGCTGCTCTACATGCCTTGGAGCGGAAGCATCAAAAGGCAGGGATGAAATTTAGTATATATTTTCAAATATTTCCAGATAATAGAATAAAATGTCATTAAAATGACAATAACTTTTGAAAATAACAACAGATTAGGCTTCAAATTTACAAAAGTACCTAAAGTGTTGGACCCAATGATCATGCAAAGTTTTAAGTTGATCGGTCAATCGGTTCTAATTTAAATTTCGAAAATCACAGGAAAGTGGTTTTAAATTTTAACCAATGGGAGGATTTGGCTGAAACTTTGTATAGATTGGGAACAATGTTGGTTGCAATAACTTTGCAAAATAAATTTCAAATTGATCTGACCAACCAATCGAAAGATTTTTTTTCAATTTGAGAATGTAGAAAATTTAACATCTAGTGGAGCGGTCGCTCCACCCAGCCAAGTCGTACCGTACACTCACACTCACTCAACATACCGTAAATGCATAATAAACTGAGGAGCAGACTAACCACTTTTACTGTAAGCAACAACATGGCATTTTATGCCTACTGGATCTTAAAATTGGAAAATCTCACATTGTTGGGATATATCTTAATTTCGAGCTATGGCCCACCCCACTATATATACCAAATTAGGGAACAATATGTTATGCCGTTTGCGAGCTAGAGGGCCGTGAAAAACGTGAAATTACACCCCTTTTAAAACCTATCTTGATCTGATGATGATGATGATATCAGGAAACACCGCAATCACCGCCACAGCCTAAACGGCTGAGCCGATCGATCTGAAATTTTTACCACATGTGCACTTTTGGCGTCTGAGGTGCCTTTTTATAAAACCAACAGGAAGCCGCCATTTTGAAACCGGAAGTGACGTCATATCTCGAAAACGGCTAGACCGTTTGGAATTAAACCAGCGCCAAATGATTCAGACGGTCGTCTATATGGAATATCAATAGTTAAAGTAGAGATGTACTATTACCGAAACCGGAAATGACGTCATGAAAATGAAGAACTAGATTTTAATGACCTCTTCCTACAATAACTACATATTCAGAAGGCTTATAATGATACATAACATTTATAGAAATAAATTCTAGGTGGCTGTAATTTCAGTCGCCATTTTGAAAACCGGAAGTGATACCATATCTCGAAAACGGCTGGACTGATTGGAACGAAGCTTTCGCAATTCTTCATGGAATATCACTTTAAGCTTAGGTATATTCCAAACACAATTTTTCGTATTAACCAAATCGGAAATGGCGTATTTTTAAAAGTAATTAGTCATTGTTGCTCCGATGTGTGTTACAAGTTGTGTAAATAAACTAAAAAAATAAGTGATATCCCCATAAAAAAACACTCCGTGTAAAAATACCAGCCAAGTCTCTTCAACTATAAAAAATAGAAGAAATCTAAAAATTCAGCACTGAAAAGTAGTGATATCAAAAAATGAGCCAAGTCAAAACTTAATTTTAAAAACCAAAATATACTTGGCGCATCGTTTTTAAGGGCATTATATGTATATTATATATAGTACATTTGATTTTTGGCATATGCTTCTATACTATTTATATACACGATGCGCCAAGTATATTTTGGTTTTTAAAATTAAGTTTTGACTTGGCTCATTTTTTGATATCACTACTTTTCAGTGCTGAATTTTTAGATTTCTTCTATTTTTTATAGTTGAAGAGACTTGGCTGGTATTTTTACACGGAGTGTTTTTTTATGGGGATCCAATTTACTGTAAGTAAGCGACCTGCGGCTTTCACTGATTAGTAAAGAAAGAATGCATAAACGGTTTCTATTTTTTTACAAGTTGGTTAGAGTTTATTGGGACTCTATCGTGCACAAATTACCACAAAACTTGCATATTGAATCCCCATAATATCTCAATCAACACAGACGATGTGTTTAACTTCGAATGACCTTGACTTACCGAGCAGGTCGTAGAAGCCGAAGAGGATGTCGCGTTTGAACTTGGTGAACGGGAAACTGTAAAGACCCACCTTCAGAGATGTTCGATTGATGAACCTGCACAGAAATCACAGGATGACGCTCGGTTCTGACCAGTGGTCAGATGACGCGTCAGATTACCAGCAATAGACCGATTTAAACATGATCTTGGTGGCTCTGCTTTCTAACACAAATCATAATATGCAGTTTGATTTCCAGATTCACAAGCCCCTGTCCTATTTATTGTTGAAACATGGACTTGGGTACCTAGATATCAAACTGCATACGATAATTTATTAGAAAACAGAGCCACCAAGATAATTTTTAAATTTGTCTATCCACAACACAACTTTCTAACCTTGTGGATTATTTTTGTGTTTATAACTTGCTGCAACTAACTTATAGTAGTTTTCACTGCTTACGTATTATTGCACTATTTTGTACTTCCCTCAGAAAGATGGCGTGGTGATGGTCGGTCATGGGAGTACCTACCATGTAGTTCTTAGCCAAATACTATGGAAGGGATGCTAAAAGCGAGGGGTTATGACCGACTTTGCCAAGCGTGGCCTAATACGTTGGCAAAGAAAACTACTGTAGCTCGCTCCTGCCTCTGCTCTGAAGCGTATTTCTCTGGCCGTTGAACGTTTAACTGAACTTGCCATTGGACTTCCACATTGGTCACCATGACGTAGGTGATCTCGTCACAGTTTGGCAAGCAGCCGCAGGAGATCTTCTTGCCAGTCGTGGAGTTCAGCAGCTTGATCAGAGACTCTGACATAAATACCAAGTCAAAGTTAGCATCAAGTAGTGTGTACCTATGCTTACAGAGTGTTTTAAAGGCCCACCTACCCGAGTGCTGGGCCAAACAGTGTAAGCCGTCGTATCCGCACACCTTCCTCTTCTTGTCTGAATCAAACATTAATTCACAATTAATATTGATCTATACAAGAACGGTTTCGACATGAATGAGAATTAGTTGTACCAATAATGAATTAAATGTTCATTGATTGAAAATAGTGTTTTGATGCTAAGATATTTCTCCCTTCTATCGTAATTTTAGGAAACATTGAGCAGTCCGCGTTATACGGTGTTATGCCTTGATCATGGTGTTTTTCAACAAAATTAAATCAACATTTTTCTGGGGATACTATTCACCTAACCCATTCACATTGTTTTTTCTTTTGTTGGTGTGGAAAGTGTTTGTCCCGGTTTTCATTTTCAGCTAGTCCTATCTTGCTTATGAGCCATGGGCGCCCGCAGGGGGGGGCAAGGGGAGGCGCTTGCCCCCCCCTGGATGTCAGGAAAACATAAAAATTGTATGGGGTTTAACGTAAAGTATCATTTTGTAATCAAAAGAACTAAAAAAAAATTGATTTCACAGTGTAAAAAATCAAAAAAATGCCCTGCGGGGCAGTTTTGAACATGTCCCCCACCACCCCAAAGTGCAATAATTAAAAAATATTTAATATTTCAACAAAATACACCTCAAAACGTCTCAAAATTGATTTCAAGGTGTCCAAAAACCAAAAAACGCCCTGCGGGGCAGGGTGGGGGGCGCGCCCCCCACACCCCCCTTAACCTTGTAAAATATTGTTACCCATGACCTGCCCCCGCCTGGCAGAATCCTGTGGGCGCCCATGTTATGAGCATATTGCATAATTTGTTGACCGCCAGTTTTTGGTTTGCTCCCTCTTGTCTTGTGGCAATCATGACTGATTGAAAGAGTATATTTGACTCACTAGCTGGCCGGTAGAAGTGAGGAACGCATCCACACAGCTGGAACGACAAGTCAGCTCTACACTGCATCTTGCAAGCGTTGTGAGTGTATTGTGAGTGTATTGTGAGTGTATTGTGAGTGTATTGTGAGTGTGTTGACTCACTGGCTGGCCGGTAGAAGTGAGGAATGCATCCACACAGCTGGAACGACAAGTCAGCTCTACACTGCATCTTGCAAGCGTTGTGAGTGTATTGTGAGTGTATTGTGAGTGTATTGTGAGTGTATTGTGAGTGTGTTTGACTCACTGGCTGGCCGGTAGAAGTGAGGAATGCATCCACACAGCTGGAACGACAAGTCAGCTCTACACTGCATCTTGCAAGCGTTGTGAGTGTATTGTGAGTGTATTGTGAGTGTATTGTGAGTGTATTGTGAGTGTGTTGACTCACTGGCTGGCCGGTAGAAGTGAGGAATGCATCCACACAGCTGGAACGACAAGTCAGCTCTACACTGCATCTTGCAAGCGTTGTGAGTGTATTGTGAGTGTATTGTGAGTGTATTGTGAGTGTATTGTGAGTGTGTTGACTCACTGGCTGGCCGGTAGAAGTGAGGAATGCATCCACACAGCTGGAACGACAAGTCAGCTCTACACTGCATCTTGCAAGCGTTGTGAGTGTATTGTGAGTGTATTGTGAGTGTATTGTGAGTGTATTGTGAGTGTGTTTGACTCACTGGCTGGCCGGTAGAAGTGAGGAATGCATCCACACAGCTGGAACGACAAGTCAGCTCTACACTGCATCTTGCAAGCGTTGTGAGTGTATTGTGAGTGTATTGTGAGTGTATTGTGAGTGTATTGTGAGTGTGTTGACTCACTGGCTGGCCGGTAGAAGTGAGGAATGCATCCACACAGCTGGAACGACAAGTCAGCTCTACACTGCATCTTGCAAGCGTTGTGAGTGTATTGTGAGTGTATTGTGAGTGTATTGTGAGTGTATTGTGAGTGTGTTTGACTCACTGGCTGGCCGGTAGAAGTGAGGAATGCATCCACACAGCTGGAACGACAAGTCAGCTCTACACTGCATCTTGCAAGCGTTGTAAGTGTATTGTGAGTGTATTGTGAGTGTATTGTGAGTGTATTGTGAGTGTGTTTGACTCACTGGCTGGCCGGTAGAAGTGAGGAATGCATCCACACAGCTGGAACGACAAGTCAGCTCTACACTGCATCTTGCAAGCGTTGTGAGTGTATTGTGAGTGTATTGTGAGTGTATTGTGAGTGTATTGTGAGTGTGTTGACTCACTGGCTGGCCGGTAGAAGTGAGGAATGCATCCACACAGCTGGAACGACAAGTCAGCTCTACACTGCATCTTGCAAGCGTTGTGAGTGTATTGTGAGTGTATTGTGAGTGTATTGTGAGTGTGTTGACTCACTGGCTGGCCGGTAGAAGTGTGGAATGCATCCACACAGCTGGAACGACAAGTCAGCTCTACACTGCATCTTGCAAGCGTTGTGAGTGTATTGTGAGTGTATTGTGAGTGTATTGTGAGTGTGTTGACTCACTGGCTGGCCGGTAGAAGTGAGGAACGCATCCACACAACTGGAACGATAAGTCAGCTCTACACTGCATCTTGCAAGCGTTGTGAGTGTATTGTGAGTGTATTGTGAGTGTATTGTGAGTGTGTTGACTCACTGGCTGGCCGGTAGAAGTGAGGAATGCATCCACACAGCTGGAACGACAAGTCAGCTCTACACTGCATCTTGCAAGCGTTGTGAGTGTATTGTGAGTGTATTGTGAGTGTATTGTGAGTGTATTGTGAGTGTGTTGACTCACTGGCTGGCCGGTAGAAGTGAGGAATGCATCCACACAGCTGGAACGACAAGTCAGCTCTACACTGCATCTTGCAAGCGTTGTGAGTGTATTGTGAGTGTATTGTGAGTGTATTGTGAGTGTGTTGACTCACTGGCTGGCCGGTAGAAGTGAGGAATGCATCCACACAGCTGGAACGACAAGTCAGCTCTACACTGCATCTTGCAAGCGTTGTGAGTGTATTGTGAGTGTATTGTGAGTGTATTGTGAGTGTGTTGACTCACTGGCTGGCCGGTAGAAGTGAGGAATGCATCCACACAGCTGGAACGACAAGTCAGCTCTACACTGCATCTTGCAAGCGTTGTGAGTGTATTGTGAGTGTATTGTGAGTGTATTGTGAGTGTATTGTGAGTGTGTTGACTCACTGGCTGGCCGGTAGAAGTGAGGAATGCATCCACACAGCTGGAACGACAAGTCAGCTCTACACTGCATCTTGCAAGCGTTGTGAGTGTATTGTGAGTGTATTGTGAGTGTATTGTGAGTGTATTGTGAGTGTGTTGACTCACTGGCTGGCCGGTAGAAGTGAGGAATGCATCCACACAGCTGGAACGACAAGTCAGCTCTGCACTGCATCTTGCAAGCGTTGTGAGTGTATTGTGAGTGTATTGTGAGTGTATTGTGAGTGTATTGTGAGTGTGTTGACTCACTGGCTGGCCGGTAGAAGTGAGGAATGCATCCACACAGCTGGAACGACAAGTCAGCTCTACACTGCATCTTGCAAGCGTTGTGAGTGTATTGTGAGTGTATTGTGAGTGTATTGTGAGTGTGTTGACTCACTAGCTGGGCGGTAGAAGTGAGGAACGCATCCACACAGCTGGAACGACAAGTCAGCTCTACACTGCATCTTGCAAGCGTTGTGAGTGTATTGTGAGTGTATTGTGAGTGTATTGTGAGTGTATTGTGAGTGTGTTGACTCACTGGCTGGCCGGTAGAAGTGAGGAATGCATCCACACAGCTGGAACGACAAGTCAGCTCTACACTGCATCTTGCAAGCGTTGTGAGTGTATTGTGAGTGTATTGTGAGTGTATTGTGAGTGTGTTGACTCACTGGCTGGCCGGTAGAAGTGAGGAATGCATCCACACAGCTGGAACGACAAGTCAGCTCTACACTGCATCTTGCAAGCGTTGTGAGTGTATTGTGAGTGTATTGTGAGTGTATTGTGAGTGTATTGTGAGTGTGTTGACTCACTGGCTGGCCGGTAGAAGTGAGGAATGCATCCACACAGCTGGAACGACAAGTCAGCTCTACAATGCATCTTGCAAGCGTTGTGAGTGTATTGTGAGTGTATTGTGAGTGTATTGTGAGTGTATTGTGAGTGTGTTGACTCACTGGCTGGCCGGTAGAAGTGAGGAATGCATCCACACAGCTGGAACGACAAGTCAGCTCTACACTGCATCTTGCAAGCGTTGTGAGTGTATTGTGAGTGTATTGTGAGTGTATTGTGAGTGTGTTGACTCACTGGCTGGCCGGTAGAAGTGAGGAATGCATCCACACAGCTGGAACGACAAGTCAGCTCTACACTGCATCTTGCAAGCGTTGTGAGTGTATTGTGAGTGTATTGTGAGTGTATTGTGAGTGTGTTGACTCACTGGCTGGCCGGTAGAAGTGAGGAACGCATCCACACAGCTGGAACGACAAGTCAGCTCTACACTGCATCTTGCAAGCGTTGTGAGTGTATTGTGAGTGTATTGTGAGTGTATTGTGAGTGTGTTGACTCACTGGCTGGCCGGTAGAAGTGAGGAACGCATCCACACAGCTGGAACGACAAGTCAGCTCTGCACTGCATCTTGCAAGCGTTGTGAGTGTATTGTGAGTGTATTGTGAGTGTATTGTGAGTGTATTGTGAGTGTGTTGACTCACTGGCTGGCCGGTAGAAGTGAGGAATGCATCCACACAGCTGGAACGACAAGTCAGCTCTACACTGCATCTTGCAAGCGTTGTGAGTGTATTGTGAGTGTATTGTGAGTGTATTGTGAGTGTGTTGACTCACTGGCTGGCCGGTAGAAGTGAGGAACGCATCCACACAGCTGGAACGACAAGTCAGCTCTACACTGCATCTTGCAAGCGTTGTGAGTGTATTGTGAGTGTATTGTGAGTGTATTGTGAGTGTATTGTGAGTGTGTTGACTCACTGGCTGGCCGGTAGAAGTGAGGAACGCATCCACACAGCTGGAACGACAATTAGCTCTACACTGCATCTTGCAAGCGTTGTGAGTGTATTGTGAGTGTATTGTGAGTGTATTGTGAGTGTATTGTGAGTGTGTTGACTCACTGGCTGGCCGGTAGAAGTGTGGAATGCATCCACACAGCTGGAACGACAAGTCAGCTCTGCACTGCATCTTGCAAGCGTTGTGAGTGTATTGTGAGTGTATTGTGAGTGTATTGTGAGTGTATTGTGAGTGTGTTGACTCACTGGCTGGCCGGTAGAAGTGAGGAACGCAGCCACACAGCTGGAACGACAAGTCAGCTCTGCACTGCATCTTGCAAGCGTTGTGAGTGTATTGTGAGTGTATTGTGAGTGTATTGTGAGTGTGTTGACTCACTGGCTGGCCGGTAGAAGTGAGGAACGCATCCACACAGCTGGAACGACAAGTCAGCTCTACACTGCATCTTGCAAGCGTTGTGAGTGTATTGTGAGTGTATTGTGAGTGTATTGTGAGTGTGTTGACTCACTGGCTGGCCGGTAGAAGTGAGGAATGCATCCACACAGCTGGAACGACAAGTCAGCTCTACACTGCATCTTGCAAGCGTTGTGAGTGTATTGTGAGTGTATTGTGAGTGTATTGTGAGTGTGTTGACTCACTGGCTGGCCGGTAGAAGTGAGGAACGCATCCACACAGCTGGAACGACAAGTCAGCTCTACACTGCATCTTGCAAACGTTGTGAGTGTATTGTGAGTGTATTGTGAGTGTATTGTGAGTGTATTGTGAGTGTGTTGACTCACTGGCTGGCCGGTAGAAGTGAGGAACGCATCCACACAGCTGGAACGACAAGTCAGCTCTGCACTGCATCTTGCAAGCGTTGTGAGTGTATTGTGAGTGTATTGTGAGTGTATTGTGAGTGTATTGTGAGTGTGTTGACTCACTGGCTGGCCGGTAGAAGTAAGGAACGCATCCACACAGCTGGAACGACAAGTCAGCTCTACACTGCATCTTGCAAGCGTTGTGAGTGTATTGTGAGTGTATTGTGAGTGTATTGTGAGTGTGTTGACTCACTGGCTGGCCGGTAGAAGTGAGGAACGCATCCACACAGCTGGAACGACAAGTCAGCTCTGCACTGCATCTTGCAAGCGTTGTGAGTGTATTGTGAGTGTATTGTGAGTGTATTGTGAGTGTATTGTGAGTGTGTTGACTCACTGGCTGGCCGGTAGAAGTGAGGAATGCATCCACACAGCTGGAACGACAAGTCAGCTCTACACTGCATCTTGCAAGCGTTGTGAGTGTATTGTGAGTGTATTGTGAGTGTATTGTGAGTGTATTGTGAGTGTGTTGACTTACTGGCTGGCCGGTAGAAGTGAGGAACGCATCCACACAGCTGGAACGACAAGTCAGCTCTACACTGCATCTTGCAAGCGTTGTGACTGTATTGTGAGTGTATTGTGAGTGTATTGTGAGTGTGTTGACTCACTGGCTGGCCGGTAGAAGTGAGGAACGCATCCACACAGCTGGAACGACAAGTCAGCTCTACACTGCATCTTGCAAGCGTTGTGAGTGTATTGTGAGTGTATTGTGAGTGTATTGTGAGTGTATTGTGAGTGTGTTGACTCACTGGCTGGCCGGTAGAAGTGAGGAACGCATCCACACAGCTGGAACGACAAGTCAGCTCTACACTGCATCTTGCAAGCGTTGTGAGTGTATTGTGAGTGTATTGTGAGTGTATTGTGAGTGTATTGTGAGTGTGTTGACTCACTGGCTGGCCGGTAGAAGTGAGGAACGCATCCACACAGCTGGAACGACAAGTCAGCTCTACACTGCATCTTGCAAGCGTTGTGAGTGTATTGTGAGTGTATTGTGAGTGTATTGTGAGTGTGTTGACTCACTGGCTGGCCGGTAGAAGTGAGGAACGCATCCACACAGCTGGAACGACAAGTCAGCTCTTCACTGCATCTTGCAAACGTTGTGAGTGTATTGTGAGTGTATTGTGAGTGTATTGTGAGTGTATTGTGAGTGTGTTGACTCACTGGCTGGCCGGTAGAAGTGAGGAACGCATCCACACAGCTGGAACGACAAGTCAGCTCTGCACTGCATCTTGCAAGCGTTGTGAGTGTATTGTGAGTGTATTGTGAGTGTATTGTGAGTGTATTGTGAGTGTGTTGACTCACTGGCTGGCCGGTAGAAGTGAGGAACGCATCCACACAGCTGGAACGACAAGTCAGCTCTACACTGCATCTTGCAAACGTTGTGAGTGTATTGTGAGTGTATTGTGAGTGTATTGTGAGTGTATTGTGAGTGTGTTGACTCACTGGCTGGCCGGTAGAAGTGAGGAACGCATCCACACAGCTGGAACGACAAGTCAGCTCTACACTGCATCTTGCAAGCGTTGTGAGTGTATTGTGAGTGTATTGTGAGTGTATTGTGAGTGTGTTGACTCACTGGCTGGCCGGTAGAAGTGAGGAATGCATCCACACAGCTGGAACGATAAGTCAGCTCTACACTGCATCTTGCAAGCGTTGTGACTGTATTGTGAGTGTATTGTGAGTGTATTGTGAGTGTATTGTGAGTGTGTTGACTCACTGGCTGGCCGGTAGAAGTGAGGAATGCATCCACACAGCTGGAACGACAAGTCAGCTCTACACTGCATCTTGCAAGCGTTGTGACTGTATTGTGAGTGTATTGTGAGTGTATTGTGAGTGTATTGTGAGTGTGTTGACTCACTGGCTGGCCGGTAGAAGTGAGGAACGCATCCACACAGCTGGAACGACAAGTCAGCTCTGCACTGCATCTTGCAAGCGTTGTGAGTGTATTGTGAGTGTATTGTGAGTGTATTGTGAGTGTATTGTGAGTGTGTTGACTCACTGGCTGGCCGGTAGAAGTGAGGAACGCATCCACACAGCTGGAACAACAAGTCAGCTCTGCACTGCATCTTGCAAGCGTTGTGAGTGTATTGTGAGTGTATTGTGAGTGTATTGTGAGTGTATTGTGAGTGTGTTGACTCACTGGCTGGCCGGTAGAAGTGAGGAACGCATCCACACAGCTGGAACGACAAGTCAGCTCTGCACTGCATCTTGCAAGCGTTGTGAGTGTATTGTGAGTGTATTGTGAGTGTATTGTGTGTGTGTTGACTCACTGGCTGGCCGGTAGAAGTGAGGAACGCATCCACACAGCTGGAACGATAAGTCAGCTCTACACTGCATCTTGCAAGCGTTGTGAGTGTATTGTGAGTGTATTGTGAGTGTATTGTGAGTGTGTTGACTCACTGGCTGGCCGGTAGAAGTGAGGAACGCATCCACACAGCTGGAACGACAAGTCAGCTCTACACTGCATCTTGCAAGCGTTGTGAGTGTATTGTGAGTGTATTGTGAGTGTATTGTGAGTGTATTGTGAGTGTGTTGACTCACTGGCTGGCCGGTAGAAGTGAGGAATGCATCCACACAGCTGGAACGACAAGTCAGCTCTGCACTGCATCTTGCAAGCGTTGTGAGTGTATTGTGAGTGTATTGTGAGTGTATTGTGAGTGTATTGTGAGTGTGTTGACTCACTGGCTGGCCGGTAGAAGTGAGGAACGCATCCACACAGCTGGAACGACAAGTCAGCTCTACACTGCATCTTGCAAACATTGTGAGTGTACACTGGCGACAGTTCCAAGTAGCTCTCATGCAGCAGACGACATTTGCGCTGATACAACGACAGCTCTCGCACCTCGCGGGTTGATATTATCTCCTGGGTGTTGTATTCCAATACCATGTATCTGATAGCATTCAATCGGATCTTCAGATTAGATATTTCAGGTACTTCTTGAGGCCCATGAGAGTACACCTAAAATAATAGTACCAATAAGAACTCTGGTATAAAGTATAGGTATAACGACATACTGCCACATTCGAGCAGACTGATCCCCCATAAACCATACAAAATTAAGTTTAGAATCCCAGTATCAATTTTAAATAATTTAATTAAAAAGAAAACTGCGGGCAGCAAAAGGATGTTCTTTGAGCAGTTTAGCATCCCAGTATCACTATAAAATTGCTTAAATTTAAAAATAAAAAACCCTACGGCGCAACAATAGGATGTTTTTTTTGTAATTTGAGCTCCTAGTATCACTTCTAAATTGTTTGTATTCGAAGAAACGCTCTACGAGGCAACAATTGGAGGGTATAGTTCGCTTCAATTCGTGCAATTTAGAGCCACAGAATCTAAAAAAATACTCCCTCCTGCGGGCCGAAAGCTGGGGGGCTTCGTCACCCAGACCTCCCTTCCGGTTGTCGCAATCCCCGCCCCCCATGATGACAGTAGTTCCTACGCGCCTGGTCCGCGGGGACAACATGCTTACATTTTGCGCGCCATCCATGAGGTTGAACGATGTGTAGGCAGATCCGTCGTAGGCATTGACCGTGAGTAGCACCTCGGTTTCCTCCAGCTCCATTGTGTCACGCAGCCAGTAGCTGGAGAGCGTGACATCATTGTTATCTCCACACGAGGAAAATACAATGGGTGAGGAGAACATGTGTCGGTTATGGGCTCAAATGCAAGTTCCACGCCTATCCCACGCATTGTTTTACGTGGTGAGACTTGGCTGGTATTTTTACAACGGAGTGTGTTTTATGTTTACTGACAGTTATTATTATTTGGCCATGCATCGATGATTCTAATGAAATATTGTGCTTATTTCTGAGGACTTACCTGTAAGTGTTGTACACCGCCACCTCACTGTTGTAAGTGTAGCAGTTGCCGAGCTCGCTAAATGTTTGCACAGTTGACAAATTTGCAGTATGCAACGAATTTCTAACGACGAATTCGTTCATTTGCAACTTCGTCTGAAAAAAATAATGTTCGTGCGTATACCAACAGAGCGATCGATCGCATTTGTTCAATCTGACAGCTAAGTTCAGTTGTGTAGAATGAATTAAAAACGTGAAATATTACAAGTTTAATGTCAAGGATGTAAACAAACAACAATATTTTGTGATGAATAGTCATCAAGGAATATTTATTCAAAGTCTGAACAAAACGAGTAAATTTTTCAAGCGCGCGAAAGCCGGCAAGTATACACCGTTCTTGCGTTTTGCATTTTCCGTTTTTTCTATTGACCAATCACAGGTCTGCCGTAAGCGGATTCTGGACTTGTGATTGCACCGTAAGAAAAGAAAGGAAAACGCAAAACGCAAAAACGGTCTATGTAAGAGGTTCGGTCGGACATTTTTCACGCCGCACATCCCTTCCTTTATAAAAATATCTTGTGAAACAGACAATACTTATCAAACAAATAAGATGCCAAGTAACTAAAAAACATGAAATAGTCACACCTCATTGATTATTTGCAGATAGTCATTGGGCGAGATAATTGCTTCGTCGAAATATGGGAAATCCTCGAGATTTTCGAAAGTCGTGTTGGCGAGAGCTAAGATGAACAGCTCCGTCCTGTTGGCAAGCTCCTCGTCCCCGTTAGACAGTCTACAGAACATGAACAGAGGTAAGTGTGACGACCTCCAGCTCCGTCCTGTTGGCAAGCTCCTCGTCCCCGTTAGACAGTCTACAGAACATGAACAGAGGTTAGTGTGACGACCTCCAGCTCCGTCCTGTTAGCAAGCTCCTCGTCCCCGTTAGACAGTCTACAGAACATGAACAGAGGTTAGTGTGACGACCTCCAGCTCCGTCCTGTTGGCAAGCTCCTCGTCCCCGTTAGACAGTCTACAGAACATGAACAGAGGTTAGTTTGACGACCTCCAGCTCCGTCCTGTTGGCAAGCTCCTCGTCCCCGTTAGACAGTCTACAGAACATGAACAGAGGTTAGTTTGACGACCTCCAGCTCCGTCCTGTTGGCAAGCTCCTCGTCCCCGTTAGACAGTCTACAGAACATGAACAGAGGTTAGTGTGACGACCTCCAGCTCCGTCCTGTTGGCAAGCTCCTCGTCCCCGTTAGACAGTCTACAGAACATGAACAGAGGTTAGTGTGACGACCTCCAGCTCCGTCCTGTTGGCAAGCTCCTCGTCCCCGTTAGACAGTCTACAGAACATGAACAGAGGTTAGTGTGACGACCTCCAGCTCCGTCCTGTTAGCAAGCTCCTCGTCCCCGTTAGACAGTCTACAGAACATGAACAGAGGTTAGTGTGACGACCTCCAGCTCCGTCCTGTTAGCAAGCTCCTCGTCCCCGTTAGACAGTCTACAGAACATGAACAGAGGTTAGTGTGACGACCTCCAGCTCCGTCCTGTTAGCAAGCTCCTCGTCCCCGTTAGACAGTCTACAGAACATGAACAGAGGTTAGTGTGACGACCTCCAGCTCCGTCCTGTTAGCAAGCTCCTCGTCCCCGTTAGACAGTCTACAGAACATGAACAGAGGTTAGTGTGACGACCTCCAGCTCCGTCCTGTTGGCAAGCTCCTCGTCCCCGTTAGACAGTCTACAGAACATGAACAGAGGTTAGTGTGACGACCTCCAGCTCCGTCCTGTTAGCAAGCTCCTCGTCCCCGTTAGACAGTCTACAGAACATGAACAGAGGTTAGTGTGACGACCTCCAGCTCCGTCCTGTTGGCAAGCTCCTCGTCCCCGTTAGACAGTCTACAGAACATGAACAGAGGTTAGTGTGACGACCTCCAGCTCCGTCCTGTTAGCAAGCTCCTCGTCCCCGTTAGACAGTCTACAGAACATGAACAGGGGTTAGTGTGACGACCTCCAGCTCCGTCCTTTTGGCAAGCTCCTCGTCCCCGTTAGACAGTCTACAGAACATGAACAGAGGTTAGTGTGACGACCTCCAGCTCCGTCCTGTTAGCAAGCTCCTCGTCCCCGTTAGACAGTCTACAGAACATGAACAGAGGTTAGTGTGACGACCTCCTGCTCCGTCCTGTTGGCAAGCTTCTCGTCCCCGTTAGACAGTCTACAGAACATGAACAGAGGTTAGTGTGACGACCTCCAGCTCCGTCCTGTTAGCAAGCTCCTCGTCCCCGTTAGACAGTCTACAGAACATGAACAGGGGTTAGTGTGACGACCTCCCTCTACCTGTTATCATTCTCTCGACGGCGCGGGTTATGGAGAGCCGTTCAGTAAATGTCACACCGTCCTTCAAATGGCCCACTTGGTATCTTTCATAGGAGTAGGCTACATGCATGTCCTGGGTTTACTGAGAGTAAACGCTCTAGGAGATCCTCCTTTCTCTATTCATCGCTTGTACGAGTTTCTTTTGTTTTGTGTTGGAGAGATGAGGAAGTTGGAGTGAGTTGGAGGCTGAGAGACAGTGGGAGGACAGAACAAGGTGGAGGCAATTTGAGGAAGAAGAAGACGAGGAGACGCCAGGCGTGGCCAGCCGGTCTCCAGTAGTCCTGCGGCCCTAGGGTTGGTGGGAACACCCACCCCTGACCCATTAAATTGGAACCAGCGGATAGATTATTATTATTGATGCAAACAATTGGAATTTTCTACCAAGGACGGACATTATATGTTGGCACGTTGATGGGTCATATGAGTATGATTCTTCTTCGTATTAAATATTTCTACTGAGCCTTATTTATGCATGGCGAAAGAAGCAGAGAATCACAGCTATTCTGAATCGTGCCATCAAGATGGTAGCAACAATGAGCTGACGTCACGTGCTTTGTTGGGATGATAATAATATTGAATGTTTTGCTTACGCATAAGCCGCGTCTTGATATGTTTCGAGTCCCGTGCGGTTGAACGGGCAGGTGGTTATCGGGGGGAAGGTGACGTTCCAGTCGTGGTAGTTCCTCAGCATGGAGGTGACGGTGGGGTTCTCCTGATAGCGCGTCCACGTGGAGCCTCCGATCCAGATGGCGCCGAACACTCCCATGGCGATGACCACCAGCCACAGCACACTGCAAGCAACACGCAGTCAGGCGGGGCGCGTGGCAGTTCCTCGGCATGGAGGTGACGGTGGGGTTCTCCTGATAGCGCGTCCACGTGGAGCCTCCGATCCAGATGGCGCCGAACACTCCCATGGCGATGACCGCCAGCCACAGCACACTGCAAGCAACACGCAGTCAGGCGGGGCGCGTGGCAGTTCCTCGGCATGGAGGTGACGGTGGGGTTCTCCTGATAGCGCGTCCACGTGGAGCCTCCGATCCAGATGGCGCCGAACACTCCCATGGCGATGACCGCCAGCCACAGCACACTGCAAGCAACACGCGGTCAGGCGGGGCGCGTGGCAGTTCCTCGGCATGGAGGTGACGGTGGGGTTCTCCTGATAGCGCGTCCACGTGGAGCCTCCGATCCAGATGGCGCCGAACACTCCCATGGCGATGACCGCCAGCCACAGCACACTGCAAGCAACACGCAGTCAGGCGGGGCGCGTGGCAGTTCCTCGGCATGGAGGTGACGGTGGGGTTCTCCTGATAGCGCGTCCACGTGGAGCCTCCGATCCAGATGGCGCCGAACACTCCCATGGCGATGACCACCAGCCACAGCACACTGCAAGCAACACGCAGTCAGGCGGGGCGCGTGGCAGTTCCTCGGCATGGAGGTGACGGTGGGGTTCTCCTGATAGCGCGTCCACGTGGAGCCTCCGATCCAGATGGCGCCGAACACTCCCATGGCGATGACCGCCAGCCACAGCACACTGCAAGCAACACGCAGTCAGGCGGGGCGCGTGGCAGTTCCTCGGCATGGAGGTGACGGTGGGGTTCTCCTGATAGCGCGTCCACGTGGAGCCTCCGATCCAGATGGCGCCGAACACTCCCATGGCGATGACCGCCAGCCACAGCACACTGCAAGCAACACGCAGTCAGGCGGGGCGATCACTCGATACAGCAAATGTAGGGTACAGTCTATATGATAATGTTAAGTCCATATCTTGCAGTGAATTTTATGAGCTTGCAGAATAATACCCTCGGTTTTTAGAAATATTACCACACAGTATTGAAAAACGCAATTGAAATATCGATCTGTACTATGTATGATAGATACAAATTTCAACATAAAACTTCGTTTATCGCAGTTTCATCCAAATGTGACTTATAGGCACCCTTCACCGGGTAAGTCACATTCTCTCGCATCATTTCTTTCTTTTCATTTTTTCATATTTTTTACCCTTCTTTCCCTGTATCCTTCAAATATTATGAAATTACCAATTCAAAATACCATTTTAAAATACGCTTTCGAACACTCATATAATGTCATGTAGTTTGCAAATCCCTCCCAATAAAGAGGTTTCATTTTTATGTCATCAGAGAATGAACACAACTTGGAGAGGCAACTCAGCAGAAACTAGACACGAGAAGTATTTAATTTTTTCAGGGTTGTGTATGATTATTAATAAATACACAAAAAATTAAATATCTGTGACCATTGACCTATACTTGCTCTGAGCCACTTTGAATATGGAGGTATTGAATGGTGTTTATAGAGAATTATTGAAATCTTTGTATACTTTCGTGTACACTGTGTTATGATGTACCAATAGGTACAGATACTAAATATTTTCCTGAATTCATATGTACTTGAAAATCAGCTTTCCAACACTTGAATGGGGAAATCCGTTTTCCTGATACACATTTGGCAATATCCACATACATTGTGTAAAGTACATTGTACATTGTGTCGTTTTTTGTACATAAACGATATTAGCAAAATTTTTAAACACTCTACTATTCACCTATATGCTGACGATGCCGTACTTATTTGTAGTGGTATAGACCCGATACAAGTGCATAGTAACTTGATAGAGGATATTCAAATATTGGAGAAATGGCTGGTATCTAACAAATTGCAGCTAAATGTTCCTAAAACAAAATCTATGACCTTCTGTAATAACGCATTGCGTAAAAAATATCCTATATTCGTAAATTATGGCTTTATGGTCGCTGGTGAGATGATTGAAAATGTAAAAATCTTTAAGTATTTAGGCATTATGCTTGATGACAATCTCCTCTTTAATAATCATGCTCAATATATTACAAAAAAAGTAGCTAAGAAAGTGGGTTTATTTCAAAGGAATTGTAGTCATTTGCCTAAGCAGAGCAAAATATTGATATGTCAGGCAATCATCACACCACATTTTGATTACTGTAGCTCTGTTCTCTTTCTACTAACAAAAAATGATATTGACAAATTTCAAAAGCTGCAAAATAAGGTAATGCGTAGTATTCTGTGGGTCGACAAAACTACGTTCATTAACAAAATGTCCACCACACTTGGCTGGCTTACAATCAAACAGAGAATACTGCTTAATACGCTATCTTTTATATACAGAATAGTTCATGGTCTTTCTCCACTATACTTAAATCAAATCGTCAATTATAATGCTAATATACCCCACCCATATAACACCAGACACTGCATTGATATAAATGTACAGCGAGCTCCATCTACCTTTGGAAATAATTCACTATTTTCCAAAGGCATGAAAATGTATAACCGTCTCCCTAGTCATGTTAGAGAAAATGTAAATATAGTTTCATTTAGAAATGACTGCATAAAGGTTATACGTGAGGGAGCTTGGAAACCTGATCCACTTTCGCACTGTAATGCTGGTTTCTGGGATAAGCCTTAAGCCATCATTGACCGTTCGTTATCCCATAAATTCATCAATTAGACATTAGAGGGTAGTAATCTGTACCATAAAAAACACTCCGTGTAAAAAAACAGCCAAGTCTCTTCAACTAAAAAAAAAATTATGAAATCTAAAAATTCTGCACTGAAACGTAGTGATATCAAAAAATTAGCCAAGTCAAAACTTTATTTGAAAATTAAAAAATACTTGGCGCATCGTGTATATAAATAGCTTAGAAGTATAGGCTAGATATAAATACATATACTTATAGTACCTATACCTACAATGCCCTAAAAAAACGATGCGCCAAGTATTTTTTAATTTTCAAATAAAGTTTTGACTTGGCTAATTTTTTGATATCACTACGTTTCAGTGCAGAATTTTTAGATTTCATAATTTTTTTTTTAGTTGAAGAGACTTGGCTGTTTTTTTACACGGAGTGTTTTTTATGGGGATATCACTTATTTTTTTAGTTTATTTACACATTTTGTAAAACTTATAAGGGCAACAATGGCTAATTCCTTTAAAAAAATACGCCATTTCCGAATTTGTTACTAAAAAAATATTGTTTGGAGCTAAATTTAAACTTAAAGTGATATGCCATGAAGAATTGCGAAAGCATCGTTCCAATAGGTCCAGCCGTTTTCGAGATATGGCATCACTTCCGGTTTTCAAAATGGCGGCTGAAAGCTCTTACACATTGTAGGTATTAATATGTATATAAATACTAATATTTCATTATAAGCCTTCTGAATATATAGTTGGTTTTTATATAAAGGGAAGTGAATTTAAGCAGATTTCGCTAAACTATGACGTCATTTCCGGTTTCAGTAATTAGAAAACTTTAATTTAACTATTGTTATTTCATAAAGAGGACCGTCTGAAGCGATTGGCGCAAATTTCGTTCCGATCGGTCAAGCCGTTTTTGAGATATGACGTCACTTCCGGTTTCAAAATGGCGACTACCGGTTTGATTTATAAAAAGGCACCTCAGACGCCAAAAGTGCACATGTGGTAAAAATTTCAGATCGATCGGCTAAGCCGTTTAGGCTATGGCGGTGATAGCGGTGTTTCCTGATATCATCAGATAGGTTTTATAAGGGGTGTAATTTCACTGTTTTCACGGCCCTCTAGCACGCAAATGGCATAACCTATTGTTCCCAAATTTAGTATATGGAGTGGGGTGGGCCATAGCTCGAAATTAAGATATTTCACAACAATGTGAGATTTTCCAATTTTATGATCCAGTAGGCCGAAAATGCCATGTTGTTGCTTACAGTAAAAGTGGTTGGTCTGCTCCTCAGTTATTAGGCATTTACGGTATGTTGAGTGCGTGTGAGTGTACGGTACGACTTGGCTGGGTGGAGCGACCGCTCCACTAGATAAGTTAATTTTAATATCTTAGTGTTTTACTACAAATCTATGTATCTATGTATGTGTATCTCTATGTATCTATGCATACAAACTTACTTACTTAATTATTAACTTAATTAGATACTTAATTAAATGGCTTAATTTTGTAATTTTAGTGCTTTACTACAAATCTATGTAATACCTCTGTACAGGTATCTATGTAATGTAATGTATGTGTATCTATGTATTGACATTTTCACTGCTGTAAATGTACCTAATCTATGTAAAATAGCTTATATAGCTAAATAAAGAAGTAATAATAAAAAAATAATAAAAATAATAAAAGATATTTCATTGTTTTACAGTGGCAAAGGATCCTAAATGACGTCACTCACTATTCGGCTGCAGATCGGCGTTGCGCAGTGAGATGAGAGAAGCCGTGGATGGTTGAGTTCTCGAAGTACAACATCATGAGGCTCCAGAGCAGAGACGGGGGCTTCCTCTCTCCATCCACGGGCCGAGCAGGCGGCGGCGTGTCATCCAAATTCCGGTTCAGAGTCAGAGAGTCGAATCTGAAATGTGAAAACCAAAGTGTAGGGTGAGCAGAGACGGGGGCTTCCTCTCTCCATCCACGGGCCGAGCAGGCGGCGGCGTGTCATCCAACTTCCGGTTCAGAGTCAGAGAGTCGAATCTAAAATGTGAAAACCAAAGTGTAGGGTGAGTTGTGAGCGGGTGGGGAGGAAAATATGATTTAAACACCAAAAAGCAACACATATATATTGCTAATTCTTAAGAATCAATTATACGGATGATATGATTGATTATTGAATATACATATCATACCAACAGAACACATAATCATGGGGGTGAAATACGATTTTTTCCTGATGACCTCAGATGGTATACAATACCGAATGCAAATTGAAAAGATTTTACAACTGTGGGCTTTGATTTAACCCACGTCCCTGAATTGCCGGTCCCGGGGTGCGATCACATAAAATGATAACTATCTTGTCACGGTGATAAGCTTCTCGTCTCAATGTTATTCCCAACCTTCTAGGGTCTTGTCACCGTGATAAGAGAGTTATCATTTTATTTTTATGTGATACACCCCAGTGCTCTAACCACTCTGCAATTCAGGGACGTTGGTTCAGATTAGATTAGATTAGATTAGTTTTGTTTAATGGCGCGTCAACGACGAGGTTATATTGCGCACATTATTTGTTATATTTAACTTTGTTGATCATAATTGGAGGGCAATGGGAGGGGGTCGACCTAACGGGCCCGATCCGGGGGAGTCCAGCACTGGTGGGAAGGCCAGGACGGAATGAGGACGGACCGGGGGGGTGTGAGGATTCGGGCCGGCTGAACCCGATTTCAGGGGGATCACCATCTCGAGGGGGAAGGCCGGCCCGAGGGGACCGCAAATTCAAGGGAGGGCATGGTTAGGCCGACCCTGGCTGCTCTTGGTCTGGGCCTCACCACTGATCTGTCCGGCATGGGTAACCCTTACACATGAGCATATGCTCGCCGGCGTAGCTGCAATGGATCATTGGCCAACACAAACCCCACCACCGCGATAAGGTGACAGCCGTCGGGGGGTCGTTGGTTCAAATCTCACAGTAGGAAAATATTTTCAATTTGCATTTGGTTTTAAAATCATATGGTTCTTTAATCTCAAAACAAACATCTTTGCTTTAGTTGCACGTGACTATCGTCCTACAAGAACTAAGTCATATAGAGTGGTTACTAAGTCAGAGTGGTCACTAAGTAACTTAGAGTGGTCACTTAGTCACAATGGAGTGTAGACTCACCTGCTAACTGGTACCTTGAGATCTCTGCCGCCTCCCGGTACATTGGGCTGCAGCGGAGTGATCAGGGTCCTCCTGATCATCCGGTTAGACGCAGGATATGGACCAGGGCTTATCTGCAGCATACCTTGTGGGTACATGTGCACACCGTCACTGTAAATGATTCGTTTAAATCTTGTGGCATGAATAGAGTAGCTCAGTTTTCAATCCCCCTGTCGATTTTTTCATTTTCATTTCAATTTCAATTTGTTTATTGGTCTGCTTTAAATTTGATTCGGAAATAAATCTATCATCGACTGGGACTGGATCCGCAAAGAAGTTTGCTTCGCTTTGACTGAAAATCCATGACACTGCCAACACGTAGCTAAATGCGCAATACATCGCAAGCAGTGCCGCATTTTATTGATTTCAATTAAAATAATTAGCCATGATTTTGAATAATTCATTACGTTGTATGCAACAAGTTACGTGTTATGTCGTAACGTCAATGCAGTATGAACTACAAGGAAAACGCTCTGTGTAACGCGTTAGTAAGCGAGCATTTGCATTGCATGCGCGTAGAATATCTGGGGACAATGGGAGCATGCGGTGCAAAGATAACGTCACCCTAAATATTGGTTATAATTTTGCCCCCCCCCCCCCCCCCCCCCCCTCAAACTCACTGTGTCACATTGGTGCACCCCCCCCCCCCCCCTCCCTGAAGCGTGGCGTGTAATAATTGTTGATCTAACAATGTCATATAAAGCTATGGCTACACTGCTCATCGACAAGCTAGTTTAAGAAAAAGCGCATGATATGAGTGTTCCCCACTTCTACCCCTTTTCTCTCTCACCTATCCATGCCGCGACAAAAGCATAATATCAATTGTTAGTAAGATAAGAGAGCTATAGATATACTAGCTTTTTCTTGGTACCTAAATATCTCTTTAAATATACACTTGGCACAAAATATTGATCGCTCAATAAATCTGATTGACTGAAAAATGTTTGATAACACTCACTAGACTAGACCTACACTTCCCCCACTTCACTTTAGATCGCACCATCATAAGTCAGTCCAAGCGACCTCAATGCTTGACTTTCTTTTCTTCGCGTTTACAACAGCCTCAGAAGCTAGCTCATAACAAACATTCTCAAGGAAGTGCAGATAAAGATATTGATTTATGCAGAAGTGATGAAAGACCTTTTAAAACAACTAAATACATGAAATGTGTGTGTGTGCAGATGCTTCACTGGAATTTAATTAAGTTCTATATAAATTAATTGATTGTTCAATTCTGAGACCATTTTCAAAAAAAACAGAAAACATTCTAAATTAAATACAAACTGCAAATCACAGTTGGCACATCTTCAATTAGCAGTTAGTATTTAATGTCATCGCCTTATCTAATATCATCAGAAAAGCCTTATTACAAGTCCAAAATGGTATGCAACACACGTCACTTGTCTGATTGAACTGCACCCAACTGACACTTTGCAGAGATGACGAAAGCAACTGCACCACATTATTGATTCAACAATTAAATAATTAGCAGTGATTGTGAATAATGTATTGAGTTGTGTGCAACAAGTTCGTGACGTCATATCAATGCATGTGATGCGGCAGTTACTTAATCGATTATGAAGATTAAAATATTAAACTTCACTTAGTTAATGGAATTTCAAATAATATCGAAAGTTCATATCGAAATTCAAATATTAAATATAAAATGTGAAAATTAAAATACCTTCTAACGTTTACAATTCAAATATCCAGCAAAAAATACACTGCATCGAATATAGATGCATCTATATTCAAGATGACCTCAATGAAGTTGATTTTGTATTCCTCTGCATAACGGAATAGTAGGTATAGAAAACAATTCGTGTTATTATATGAAATATTCGTATCAATTTCTCAATCCTGCTCCATATCAGTGATAACGGAATGCATCAGAGCTCACAATGTCATCTTGAAAGTGAAACGATTACGCGGCATTATGAGGATATATTTGCGTGACCGATGAGCTGGCGCCCTATTCTGTAACTTTATAATTCCAATTCTGCTGAATCCGATTCAAGTTCATATTGATTAACATTGAAGAGAATCGGATTCCAGCCGAATCGGGAAATGTACAGTTATGGAATAGAGCTCCAGAGACCATGTTCATAGAACATCAATGTCAGCAAACCGATTGCATTTTGATATCTCATTGAAATTGAATCTATGGAATGCGCGAATTGGACGCATAGGTACCACCACCGTTAACAATATTTGATATGTGAAATATAGGTATTTCTACTATTATCAGCATTTGATTGATTATATCATTGAATATTTTAAATTTAATTGATTTTACTGCTTTGGTGTATGCCATCGCGTTTTGTACTTTACGTGTTTCAAACTTCTACAGGTTTCACTCCTATTTAGACGCATTTATATGGTTGGTCGCTCCATGCCAGCCAAGTTGTACGGTGCACACACACTCACACAACGTTTCGTTAAAATTCCTAACTGAACTGGGCTGCGATCTTGTAAAATGACAAATTACTTGTCGCAGTGACAAGCTTCTTATCTCAATATTATTCACGGCCTCCTAGAGTCTTGTCAGCGTGACAAGGAAGCTGTCATTTGTCAACAATCTGTTTCACATTGCAGTTGGTATTTATTAAGGTGTTGACACTGGTTTTAAACTATGTGACGCGTTGATGAGCGAGCCTTCGTATTGCATGCAAATTCATATGCTTTTGCAAGCTTCTGCTCTAAAGACGTTGGAACTGAAGCGTCGAAGTAGCAGAAATTTCCTTAAAGAAAATTTCCAGAACACGCAAAATATCCATAAAATGTTAATAACTTCTGCCCTCAGGCGCTGAATATGGTCCGTCAAAAGCCAATGCCTGACATTGCGTTATCATATTTATTAATCGAACACATAATGTGTGTTATTAAGTACAATTATGTTAAGTAAAACATGCATTAAATGTTGTTAATTGTAAGTAGATGGTTCGATAGTGTTTAACATTCTGTCAATACTATTTCTGAGATTGTCAAGCGAGCGACTGCTTTTGGGTTTTTGGGTTTTTTGATCTTTTGTAAAAAATAACAGAGGTCCCTCTGTTATTTTCTTGTATTTTTTTCTGTTACTGCCGGTCTGCAGGTCACATTGGGACCAACATTTTAGGTATTAATGCCAATTGTCAGACTAATCTGACGTTATCCTCAAAATGTATTGTCATTTTAAGGACATTTTGTTCTATAATCTTGAAATATTTGCAAATTTATGCCAAGTGCCATCTTGATGCTTCCGTGCCATGGCCTGTAGAGCAGAGACTTACATACGCATACTTATCAAATCGCATGCAGAACGAAGGCTCACTTCCCAACGCGTTACACAGAGCGTTTTCCTAGTAAATAAATAACCGATAGTAGATAATTATACCCGCCTCAGGTATGAAGGCTTGTTTTTTGTACTTAGTGTTCTGGGAATGTGTTCGCTTACACATCACGCATCACGCATCACGCACGTCGCATGTCGGAAGAAGTTGAGATCAGTTGCAGAGCTGAACGTCGAGGAAGAGCTGTGGGCAATGCAGGTTCATCTTATTCTTAACGGTAATTCTGTGTTAGTTCTGTGCATCCGATTGTAGCAATCAAGTTATCTATGAATTCACTCTTGAGATCGCACAAGATGGCGGTGAGTTGAATTTGCAGTGATTTATCTTGTTGTCGTGTAGTTGTTGTGATGATTCTTGCCCTGAGGCTTGTCCTGTGGCACGGAACAGGTTGGGTGAGTGGTTAACGCTCTGAACTTGTATTCCGGAGGCCCGGGTTCGATTCCCGCGGCCGTCCTTCCTGACTGGGTTTTTTTTCGTGGTTTTCCCTCAGTCGACAGGCAAATGCTGGGAAGGTACCCTACTAATAGGCCACGACTGCCTCCTTCCCACCTTCCATCCTTACCTACTCTTCACCATCATCTCCTAATCATCATAATAATCATTCATCCGTCGCCATTAGCCTCGCTGCAGAACAGTGCGACGTTAAGCCCCAGACTTGTCCTGTGGCACTGGAAGATAGCCAGGGTATCGCGTAGAATGTACAGTGAGATTCAGAAGAAAGCGGTCGGAGTGCCTCTGTGCACACTGCATGGCACAGGGGCACAACGACCACTTTCTTCTGAATCTCACTGTATATACATGGAGCTACCGCGGCGCTGTGACAACCTGGGGTACTATACAGTCTTGAGAGTGATGATGAACAACACAAAAGTGACAGAGTAACAGCTCATTGGGTTACGTTTCTATCTTGGGAAGCTAATTTAATATTTATGTCTATAACTAGAATGATTTTAGTAAAGTTTGAAGATTTGAACAAAATTTTAATATCAACACAACTATTCTTCTTAGAAGCTAGAAATATACATTGATTTTTTCACAATATGAACTTCTTTCTCACAATATAAAGCGGTTTTTTCTACAAACCATCGTGGTGATTTTGATAAAATTACACCTCACTTTCTCATACAAGACAACGATGTCCTCTAGTTGATTTATTTTATTTTATTTTATTTGACTAGATTGGTTACATACATAACATTAGCCACATCAAAACACAAAATCCCATTAACACTCATTACAATAGGTATTCAACAAAACTACGCACAGAATACAAACATTTTTACAGAAGACATTTCCTTAAAGCTAGGTTCCCATACTTCGATTTCGTTTCGCTTTCGGTTAAATTTCGCAAAATGGCTACCTTTACGCCGAAAAATAATGTTGGGAAAACTTCAACTTTAGCGAAACCGAACCGAAAGCGAAGCGAAAGCGAAGTATGGGAACTTAGCTTTATACTGATGAATATAAGAATGTGAATGCTGGAAGAAATGCTTGCTTATAAGCTGGGAATAAATCTTCCCAAAGCTTGTAACAATGTGTTTGAACAAGGAAATGTTTTCTTCCAGCTATAGGATTGGTCGTTGGCCAGCAATACGGTTTCAGACAGCCACATGGCGGCTCGGGACAGAACGTGTTCAGCCCAGCAGCTTGTCCGGTGACATGTGCTGTGCCGCAGTACCCAGTGTGTGGGCTAACACAGCCACAGACAGTTTCCGCACGTTCCCGAGTCAGTGTCTGATGCAGCAGGCCAACTGTGCCAACCCCAGCCAAGGTGAGAGAAGCTATCTAGTCGGGTTCTATCCACCAGCCTGCCCGATGACATGTGCTGTGCCGCAGTACCCAGTGTGTGGGCTAAACACAGCCACGGACACTTTCCGCACGTTCCCAAGTCAGTGTCTGATGCAGCAGGCCAACTGTGCCAACCCCAGCCAAGGTGAGAGAAGCTATCTAGTCGGGTTCTATCCACCAGCCTGTCCGATGACATGTGCTGTGCCGCAGAACCCAGTGCGTGGGCTAAACACAGCCACGGACAGTTTCCGCACGTTCCCGAGTCAGTGTCTGATGCAGCAAGCCAACTGTGCCAACCCCAGCCAAGGTGAGAGAAGCTATCTAGTCGGGTTCTATCCACCAGCCTGCCCGGTGACATGTGCTGTGCCGCAGAACCCAGTGCGTGGGCTAAACACAGCCACGGACAGTTTCCGCACGTTCCCGAGTCAGTGTCTGATGCAGCAGGCCAATTGTGCCAACCCCAGCCAAGGTGAGAGAAGCTATCTAGTCGGGTTCTATCCACCAGCCTGCCCGATGACATGTGCTGTGCCGCAGAACCCAGTGTGTGGGCTAAACACAGCCACGGACAGTTTCCGCACGTTCCCGAGTCAGTGTCTGATGCAGCAGGCCAACTGTGCCAACCCCAGCCAAGGTGAGAGAAGCTATCTAGTCGGGTTCTTTCTATCCACCAGCCTGCCCGATGACATGTGCTGTCCCGCAGTACCCAGTGTGTGGGCTAAACACAGCCACGGACAGTTTCCGCACGTTCCCGAGTCAGTGTCTGATGCAGCAGGCCAACTGTGCCAACCCCAGCCAAGGTGAGAGAAGCTATCTAGTCGGGCTCTATCCACCAGCCTGCCCGATGACATGTGCTGTCCTGCAGTACCCAGTGTGTGGGCTAAACACAGCCACGGACAGTTTCCGCACGTTCCCGAGTCAGTGTCTGATGCAGCAGGCCAACTGTGCCAACCCCAGCCAAGGTGAGAGAAGCTATCTAGTCGGGTTCTATCCACCAGCCTGCCCGATGACATGTGCTGTCCCGCAGTACCCAGTGTGTGGGCTAAACACAGCCGCGGACAGTTTCCGCACGTTCCCGAGTCAGTGTCTGATGCAGCAGGCCAACTGTGCCAACCCCAGCCAAGGTGAGAGAAGCTATCTAGTCGGGTTCTATCCACCAGCCTGCCCGATGACATGTGCTGTCCCGCAGTACCCAGTGTGTGGGCTAAACACAGCCGCGGACAGTTTCCGCACGTTCCCGAGTCAGTGTCTGATGCAGCAGGCCAACTGTGCCAACCCCAGCCAAGGTGAGAGAAGCTATCTAGTCGGGTTCTATCCACCAGCCTGCCCGATGACATGTGCTGTCCCGCAGTACCCAGTGTGTGGGCTAAACACAGCCGCGGACAGTTTCCGCACGTTCCCGAGTCAGTGTCTGATGCAGCAGGCCAACTGTGCCAACCCCAGCCAAGGTGAGAGAAGCTATCTAGTCGGGTTCTATCCACCAGCCTGCCCGATGACATGTGCTGTCCCGCAGTACCCAGTGTGTGGGCTAAACACAGCCACGGACAGTTTCCGCACGTTCCCGAGTCAGTGTCTGATGCAGCAGGCTAACTGTGCCAACCCCAGCCAAGGTGAGAGAAGCTATCTAGTCGGGTTCTATCCACCAGCCTGCCCGATGACATGTGCTGTCCCGCAGTACCCAGTGTGTGGGCTAAACACAGCCACGGACAGTTTCCGCACGTTCCCGAGTCAGTGTCTGATGCAGCAGGCCAACTGTGCCAACCCCAGCCAAGGTGAGAGAAGCTATCTAGTCGGGTTCTATCCACCAGCCTGCCCGATGACATGTGCTGTGCCGCAGAACCCAGTGTGTGGGCTAAACACAGCCACGGACAGTTTCCGCACGTTCCCGAGTCAGTGTCTGATGCAGCAGGCCAACTGTGCCAACCCCAGCCAAGGTGAGAGAAGCTATCTAGTCGGGTTCTATCCACCAGCCTGCCCGATGACATGTGCTGTGCCGCAGAACCCAGTGTGTGGGCTAAACACAGCCACGGACAGTTTCCGCACGTTCCCGAGTCAGTGTCTGATGCAGCAGGCCAACTGTGCCAACCCCAGCCAAGGTGAGAGAAGCTATCTAGTCGGGTTCTTTCTATCCACCAGCCTGCCCGATGACATGTGCTGTCCCGCAGTACCCAGTGTGTGGGCTAAACACAGCCACGGACAGTTTCCGCACGTTCCCGAGTCAGTGTCTGATGCAGCAGGCCAACTGTGCCAACCCCAGCCAAGGTGAGGACCAAGGGTGAGGACTCTACGAGCTTTGTGTAATGTAGATATAGCAATATTACAAGTAGCGTTTGACAATTTAGAAGTAATATTGACAGTAGCTTTTTAAAATGTAGTTGTATCATATATAATAATATATTTTGCCTATTTCCCTGAATATACTAGACAAACGCATTGCACACACTCACCATCGTTTTTCCAGAGCAATATTTCATAGAAATACCCATCAAATCAGGTATTAGTAATTATTTCACATGTTTCTTGTTTGTACAATCATGTATCCGACAAGTATACTCGAGTTCTATACGTGACATCTCCAAAATACTGGTTGTGAGATAATAGTAGGGGAGCAAATGTAATTCCGCTCGATTGGAGTGCCGAAATTGATTTTTTCATAATTATCGATTGTTTACATCATTCTTAATATTACCTGACGTGCCTTCAATTTTTTTGGTGGCCATCTTGGAAAATATGGCGGAAAACGAACGAAAAACGTAAATTTTACAAATTATTTAATTGTTGGTAGAGGAAAGATTGAAAAATTATGAAATAATTCACTAAAACTAACTCAAATATAGTGACTTGAAAAAAAAAAAAATACGCCGTAAACAAAAAATTTAAAAATTATAAAATAAAATTAAGTTTTTTTTCTAAAAAAAACATTTTTTTTTTAAAACGCATATTGTTCAAAATAAAATTGTCTAAAAATTTTAATTCTACATATTTTAGTCTAAGTCCACGCGTTTCATAATAAATTGAGAGCAAAAAACACAGAAACGTGATTGGTCAATTCCAACAATGAAAAAATAAAATTCGTTTACGGCGTATTTTTTTTTCCAATGCCCATATTTGAGTTAGTTTTAGTGAATTATTTCATTATTTTTCAACCTTTCCTCTACCAAACATTAAATAATTTGTAAAATGAACGTTTTCCGCCATATTTTCCAAGATGGCCACCCAAAAAATTGAAGGCACGTCAGGTAATATTAAGAATTATGTAAACAATCGATAATTATGAAAAAATCAATTTCGGCACTCCAATCGAGCGGAAAGCATTTTTTCTACACTTGAACCTGCACTATAAATGGAACAGGCTGAAACCTATTACCATCGTTCTGCGATCTTTTGGACATAAACGAAACTAGTATTTGTATAGTACACAACAGGATTGAGCATGACATGATTATATGATTGCAAGATATTACTCCACTTCTCATTTCTTTGGATGTTACAGGATGGAACTAGCTCATCCATGTGTATTGTTTGTTCTAGTGTTTGAAATGCAACACTTTGGTTCTTGCCGAACTCCGCCGGTTCAAGTCCTGGCTAAAACTGCTGCAAATGCGTGCCCTACTTCAACAGTACGTGCCCAGAACCAATCCCTGCGACTTCGTGCCCAGAGAGAGCTTCGTGTCTTGAGCAAGAAACGTATCCTACTTAATTTCTATTGCCCAACTTCTACGTGTATTTCACCTACTACGTGCACTACACCAAGTACTACGTGCTTCACACCACCTCCAACTACAACTACGATTACAACAACTTTACTGTCGACAACAACTATACAGCTCCCAGGTATTCACTACAGCATTATGTTCCATATCTAGGGAAGTCTCCTGAAATTTTATTCTAGTAAATTTCTATAAATAAACACAAATTATAATTACAAATACACTTATTACCTGTGAAATCTTAAATTTTCATTCATAAAAATCGAGTTCAAATATCATAGGATTTTTGGCGGGAAAAACGGCCTTTAACAAGAATCAGAACTGTGATGTCATTTCCAAGTCTTGAACATTGTGTTGACATGGGGATTCCCTTGTTGCCATGGCAATATAGCAAACTGTGATGTCATTGCCAATTTTCCTGTTTTTAAACTAGGAAAACGCTTGGTGTAACGCGTTGATGAGCGAGCACCGACACGCACGACATCGCCAATCATAGCACGATCCATTCAATCAAAGATAACTAACTATACATTATTTATTACCAATTTTCCTTGCAACTTTTCATAAACACTCTGGATCAATTAAAAAACAGATTATTGTACTGATATTTTTCCATCAATCTCTTTGGACAGATATTCAAACACTTAAAACAGCAATAAGTCTGTAAATTCTTGACCGATTGGGCTGGAAATGTGTAAAATATAATGTTATCTAGTCAAAACGTCATTTTCATAACTGTGAAACACAATCCATATCGTAAAATAAATTATTTTAGATAAGGTATACCTATACCTATGTATATGAAATACCTACATTACATTTTGACTACATTATGTATTGCAATATGATCAACTAAGAAAAGAATCTGTCTTACTTGATATTGAGAATAGCCATCTATAAACTTTGCTTTGCTACATAGAGCAACCCAGAATGCAGTGGAATTTCTGTTTTGAAATGTCATTTCTGACAGTTATTAAAACTGTCAATAAGTGCATCTATGTTCTTGACTGGTAGGGCTGAAAATTTGTAAAATAAGAGACAATGTTGGTCTGAACGACCATGCAAAATATGAGTTTGATTGATCAGATTAATCGAAGACCATTTGATAGGTCAAATGGTGGTGTGGCTATAGGTAGTTTTAAATTAAGTATACAAATGAAAAATATTGGTGCCAATCCTTGCTAAGTTTTAAGTTGCCAATCCTTGCTAAGTTTTAAGTTGATCGATTAAACCTTTATGATTGAACGGTTCCTTGTAAATTTTCAAAAATCACAGGATCTCGTTCAAAAAATATACCTGGGACCACCCATATGATATGATATGTAGTGTGTGTACACAATATCAGATCAATCTGTTGAACGGTCATTATTAGTTTCATATCGTTTGAAACTTTCTGCTCTAACTACCTTGCCTTGAACTGTAGATTCGAAGTCGCCGTGAATTTGACAGCCAACACGCAAAATGTCCCTAAAATGACAAAAACTTTTGAAAATAACGACAGATTAGAGTGAAAATTGGCAAAAATATCTTAAATGTTGGTACCAATGACCATGCGAAGTTTTTAGTTGGTCGGTCAATCAGTTCCAGTTTAAATTTCAAAAATCACAGGAAAAATGGTTTCAAATTTGAACCAATTGGAGGATTTGGCTGAAATTTTTTTTGATTGGGTACAATGTTGGTTGCAATGACTTTGCTAAATTTCAAATTGATCGAACCAACCAACCGAAAGATAATTTTTATAAAATTTGAACCAATCACAGGATCTCGTTCAGAAAAGATCCCAGGGATCGCATAGATTACGTTAGTATGTGTACAAAATTTCAGATCGATTGGTTGTGCGGTTTGACCTGGGCAGTGCAGGCAAAAAAAAACAAACAAACAAACAAACAAAAAAAAACAAAAAAAAAAAAACACACAGAGAAAGTGCCATAAGAGTACCGTGGTGACGCTCGCTACGCTCGCTCAATGAGAGGAGATCTATCAAACTTTGTAAATTAATTACATGAGAACTATTCGTCCAACAACAAAAATAATACCACATCTGTGTTCAGCAACATCTCAACTTTCATAAAATAAATATTATTCTGAATTCTAATCTTCACGAGACTTCCCTATTGTTTGATTTTGTTCATGTTTCATACTTAGTTTAGTTTTAGTTAGTTTCATAGTTTGATTTCCTTTTCACATTACAATAATATATATTACAATGAATTGACCCTTGACCCGTCAAAATTTCAAGTTCATTTATTTGATCACTGAGACTAAAAGTGATGACGTAACACGCATCTTTCTGTCTGCAGCGCCGGTTTGCTCCCGGACCAACGGCGACCCGCAACACCTCGGCTGCTACCAAGACACTCCGGCCAGGGTATACGTCAACTTCAGGCGAATCCTCAACAATTCTCCACAGATGTGCATGACGGCCTGCGCGGGTAGAAAATACGCGGGCGTACAGGATGGGTAAGCATTTGAACCATGGGACAACCGAAGTCGTACTTACACGCAAAGTTTTAAGAGTAATCGGTATACTTTTTTGTAATAAGTATTATAAAAGTAACAGTGAGTAAAAGTAATATATTTTGTTGTCAAATTTGACATTTTGGAGAGCCGTATTTATATCCCGAACGATGCGAATTAGATAAAAACTCTGACCGAGCCATAAGTTTCTCCATGATGATGAACCATGCTGCCAAGTTTCATGAACATTGGAGAACTAAACGAGTTTTTATTCTGCCAGTAATCAAACTCCTCAGTAATCAACAGCCTTACAATCTTATGTGTACTTGCTAAACATGTAATTTTTTAAGAGATCACTTCAATATTACAGAATTTTTGTTGAGTCACAAAGCGTCAATGCACGATGCATTTTGTCCTTAATGTTGTGACTGTCTTTTCTAGGACTGAGTGTTAGTGTGGAGACACGGTTCCTCCTACCCCGCTGCCCTGCGCGGACTGTCCGACTGTCTGCCCGGCGTTGCCCGGCATAACGTGTGGCGGAGTATGTGCCATGGACGTGTACTGAATGTTGTGACTGTCTTGTCTAGGACTGAGTGTTGGTGTGGAGACACGGTTCCTCCTACACCGCTGCCCTGCGCGGACTGTCCGACTGTCTGCCCGGCGTTGCCCGGCGTCACGTGTGGCGGAGTATGTGCCATGAACGTGTACTGAATGTTGTGACTGTCTTGTCTAGGACTGAGTGTTGGTGTGGAAACACGGTTCCTCCTACACCGCTGCCCTGCGCGGACTGTCCGACTGTCTGCCCGGCGTTGCCCGGCGTCACGTGTGGCGGAGTATGTGCCATGGACGTGTACTGAATGTTGTGACTGTCTTGACTAGGACTGAGTGTTGGTGTGGAGACACGGTTCCTCCTACACCGCTGCCCTGCGCGGACTGTCCGACTGTCTGCCCGGCGTTGCCCGGCGTCACGTGCGGCGGAGTATGTGCCATGGACGTGTACTGAATGTTGTGACTGTCTTGTCTAGGACTGAGTGTTGGTGTGGAGACACGGTTCCTCCTACACCGCTGCCCTGCGCGGACTGTCCGACTGTCTGCCCGGCGTTGCCCGGCGTCACGTGCGGCGGAGTATGTGCCATGGACGTGTACTGAATGTTGTGACTGTCTTGACTAGGACTGAGTGTTGGTGTGGAGACACGGTTCCTCCTACACCGCTGCCCTGCGCGGACTGTCCGACTGTCTGCCCGGCGTTGCCCGGCGTCACGTGTGGCGGAGTATGTGCCATGGACGTGTACTGAATGTTGTGACTGTCTTGTCTAGGACTGAGTGTTGGTGTGGAGACACGGTTCCTCCTACACCGCTGCCCTGCGCGGACTGTCCGACTGTCTGCCCGGCGTTGCCCGGCGTCACGTGTGGCGGAGTATGTGCCATGGACGTGTACTGAATGTTGTGACTGTCTTTACTAGGACTGAGTGTTGGTGTGGAGACACGGTTCCTCCTACACCGCTGCCCTGCGCGGACTGTCCGACTGTCTGCCCGGCGTTGCCCGGCGTCACGTGTGGCGGAGTATGGGCCTTTGACGTGTACAAGATCACGCCGTAGAATCACACCGCCTATCTAAAGCCCAAACCACAAGCTCCGTCTTGTCACACGTGTTGCCATTGACGTCCGCTCTAACTATCATCTGAATGCTTTCGTCGATGTCAAGGCCGCAATATTACGCCAGATTCTGGCTTGGTAAAGACATAATAATACTTCTGTTGCGATAATATCATGTATACATATTTAATGTACAACCCCATCAGAAGAATATTGTAGTACTTTGTCAGGCTTCTCGTGCTATGTGGTGAAATGTAACAGTAAGACGATCTCAGCCGAACGCGTGACGCAAATAACCGAACTAGCGTATAGTTTGTGAAAAATTACCTGGATGCCTATTCTAGAACGCTTTCTCAATTCCATTCTGATGGAATCCGGTCACGGCCATAAGGATGGACATTGGATGGAATCGAATTCAAGTGGAATTGGGAATTTAAAAGTTCTTGAATAGGGCCCCTAAGGTCCGTTACATGTGATCCGAAATGCATAGAAATACATGTTTCAAATATTTTTAATTTTTATTTACATCTTAAAAAATGATAATGTACTTAATTGCAATGGCGGCATGACATTTCTAACAGCAATTACATATCTTCTCATTTGCTCGTTTGTATTATTCTAATATGAAAATACATATTAAACTTTCACTCAATTAAATTATACAATATTTCGCTCCATATTCATCGAGCTTCTTCATGGTACTGACATTAACAAAGTTAATTAGCAATTATAAACTCCATTTATCAAAGTAAAACAATACTCTCATTAAGAACAATTATTCAGAAATGAAGAGGATTTATAATTATGAAGAAGTTTATAAGAATCTTGACTTCAGACTCGGCAATATTATCGGTGGTCATAATAATAAAGAATATATTATACCTTATTATTATTAAGAGGCCTGGGTAAGCGTACGGCAAGCGCATTGTTCTCAAAATATTTTCTTTAATTTTGTCTTCCCACTAAAGAATTTTAAAAAATAGATAGTAGCGACCCACTGCGACCTAATAGACTAAATAATGCCAAACACTGGAGTACTTACCTCTGGCATGACCTCAAAGTGTTAAATACGATTATTTTTTTATCGTATTTAACACTTTGAGGTCATGCCAGAGTTAAGTACTCCAGTGTTTGGCATTATTTAGTCTATTAGGTTGCAGTGGGTCGCTACTATCTTATTTTTAAAAATTCTGCTGGCGTGAGAGAGATGTAAAAAAACGCTCTGACGAACCGCATGCGATTCCCGTTCGCTTACTCAGATCAAGGCCTCTTAAACTTGAAATTCTATGGATGCTATAAACATAAAGCTATAAATAAACTAGAAATAATACTTAAGTTTTAATGTATTATATAACTATCAATTATCTTATTTTATCAGCTAAATAAGATATGTCTTCACATCCTAATTAATATATTTGTATCCTGCAATCTATAACAATAAACAGCTACTAATTTATTTATTGTGATATCCGCCAGAGGCAGGATGGCTATTGCAGGGCTACATTAGGTGCCCTCTTTAGATTGTGTACAAAAGTATGATTCGACAGTGAGCATTACTCGTACCAAGTGTGTTATAGTACTCGCTGGCAAATCATTTCATTCTTGAATGTTTCGATTGAGGAATCCACGCTTCAAGTCCGTCTTGAATCCACCATCTCTTGTGTTCCTCTCTAAACTCTCCTGAAGCTCCAATACCATCCCAAATGCGGCATGTTCTTCATGATTTCCTTCTGTCTTCCATTGACTCCATTTCTGCACACTGCCTCTTTATTGTTCTACTCGAACTTGTTCATTTTTGTCCATACCTAATCAAGTATGGGTCGAACAAAAAAGCAGCGGAACCGATTGGTGAAATTTAGCGTATAAGGAGTATGCGTGAGAAAGCTCACGGCCTTCTTAACAGCCTAAATTTCGCCATGACAGTCCCCAAAAAACAAAAGTCAAACGTGACAGCCGGTTTTTAAATGGTATATTTTAGTATTAAGCTGGGTTCCCATACTTCGCTTTCATTTCGCATTCGGTTCGCTTTCGCGTCGCGAAGTTTGTAGTCGTTTCCATAATTTCTGTTTCGCGCGTTTCGCGTATCCATGGATACGCGATACATAAATAGTATTCTGCCAAAAGTTAAAAACAAAATGACGAATAATAATCAGATAATAAGCAAGAAAGGCAAGAAAATGCGGAAAAAGTAAAACTTGAAAGTTGAAACGTCAAAACGTCAAAACATATGTTCATTAATCGAATATCGAATATAAGCTCGAGGTCGACCAGAAATGGAGATTCGATATATCGCATCACTTCCGGTTTTCGCGCGTTATGATTTCGTCGAAGTTGAAGTTGGTTTAACATTTTTGCATTTCGGAGACGAAATTAAACATGGACGATTTTCTGTGTTAAAAGGTAGTCATTTTGCGAAAGCGAACCGAATGCGAAATAAAAGCGAAGTATGGGAACCCAGCTTTAGTCCACTCTTTTACGTCTGCTTTCTTGTTCTTATGTTATCCCTATTATTCATATTTAATGGTTAGACTATTCAATCAATGATAATGGATTTTGATTGATTCCAACATTACATTTTCCATAAGGTTTGTGTCAAATTTTGCTGGCCAAGCTGACCACTGTCTATTTTAAGAGGATTATCAATTAAATAAATGCCTGAATGTATGTTAGGCATAGTTGCAGACAAGCTTTAACATGAATAATGTCAAATATCACTGTCAGTTGCCCTAAAGATATCGCTTTTAAGCTATTTCGACAAAATAAAGCTCTCGACAAGCTTGAGCCTACCCGTCATGGCGGCCAAAAATCAAAATCACAAATCACGTGCATACTCCTTATAGTAATTGCAGTTGTCCCAGCCTTTATATATTACAGTTCAGTTAGGAATTTTAACGATACGTTGTGTGAGTGTGTGTACACCGTACGACTTGGCTGACGTGGAGCGACCAACCATATAAATGCGACGAAATAGGAGTGAAACCTGTAGAGTGTAGATTAACTCAAGACAGAAGTCTGAAACACGTAAAGTACGAAACGCTATGGCATACGCCAAAGCATTAAAATCAATTTATTTAAAATATTCAATGATATAATCAATCAAACGCTCATAATAGTAGAAAGACTTATTTGAATATCGTGAAAGATATTTGAAAACTTAATCTTGTTCTATCATCTATCATATTACATTCTAATGATGTCTATTTCTATTGTGGATGTTTGCTTCCGCATTTTTTCTTCATTAAGTGGCATCAAATATATTTGAAATATTTATAAATTCACATCTAATTGTACTGAGAAAGCTTTAAAAGAAGAAGAATTATTTCAAAATAATATGTATAATAAGCTTACAACAGTTTCAAATTAATTACAAATTCTAGTTGTCGACCAAAAACCACTATTTTTTAAATATCAGTTTCATTTTGGACAATACAATACTTTTGTTCTTCAATTTACTCTTCTTTCTTAGGCTAAGTTTCTGATGATTTTTGGCTCGATTCCATCTGGAAGCTCTCCGTAGGTTCGGCTCCAGAAGTAAGTGTCTGCGCAATGGCTTCCCTCCAGTAGCCTTGAGCTCTCCTCTCCATCAACACCATGAAGACGAACAGGAACACTCCCTGCATCGTCGCCGTGAAGCAGAACAAGTAGGCGAAGACGTTGTCCAGATGAGCGAACAACCCGAACACCCACGTCAAGCCGAACAGCAGGAACAAGAAGACAAGGGTTCGGAGTCTGCGCAGTGATATCGTCCGATCCTCAAGGCCGTGTCTCTGGAGCTGACCGTCGTCCGACCAACAACACCAGGAGTTGAGGCGGATGAGGATGACGATGAAAACTATGACGTTAGTAATCATGATGAGCGAGATGGGGCTGAGGACAGTGAGAATGAAGGCAATACCTTCTGGGTAGCAGAAGTTCCGATCTTCGGTTTGGACGTAGAGAGCAGGATCAATGCAAAGAAGAACAATAACCGGAAGACAAGGGATGCCCCACGCTAACAGCGATATTTTCACCAGAATATTAGGTATTCCCTTGGCACCAAGAAGTGTGATAAGACGAAGCAATTGCAGAGCCGACATTGCTAGCATCCAGAACACACAGGCAAGGACAGAGTAGTGAAGAAGCGCTCCAAGGAAGATGCAGACTCCGCCGTTCTCCTCAGCAAGTACAGTTGCGACCAAGAGGAATGCCACGAGGTTGAGAGCCACGGCTGCCGACATGTGGAGCAGGAACTTGTTGCTGAGTTCACGTCGCCAGTGTCGGAAGCAAATGGCGGTCAACGCGATCAGCGACAGACCAGTGATGGAGAGACCACAGCCGACCAGGGAGATGACGTCAAGGGCTTTGTCAACGTGGCATTTCCCTCCAGTGATCAGCTCAGCGAAGTTTGTCAAATGATTACAGCGACATGTGTCCAGCGAACTGTTGGTAGAGTTCATCATGAAACATCCTGCTGTTGACCAATTGCTAGTCTCGAAGTCCCAGTATGAACATTCCTTAATCCCTGCCTCGGCTTTTGGTTTGAAACTGATGTCGATGTATTCACCCGCTGGAATTACAGCGTGTGAGCCATTCGCATCTACCAGGATTATGCTGAGGACGTAGCTATTGACAGTGTTGCATACATACCTCTGAACGAAGGACATGTCGTTTGAAAAGACTGAGAAAGCCAGCCTTGTATAATTCTCGACAACCGACTTTGGTAGAACTGCGACTAACTGCGACTGGTTAGAAGTAGTGGGTTTCTCGTCTGACTTTAATAATGAAATGTTTGATATTTTGCTTTCTGCTGAGCTCTCGAGTGTTATTCCAACTACTGGATTGTCAGGGTCGACGTCGGAAACAACTAAAGCCACATCTGATTTCACTGACTGAACAGACTTAGTGCCATTTTCAAGAACCAAATTCGTCAAAATGTACTCCAAATCTTGGAGAATCTTCTGCGATTGATTTACCTTCTGATTTATAATATTCTCTTCACGTTTAATGACCATGTTGACAACTTCAGCTATGAACGCTAGGTTTTGACCCATTACCGGTGTTTCTGTCAGGTTATTGAGAAAATGTTCAACATTGTCTAGAGTTTCTTCGTCGGTGACTCCCCCTAGAACGAGAAATACATCAATAAGATTATTTTGATCATTTTAAGTGTTAGTTAAGATGGTGCCAGCGCGAGCTATTTTGGCGCTTGTTGCACTTTTATGGATACGATTGGAGACAAAATGGGTTGACGAAATGATTATAAATTTTAATCATGATTAGAATGTAGGTTTCTGTGGAAAACTTCCATGAGTCAGGATGACAGGAAGGGATGTGCGTTGTGTGAAATATCCGACCGAGCCGGGGCTCGAACCCGGGACCTCTCACTTGCCGGGCGAGAGCTCTACCAACTGAGCCCGTTTGGACATGATTAGATCATAAAAAATGTGTTAAGTGATAACACTAAATTTGTCTTTTATCTGATCATGATTAAAATTTGAGATCAATCTGTGCTCGGGTTGATCTCCAATCGTATCGGAAATTTCATAGTTTTGCGCTATTTGTTGAATAACCGGCAAGGCGTAGCATTAAGTCTTTGAAGGCGCCAAGCTGCAACAGCGGCGATGGACACCGATGAAGACAGAGCGTCATGAGTTGACAGAACACTCACCGCAGTCGATCTCGTCGGAGGCGTCGTCGCAGTCCACGCGGCCGTCGCACGTGGCGCTGAGGTCGACGCAGCGCGCGTCGCCGCACTGGAACTTACGCTCCGCGCAGGCGCCGGCCAGCGACGCTGAGGACACAGAGGGGACGTCGTTAGAGGAGGATTTGATTCTTGTGGACTTAAACATGTTCATAAGTTATGATTTGATGAATAGTCACACACGTAACCTAGTTCAAGTGTTGGTTTATTTATTTTCTAACACACATGAAGAGAGAGGGGGGGAGGTTATAATGGATGAGAGTGAGAGAGAAGTACTTACGACATCCGTCCTCGTCGGACTTGTCGAGACAGTCGTCGTTGCCGTCGCACTGGAGCACGTGGTCGATGCACACTCTGTCAGTGCACATGAACTCGCGCGCCTTGCAACCTGCAAGATCAACAAGTCGTCGATGCACACTCTGTCAGTGCACATGAACTCGCGCGCCTTGCAACCTGCAAGATCAACAAGTTGTCGATGCACACTCTGTCAGTGCACATGACCTCGCGCGCCTTGCAACCTGCAAGATCAACAAGTCGTCGATGCACACGCTGTCAGTGCACATAAACTCGCGCGCCTTGCAACCTGCAAGATCAACAAGTCGTCGATGCACACTCTGTCAGTGCACATGAACTCGCGCGCCTTGCAACCTGCAAGATCAACAAGTTGTCGATGCACACTCTGTCAGTGCACATGAACTCGCGCGCCTTGCAACCTGCAAGATCAACAAGTCGTCGATGCACACTCTGTCAGTGCACATGAACTCGCGCGCCTTGCAACCTGCAAGATCAACAAGTCGTCGATGCACACTCTGTCAGTGCACATGAACTCGCGCGCCTTGCAACCTGCAAGATCAACAAGTCGTCGATGCACACTCTGTCAGTGCACATGAACTCGCGCGCCTTGCAACCTGCAAGATCAACAAGTCGTCGATGCACACTCTGTCAGTGCACATGAACTCGCGCGCCTTGCAACCTGCAAGATCAACAAGTCGTCGATGCACAGTCTGTCAGTGCACATGAACTCGCGCGCCTTGCAACCTGCAAGATCAACAAGTCGTCGATGCACACTCTGTCAGTGCACATGAACTCGCGCGCCTTGCAACCTGCAAGATCAACAAGTCGTCGATGCACACTCTGTCAGTGCACATGAACTCGCGCGCCTTGCAACCTGCAAGATCAACAAGTTGTCGATGCACACTCTGTCAGTGCACATGAACTCGCGCGCCTTGCAACCTGCAAGATCAACAAGTCGTCGATGCACACTCTGTCAGTGCACATGAACTCGCGCGCCTTGCAACCTGCAAGATCAACAAGTCGTCGATGCACACTCTGTCAGTGCACATGAACTCGCGCGCCTTGCAACCTGCAAGATCAACAAGTCGTCGATGCACACTCTGTCAGTGCACATGAACTCGCGCGCCTTGCAACCTGCAAGATCAACAAGTCGTCGATGCACACTCTGTCAGTGCACATGAACTCGCGCGCCTTGCAACCTGCAAGATCAACAAGTCGTCGATGCACACTCTGTCAGTGCACATGAACTCGCGCGCCTTGCAACCTGCAAGATCAACAAGTCGTTGATGCACACTCTGTCAGTGCACATGAACTCGCGCGCCTTGCAACCTGCAAGATCAACAAGTCGTCGATGCACACTCTGTCAGTGCACATGAACTCGCGCGCCTTGCAACCTGCAAGATCAACAAGTCGTCGATGCACACTCTGTCAGTGCACATGAACTCGCGCGCCTTGCAACCTGCAAGATCAACAAGTCGTCGATGCACACTCTGTCAGTGCACATGAACTCGCGCGCCTTGCAACCTGCAAGATCAACAAGTCGTCGATGCACACTCTGTCAGTGCACATGAACTCGCGCGCCTTGCAACCTGCAAGATCAACAAGTCGTCGATGCACACTCTGTCAGTGCACATGAACTCGCGCGCCTTGCAACCTGCAAGATCAACAAGTCGTCGATGCACACTCTGTCAGTGCACATGAACTCGCGCGCCTTGCAACCTGCAAGATCAACAAGTCGTCGATGCACACTCTGTCAGTGCACATGAACTCGCGCGCCTTGCAACCTGCAAGATCAACAAGTCGTTGATGCACACTCTGTCAGTGCACATGAACTCGCGCGCCTTGCAACCTGCAAGATCAACAAGTCGTCGATGCACACTCTGTCAGTGCACATGAACTCGCGCGCCTTGCAACCTGCAAGATCAACAAGTTGTCGATGCACACTCTGTCAGTGCACATGAACTCGCGCGCCTTGCAACCTGCAAGATCAACAAGTCGTCGATGCACACTCTGTCAGTGCACATGAACTCGCGCGCCTTGCAACCTGCAAGATCAACAAGTCGTCGATGCACACTCTGTCAGTGCACATGAACTCGCGCGCCTTGCAACCTGCAAGATCAACAAGTCGTCGATGCACACTCTGTCAGTGCACATGAACTCGCGCGCCTTGCAACCTGCAAGATCAACAAGTCGTTGATGCACACTCTGTCAGTGCACATGAACTCGCGCGCCTTGCAACCTGCAAGATCAACAAGTCGTCGATGCACACTCTGTCAGTGCACATGAACTCGCGCGCCTTGCAACCTGCAAGATCAACAAGTCGTCGATGCACACTCTGTCAGTGCACATGAACTCGCGCGCCTTGCAACCTGCAAGATCAACAAGTCGTCGATGCACACTCTGTCAGTGCACATGAACTCGCGCGCCTTGCAACCTGCAAGATCAACAAGTCGTCGATGCACACTCTGTCAGTGCACATGAACTCGCGCGCCTTGCAACCTGCAAGATCAACAAGTTGTCGATGCACACTCTGTCAGTGCACATGAACTCGCGCGCCTTGCAACCTGCAAGATCAACAAGTCGTCGATGCACACTCTGTCAGTGCACATGAACTCGCGCGCCTTGCAACCTGCAAGATCAACAAGTTGTTCACTTGTGCGTCAATCTGTTTCAAACGAGGTTCAAGATAATTGAATGAAGTTGAACTTACTGCAGTTGTTTTCGTCACCGGCATCGCCACAGTCATCGACTCCATCACACACCGCTTGAGGCGAGATGCATGTCTTGTTGTCGCACTGAAACTCTGTGGCATTACAATCCTGCAAGAAGCTGCAAGACGCAGGTTCGTCGCCTCCATCGCCACAGTCATCGACTCCATCACACACCGCTTGAGGCGAGATGCATGTCTTGTTGTCGCACTGAAACTCTGTGGCATTACAATCCTGCAAGAAGCTGCAAGACGCAGGTTCGTCGCCTCCATCGCCACAGTCATCGACTCCGTCACATAGTTGACTCCGAGGAATGCATGTCGCGTCGTAGCAGAGGAAATCTGAACCACAGCCGCTTGAGAATCCACCAGAGGAGTCACCAGAGGAGCCACCAGAGGAGTCGAAGCAGTCTTCGTCGTCGTCGTCGTCGCCACAGTTCCGAGCAGCTTGGGAAAGATTCGAGAAAATAAGGAACACAACTGACCTCTGGTGGATTTTGTGGTCCTATGTTAATGGCGGCTATCAAGGGCGCATTTGCATAAATATAAATACAAATATTTGATATAGTTGTTTGTTATGGCCAAAAAAGTAAATTTATAGCTAAATATCATTTTAATTCGTTTTTTGTTTTTTCACTGCTTTATGGAAACACGAAATGTAAAAACAAACAAATTAATATGTGGATATAATAGTAGCCATCTTGCTTGAAGTGGCTCCATCACATATCAATTATTTGTGGGAATAAGGTAATGAAAGAATATTTAGGAATTAGACTATTGTTTTGGTAAGCAATGTTTTCGTAAGCAAATATGTTTCGCCTGCCATCGCCGAGCGTCCGCCCACTTATTATTTCACAAATTAACCACTGGTGATACTGAAAACGTTACTGGAAATGTAGTTTCATTAGCTGCAGGTTACAGTACTACTGCATTACTTCCTGTACTTAGCTGCCTAACACTATATGAAACCAGGCTATTGAACGAAGGAATGTTTGCAGCGTCTCGGAACTCGCCACATTGGAGTACTCGACGGTCCGAGTGCGCGGAGAGTTCGACCACTCCAAGGAGATGTTCATGGGACCTCGCTCGCTCATCGTCGACGGCGACGGAGCGAGTCAAGGCGGACTAATCTCTCAGACGCAGAGCAATCAGTCGGGCAGTCTCGTCATCACTCCATTCCACGTCACCAACAGAAAGTAGGTGCCATGATGTTGGCAATAGGTAATACCTATGTCTTTAATTAGCACAAGAGCAACATCTTCCATTCTAAATAGTTTATTAACAACACCCATTCCCTGTAAAGATTTAAGATACTTCCCGCAAATGTCCAGTGTTCTTCCATCTTCTGAATACCTAGATTAAAAGAAGGTATCACTAACAACAGTCAGTCGCTAGTGCAAGTTGCGGCATGCTCTCAGTTTTGTTGGTATTTCATCAGAGTTAATTGAGCGAGCGCATCGAGAGTCACCACAGAACTCTTATGGCACTTTCTGTTTTTTTTGTGGTCACAGCCCAGGTCAAACCGCTCAAGCAATCGGTCTAAATTTTGCACACATACTAACGTAATCTATGCGGTCCCTGGGATCGTTTTTGAACGTGATCCCGTGATTGGTTCAAGTTTAAAAAAATTATCTTTCGATTGGTTGTTCCGATCAATATGAAATTTTGACAAGTCAATACGACCAACATTGTCCCCAATCTTACAAAGTTTCAGCCAAATCCTCTCATTGGTTAAAATTTAAAACAATCTTTCCAGTGATTTTTGAAATTTAAACTAGAACCGTTTTATTGATCATTTTAAAACTTTGCGTGGTCATTGGGACTAACGTATCTGCATTTTTGACAATTTTCAGACTAATCTGTGCTAAAATCCAAAAGTTATTGACTTTTTACGGACATTTTGCGTGTTGGATGTCAAATTTCTCGAAAATGATTATCACGGCAACTTCGAATCTTCAGTTCCAACTTTCAAGGTAGTTAGAGTAGAAACTTTCAAATGAATATGAAACTAAAAATCAATTTGATATTATGTACACACACTATTATTGAGTGGTCCCAGGTATATATTTTTAATGAGATCCTGTGATTTTTTTAAATTATCGAGGAACCGTTCAATCAAAAAGGTTCAATCGATCAACTTTAAACTTTGCAGGGTTATTGGGACCAATATTCTAGGAACTTTTGGAGACTTTTATACAAGTCTGTGACGAAATTCAAGAAAATTATTTCCTAATGACATTTTCCATAGACAAAATTTCGGTTCGAGGTGTTGCGCGTATTCATGCTCGCTCATCAACGCATTACACAGAGCGTTTTCCTAGTGATATCAATAGGAAAACTATCTCCTTAGTAGCATTAAAAGGGAATTCTCCTCTAATTTTATTAACTTAAATTCGTAAATAACAACACAAATAATAATCACAAACACTCTTATCACTTGAAAAATAAAACATTTTCATTCATAAAAATCAATTTCAAATGTCATGGGACATTTTGGCGGGTAAAACGGCCTGTAATGAGAATCTGGGTTGTGATGTCATTTCTAAGTCCAGAACAATGTGTAGCCATGGTGATATGCTTTGTTGCCATGGCAACATATAGGTTATGACGTCAATGTCAATTTTCCTGTTTTAAAGTTGGAAGAAAAATATCAAACTTTGTAAATCAATTCCGAGAGAACTATTGAACCCACAACAAAATTATTAACATATCTGTATTCACTATTCAGCAATGTCCCCCCTACCATAATAACACAATTTTTTGGAAATTTAATTTAGAGGAGAATTCCCTATTATCAGTTTATTATCACTTATGTTAGAAAAGTTGATAGTTAGACAATTTTAAATCATAGTTTAAATATATTTTACGGTCAGTAGGTAAATTCACATTCTAAGCTGTAGACTTTATTTGCATTTTGTAGGATGAATACTCTTGGATGAAATAGAATGTATCGAGGCTAAGGTATACATACTACGATGTATCTAAAGAAGAAGGGATCCCAGGTGTGTAGGGGAGAGGAGAAAATATAGGCTTTTATTTTTAATTCTCTTCCATCACCTAGGTACCTACTGGCAATATTACTTTTCAAGAAACTGTTCTAGGTACCTACCTAATTTCATCCTTTATTCCCACAAATAAGTGATACGTGATGGAGCCACTTCTGGCAAGATGGCTACTATCAGGTCCAAATATTAATTTGTTTGTTTTTACATTTCGTGTTTCCATAAAGCAGTGAAAAAACAAAAAACAAATGAAATTAATATTTAGCTATAAATTTACTTTTTTGGCCATAACAAACAACTATATCAACTATTTGTATTTATATTTATGCAAATGTGCCCTTGATAGCCGCCATTTACATAGTACACCATAAAATCCACCAGAGGTCAGTTGTGTTCCTTATTTTCTCGAATAGGTACCTAGTTTAAAAATTTGCTCCCTTCCTTGAATATTAAATTATGTTTTTTTTATTTGTGGATAGTATTAAATAAGTAATAACTTAGTTTTGTTGACACGAGGTCTTAAAGTCCTAAGACCTCGACATGGTTCTTGAATATTTAAACTGCTTTTGTCTCTCAGCATGACCATCCTGGTGAATCGGGGCTGGGTGCCGAGCCGCCAGAAGAATGCGGACACGAGACAAGCAGGGCAGGTGGAGGGGGAGGTGGAGCTGTGCGGTGTCGTGAGGTTGGACGAGCCACGAGCTCCATTCATGCCGCAAAACCAACCCGACGCCTGGTTCTACAGGTATGCAAGCTAGGAAGAAAAATTTGTTGTTGAATGTTGACCACTGGTCTGATATGGACTGTTCAGAAGCCGAAACGAATAAGTAATTTCAGAGGTTGCTGATTAATCCATATTAATCAATTGATTGAATAGATTTGGAATGTGAAATTTCTGGATTTATCATTAGTTTGTTTTCCTGATGTTTCATTGGTATAAATTTAAAAATAAATCCAGGAGTTTCCCATTCCAAATCTATTCAATCAATTGATTTATCATGCAACATCTAAAGTGACTTATTCGTTTTGGCTTCTGAAGAGTCCATATCTAACATGAGGATTGCGCATGCCGTTATAACTTTGTTGGTTTCCATATAACAACTAGGTAATATCTAATGTTATAACTCAATTGATTCAGATTGTGTAGAATTGATGAACTTGAAAAGTAACATTTTATCATTGCTTCTTCAACTTCACTGGGAAATGCTGAAGGGGTCCGCATTTGTCGGGCACGAAAACGCTCCCTGCGAGCGACGGACGAGCGACGGAGCGTTTTCGTGCAAATTCTGACCACATGGTAGGAGCAAAGTTATGACATTAAGCGATAAAAATGTAGCTGAAGGTTCAATACATGTTACCTAAGTCTTGCTTTTTCGATATTCATAACCGTTTGCCAAATATGGCAATTTATATTTCGTAATTCCCTCTAAAACCGCTCCAAACCGACCGTTGGCGGGAAAAAATGTATGACCGCCCTTAATGTTTTGCATCCCCTCACAGAGACCTACCGAGGATGGCTGCACAAGTCAACGCTGAACCGATATTCCTGGATGCCATAGCGTCTTCAACTGTCCCCGGCGGCCCCATTGGCGGCCAGACCAGAGTCACTCTACGCAACGAACATCTTTCCTACATACTGACATGGTAAGTTCATGATATTCATGCTCAATGAAGTCAATATGCTTCCTTCTTTCTTAATTATATACAATAGAGTACTCCCTACAGTTGTAGAATGATTTAAAAACATGAAATACAGTGGAACCTCTTTAGTACGTTTCTCCTTAATAAGTTTTTCACCCTACAACGTTTTTTCAAATGTCCCCCAGCCCATTAGAACATATGTTAAATTGTTTCTTTTTCACTTTAGTACGGTTTTTTATCCTGGTCCCTTCAAAAATGTACTAAAGAGGTTCCACTGTATTGAAATGAAAGTACGCATGTATAGAATGTAGACAAACAACATATCCTGAAGTTGTCAAAGAATCTTTATGCAAATTCTGAATAAAACGAGTAGAATTTCAAACTACAACAATTTGACTTTCATTCATCATAATATAAAATTTTTATGAAAAGCGCAAAACCAAATCTTTCATGGGTACAAAAATCATAAATGTTTTACATTCCACAATAGGCAATTGGTCATGAAGTTAGTTCTATAACATCGAGAATCATTGTGAACTAGGTAGGTATCATAGAACCTTGAAAAAAATTCTTTGAAAAATTCTTTGTCACCGCATGACATTGCGTTGATGCTGAGTTCACATAAGATGGGCTTCAAAAGGCTCCTAGATTTGTCACAATACCACAATTGATTTAATTTTTATTCGGTTTCAGGTACAGCTTAAGTGCAGTGACATCAATAATGTGGTACCGACAATTTATCAGACGGCTTCCATTGTTATGAAATTCAAGGTAAATGTTAGCAGCAAATTATGTTGTAGAAGTATAGTATAATGAGTAGAGCCAAGATTATATGGTTTTATTTTTGCTGTGATTTCGTTTTTAAAAACACAAATTTCGTTTTTTGTGGTTTTATGAATTGAGGATTTCGCGATTTGTGGGGCCATTAAAACACACAAAATTGAACTATAAAACTAAAATGAATTTCATCTTTATTACCAATATGTTTTGCTCACACTAAAGAATAATGTAAATAATCAATTTAAAATGATAAAATAAAGTTGCATCATAAGAAACAGGCAAGTGAATTGGCGTGCTGTGAGCCATCAATAGAACAGTCAGCTGTCTAACTGGGGGTGTGGTGTGGGTGGGCCCTTCATGGGCGTGCAAAGGAGGGGTAAATAGAGAGCCTAAATATATAGGCTCTCTAGGGGTAAAAAGGGGTAGGTATTTGGCCAAAGTGCAAGGTTGCCATTTTTCCACCATCAGCCAGAAGCATCGTCTTAAAGCAGTCACTGACTAGTTATGTTCGGGTGGTTTTGTGATTGGGGGGGGGGGGGGGGGGGGGGGGTAAAATTTAGCAGGTATGTTTGCAACCTTGTTTTCCAGCTAATCAAAGAATGGATTCTCACCATTCTTAGACGCATCAAGTGCTGGATTAAATGCAAATTTTATATTACCTAAAAGTAAAAAAAAAAAAAAAAAAAAAATGTTTTTTTAGTGAAAAATTACTGATTTTGTGGTAATTTTGCGATTTAGGTCAATTTCGCGAATTAGAGTGTATTTCGTTTTATTTCGCGACTGGAAAATGACAGTTTTGGGGTTTAAATTCCATGAACCATGCACATTTCACACTAAAACCTGTTTATTTAAAATTTTGTTTTATTTTCAATCACCATATTATAATCTTGGCTCTAATAATGTGCGTACACTGATCATGGTACTCGTTGTTAGTAACGAGTTCCTATGCGGCATTGTTCTTCAGAGCTAGTAGTTGATGTTAAACAATTTGTTTTGCGAGCTTTAGTTGCTCTACTCTGCCAGCTGTGTTATACCGAAGTTGTTCATATATTTTACCTAAACTATAAGAATGAGCAAACAGCCACTGAACATTTATTCATCCAAGGTACGAAGGTATGGTAGGATTCTACTTGATCCAAGTCCCAGTACACACGATGCATAGGATGCGAGCATTTGAGTGCGTAGATGCTTAATGTTAAAGTGTTCATGGACACAGTCTGTGCTTTATATTCGCATCTTGCAACATTTAAAGATGGGTTCTTCTAAATCCAAGGTCGCATGCAATGTTGGACTTGGATGTGTCGTGTGTACTGGCTTTAATTAGTTTAGGAAATGTTACAATTTCATGACTTATCAGTAGCTCTCATATTATCTTAACTAGAGTTGCATCTACAAGGTCTCAGCAATAAAATTACATTAAATTGAAGTTTCTTTTTAATTTGTCTGGAATTTTACTGTGTTTTATAATGTTGATTTACTAGGTTTTTTCTTAGAACACTGGAGATTTTGATAAGGAATTGAAATATAGATTGAATCTGTGCCCAATGTAAATTAAATGTAGGTAGGGAAGGAGTAAAATAAAACTTTCAAAAAGTTTTCTGAATCCTTGTTATTTGTTAATGTTAATATGAATTAAACATTTAGCTAGGTACCTGTAACAGTTATTTATTGTGGAATGATTTTCTATCACACTAACAATAGCTACATACGTCCTTTCTTCTTGACTCAGTGAAATTTCCCATTTGTATTTCGGTGACACCAAGGGTCACCCAGCCAAGTCATACTATGCAAAAGAAACTGAAATTCCATCGGAAACGGCGTAAGCAGTATGAAAAATAACAAATGTAGTGGTTAAATTTAGACAGTAGGGCAGGCCATGTATGTGGACCATGAAAATTTTACTAAATAATTAATTTTTTTAGTTGGAGTGAAGTAACGGAGGAAGTGGGACTGAAGATTAGCCAAGATAAGAGCGAAATATTTAAAATGGAGAGAAGGAAAACATTGAGAAAGAGGATAAGAATTAGGTTACGTGGGAAGGAGCTGAGAGAGGTGGATGCATTCAAATACTTGGGAAGTATACTAACTAAGGAGGCGAAGGTGGATGCAGAGGTGAAGGCGAGAATTCAAAAAGCCGAGTCCTTCTACCAAGCTGTTCGCAAGCTGCTGTGGAACGAAGATTTCCCTCGCCAGTGTAAACTGCTCATGTATAAAATGTATTTCTTACCAATACTAACATACGGAGCAGTTACATGGGGGATTGGAAATAAGGAACGCAGCCAGCTGGAGGCAGCGGAGATGAAATTCCTAAGAAGTGTGAAGGGAGTAACAAAGATGGACAGGTTGAGAAGCCGTTGTATTAGGAAGGAGCTGGGAGTGGAAAGTTTGAGCTACAAGATGGGTAGAGAGAGATTGCGTTGGTTTGGACACATGAAAAGAATGGATCTCAAGAGAATACCAAGACAGGAGTTTGAAGAAACAGTGGTGGGAAGAAGAAGAGTGGGGAGACCAAGAGAGAAGTGGAGTGGTCTTATCAGAGAAGACGTGGAGGACAGGCAGCAAAGGTGGCAGAAAGTGGAAGCAGATAAGTGGTGGGAGGACAGGAGGATCTGGAGGGCGCTGGTGGAGAAGTTGGAGGAAGGTGACGAGGATGAAGAAGAGGAGGAGGAGGATGAAACGTCAGGCCTGGCCAGCCGGTTTGGAAGAGATCCGAGGCCCTAGACCCAGTGGGTGCTCCCACTGTCTGACCTGACAACATTGTCGGAACCAGAAGAAGATTATTATTAATTAATTATACAATGCTCCATTATGAAAAGTTATGAATTTACAGATGCCAAGGTGAAAGAGTTATTTTATTTTATGTAGCCACTTTGGGTTTCCAAAGTCTTAAGATTAAAAAACATGGTCTATCCAAGATGCAGTGACGGCAATATATTTTGTTATGAGAAGCATTTTGTTTATTGAAACTGTGAGGTTGCTGAACAGCAGTAAACTTATGTTATTTGATTCGATTTCTTTGTGATTCGTGTCAAGGTAGAGTTCTTCTGTAGCACAGGGTGATTTATCTGACAATTCCATCTAAATGCAACCTCGGTTCTTTGCTACACTGCTTGCCGTGAGCTTGCTCACACCCGTGTTCACTTCGTGTTCACCTACGTCAGTTGACGGAAGATATGATTCTTCTCATCTTGATCGTGAAACCAGAGGGAAGAGAGACGTGGCACACGGCGATTAAAATGCTGAACACAGATCCGATGCTGGTGTTTCTTTGACTAATGTGGCAGATCTGACGAGCTTCTATGTTTACCTAATACGCGGTGTTGTTCAAGTATTAATTGATAAATGTTTTGTTACATTGTTTGAAGATATAGTGATTGGTAATGTTGCAACGACGAAGAAAGGGGAAAACGCAATGTTTCATTGGTACCCGTATTTGGGTTACAAGGTGAAATAATTATTGAACACAACTGTGGTAGATCATACCAAAGTCTGCCAATATGCAGATGATCTACAATTATTTATCTCATGTAATGATGTCAAAAACATTCTCAAAAGCATAGAGGAGCTCAACAAAGACTTGGCTTCAATTGAGATCTATTCTAAAAAAAATGGCCTACGACTTAACCCTACAAAGTCAATATTGGTACCTTTAGGTAAGCCAAACAGTGTAAAGGCCCTAGATAAAATCGATGACATCAACCAAATGGTGAGATTAGGCCAGGTAGTCATCAAAAAGGTTGATAATGCCAGGAATCTAGGTGTTTGGTTCGATACGGATATGACCTGGAAGGTTCATGTAGATAAGTGCTGCAATAAAGCTTTCGGTGTTATTAGATACCTCAACAGATTTAAGAAATACTTACCTATAAATACTAAGAAACTTCTTGCTGAATCTCTAGTTCTATCGATTTTTGACTTTTGTGATGCAGTATACATGGGAATAAACAAAACCACGTCCCAGCGCATACAAAAAATACAGAATTCATGTGTACGTTTCATATTAAATACACCCTTCAGGGAACAGATCTCTCCTCATCTTATCAAACTTGGCTGGTTAAACATGGAAAACCGCAGAATACTACATCTTGCAACTTTTATGCATAAATTGATAAATACCAAGTCACTAGCCTATCTTTATGATAAAATTCAACTCTCTAGAGATTTACATAATCACCATACACGACAAAATAATAACCTGGTTTTCAATCATCACAACTCTGTATCCTCCTCTTCTTTTTCTATCAATGGACCGAGGATATGGAATAATTTACCATCAACCTTAAAAGATACCTCGTCCGTATTAATTTTTAAATCTGAATATAAAGCTTTATTGCTGAGAGAACAAGAGAAAAAAATAGTCCTAAAAGAGTTGCCAAAATATAAAAGACCTCTCTGGCCTGTCTTATATATGTCAATTTATTTTTACTTGCTATTCTTGTTATTCATGGCATTGTATTGAATTATCGACTGACTGTTCATCATTATTAACATTATAACAATGTACATGTACTGCCTACAAATAATTAAGATATTTTTATATTTTTTACCTACTATTATTATCCATATTAGGATAATATTATATTACTTGATTCCAGTATCTCAAATTTTCTTATGTTTAGTATTTATTTAATTTTAATTTTATTTTATTTAATCTAAGTCAATTACTGAGTGCTACAAATTGTTATGTATTCATAGATATTATTATTAGGTATAGGTAAAGTAAAGGTTATATGGAAGATCAGGCCCAATGTCTGAATATCGCCTGTTTGTATTGTATTGTACCTATAATTTCAATGCAAATAAAGACACATAATAATAAAGTTTTATTAGTGACTATGACAGTGATAACTGATAATGATCATTGACATCAGGGCCGGTATTACCAAAGTTAATCTGAGCCGGCTAAATATTGGACTAAATTGACGGCACAGTCAATCAGATACCTCAAAATGATTGAAACAGTTAAATTTAATCCAAAAGTTAGTTAATCCAGCAAATTTAACTTTGGTAATACCGGGGCTCAGTAAACTGTAAAACAAGTGGCTCATTGATTTCATGAAAGAAGAATTCGACATGAATCTCGCAACCGATCCAGCGCTATACACCACGCTTGGTAACACCACCATCGATGTTATGTTCACGCGACGAATTCATCTGTTCAACGTTCTCAACTCTGTATCCTACTTCTCTAATTATCACCGGCCCATGTTTGTCATACCAAAATCTTCAACATTAGGGACCATGATTGTAAACTAAACTGTGCTTAGGTGCAATGATTTTGGCAAAGCAATTTAACAAAAAATAATGTCGAAAAATGAAAACAATCAAATAAATATTTTTTTTGTAAATAAAAACTCTGGAGTCTTCTTTACCGTACCTAACCCTGTACTATGTCATAACTCATTAGACCTCACGTTTAAACACAGCGGGTGAATTCACTTCACCCCCCTACAATTTTTGTAGTGTGTCAACAATGAGTTACACACTACAATAGATATCTGGAAATCAAACTGCATGTGAATTATTTGAGAAACCAGACCCACTCAGATACGTCATGGAATCGTCTATTGGAATCAGTCCATGGGGTTTGGTGGATTGTTACAAAACATTGCACCAGGTCAATGGGGGGGTCTTGGGGAGGGCACTTTAGCTCCATGTGCGTCCTGTGCGCCCAGCCCCGGATTTTTTTAATTTCAGAAATGAATTTCGTGCGTTTCTACGCGATACTGACTCTGTTTTGAGCCTATTTTTATCCTGGAAAATGACGTCTACAGAGGCTAAAATTGACAAATAATCTGGAAATGATGGATATTATTTTGTACCTTCATAGCTTTTTTAAATCTCTCTGGGGGATGGTGAAATGGACAAATTGTAATTAGCCACGGGGGATGGATGGCGGGGGATGGACCATGTACTACGTATATGTACCATTATGTACCTATGTTGGCAAACTGAAGATACAATTGAACTTGAACTTATACGCGGACTGCAGGACAGTTTCCCTTTTATGACCTATTCTGTGTTCTATTACATGAAATGTTTTTGTACTGCAGCATACCCAATGTGCTTAGTTTTTGTTTGCTATTGAAAATGATGTTTGATATAACGTGCTGACTTCTATTGATATCAGCACTTTTCAGTACTTTATGTTCATTATTTCACGGAGTTGGCTGATATTTTACACGGAGGGGTTTCTTGTGATTCTTAGATGGAGAAGTTATCCTGAGCAGGATTAGGGGGTGGATTATCAAAGTAATGTTGATGGGGAGGAGGGGGGGGGGGGGGATTCCCAAGTATGTGCGGGCCCGGGGCGCACAGCTCTGGGACAAATTTTTACATTTTAACACGTCTACAAACATTTTGGTAGTACGATTTAGACATGAAGGAAATAAGTTTAAAAAATCCTAGATTTGTATCGTAATTTGCCTTTACTTTTATAGATGAGCCTACTTTTACATTAAATTTACAGAATTATTAATGAATAGCATAAGTTCAATCAAATTGGCTATGAATCAACTTTCCCTGCAAATGGCGAGTAAGACTTATTCACAGCTTGCACGAACTTCTTTTGTTGAATTATTCACCTGAGGACGGACATTTTGTTGGCCCGTTGACAAGTCAGATTATATTATTTTATTGAGGTAAATCGATATTTTTGTAATGTGAGTGATTCCTCTTCGTACTAAAGATATCTCCGGAGCCTATACAATATCCCAGGTACCCATTAACAATAAAATATGGTCAAAAAAGAAGAAAATCACAGCTATTCTGAGTGCCATCAAGAGGTGGCAGGCAACAATGAGATGACATTTCTTTATATTTGTGGAAGTGAAGATTTTATTTATTTTTATTTATTTATTGGTGTTACTCTTACAAGCGGAAAGGCAGGAATATGCCTTCCCTGTGGCAAGGAATACAATTTATTGAAAGTTAGGAATAAACATTTTTTTATAATACACTAACGGAAGGTTATGCATCACTTAAAGACTAAAATACTAATACAAGTGACTGAGGTACAAACAACATGTAGCTAGTTTAGTATGAAAATAAAATATACCACTATAATATGAGACTCTACCGTTAGACTAGATCATTTATAATTCTGTCCCTAAAGATTCTAGCATTGATGTTATTCATCTCCTTAAACATGTCTAATGGTAGTCTATTCCATTCTGCAATGGTCCTATGAATAAATGAGGAATTACCTAGGTTGGTTCTAGCACCTGGTCTCAAAAGTTTCCAATGATGGTCACCTCTAACTGGCCCTTGCTGTAATTTACCAGACAATTCACTCCACCCTTTGACACCCATACCAATTTTAAATAACGTGCCGAGTCTAGCACCCTTTCTTCTTGCTTCTAGTGTTTTCCACCCTAATGATTTTACCATTGCTGTAGGGCTATGGTATTCCCTTACCCACACTCCCTTTTTGTCCTGAACCCATTTATACCGCCTCATTTTTCCTTTGACTTTTCTGGCTGCTAGCCTCTGAACTCCCTCAATTTCTGCTACTTGGTACGCCACATATGGATCCCAGACTAGACCAGCATACTCCGCTATAGGTCTTATTAGGGACATGTATGCCTTTTCCTTGACCTTTTCGCATGCACCTGTGAGGTTTCTCATAACAAAGTTTAACGTTTTTATTGCCTTTCCTGAAACCCTTTTTACATGTTCTCCCCAATTTAATTTATGGTTCAGTGTTACGCCGAGATATTTGAAGTTTTTTACATTTTTTAGCCTTGCTTCATCCATTGTATAATGTAATGTTCTATTGTTAGTTTTTCTAGAGAAGCACATTGTTACACATTTGTCTATATTTAATTTCATATGACCTGAAATTCATAGATCATAGAAATTCATATTCATAGATCTGACTATATGTAGTACATTGCCGTGTTTCCTCACCTGCCTTGAAGAACAAAGTCTCTATCATCCCCAAGCTGTCGTTGTCCTTGTCATTGATGCCGTCTCTCAGTTGCTGATATCTCTGTCTGATGCACCCCATAACAGTCGCCTCTCTGTCGCTCTGCTGTCTGACCAGTTCTCCAGCCACATGGATCCAACATGGCACAACTCTTGGCTTCAATCAATGCAGTTGCTGAATAATTCAAGCACAAGTGTTGACCTGACATGACACGAGAATATCAATACAAGTGACCTCCAATCCAAGGATGTCGCGTGATGGCTAAGGCGTCGAAGATATTTCTCATTGTGATTTTGTTTATTTTGGGGTATTTTGAGGGCGAGCGAATTCAAGGTGACCCACCAGCAGTAACTTTAAAATGCGCGCTATTTCAAAACTTTCGAACAAAGCAGCCATATTGTACAGTTGCCGTCTAGACAGATGCGAAAGCAACAATTTCATATCAATTATGTTTGAAACTACTGGTACATCCCCATAAAGTAACTGTTTGGTGTAGATTTTGTAGCTGAAGTGCACAATTTCAAGACGAGGAAACGTCAATTGGCCATTCTTTAGATTTACCTAGATTTACCTATTCTGCCACAGAATCTCACCCTCAGCAAGGGGAACCCTAAACACCAAGGGGCCATTTTCTTTAATCGGTTACCAGCATCAATAAAGTCTCATAAATGTAATATCAATGTTTTTAAAATAGAATTAAGAAACTATCTCTTACTGATGGTGCCATATACAATCCACGAATATTTTAATGAAACATGACTATAAATAATCTTACCTATTTGTAATGTCATACTTGTATTATTTGACACATTCAATAATATACTTGTACTTTATTCAACTGAATAAAGAATATCTTATCTTATCTTAAGATTGGAAACTTACATTTGTAGGTTATTGTAGGTTATATATGAGCCCAACAATTCACAAATGATTCAAGAGCAAAAATACAACATTCCTTGTTGAATTATTTGAACCACATATTGTGAACACGTTCTGGAACCGACCGATAAGTATCTGTAAGAAGCAACACTCGATCTAACTCCCCCTGAGTAGAGGGGGTAAATTGACTAGAGGGTGTTTGCTGTATGGCGTATTTTGTACGGCGTAATATGGTGACCAACCACTAGATCCTGCATTTTCTTGTTAAAGTTAGGAGTAGTATTATTAGGAATTTTATTATCAATAAAAACTACACCGATGGTATTGGCGATGTACACTCGGTACATTTAAAAATGATCGTTGATTTTTCTTCAGAGTCCCACGTTGTATACCCCTAATACCTACCGACTGGTTAGATCACGTGACTTCCTTACCAGTTCTCTCGGAACAAGGGGAGGGGGTATTTCGTCGTCAATAGTAAACAAGTAATATTCTCTTTCAATATCTGATCGACATTGCATTACGAGGCTTTCATTCGAATCCCACTTCACTGTGTCGGATCGTGGTTTCACGTGATTTTGACGCAAAGTTGCCCATTAACTCCCCAGTTCTGGGGACATTTCTCTATAAGTTTACTCAATGTCATACGCCAGATGAATGATTTGAAAAGTCTTCATTACATTTCATACTTTTACTCAATTCATTGAGAGGGCGTAGCTATTGCGTTTCCAATGGGCACTTTTAGACATTTTCTCTGTTTTTTATTTTGTTTGTCTCGAAGCCACATGTCTTAATATTTTCCGATCGAGCCTAAATTTTGCATACACACCTGTTTTTATGCACCGTCCTAAGATTGTTTAGAAAATTAAAATGACCTGTTGCTCACAGTCACACGCTTTGACGTATCAAATAGAAAATGTTCACCATTGTTGAGGCTGTCTTATCGTTACCTATAAATGTCAGCAAAATAATTATAATTAATACAATTAAAAAAAGTCTGATTGTTCGAAAATTGAAATGGTCAGATCAAGATTAAATATGCCGTGGCTGTTTACACCATCATTTTTTCTTATTATTTTAAAAATTTTCAGCGCAATCAGTAATGCACGTATTAAGGTCCGTGTCTTCAGCACCCCCTTTTTGGAAATTTGGAATTCCGCAAACAGCATTCGTTTGTGCTTTGTTTGTGCTCGTTTGTGCACTTTAAAGTTTTGTTTGTGCCTAACCCCTTCCACCCCTAATAAATAAATTAAATATTTTGTTAAACGTTACTCCAGTACCCCTACTTCGGAAATTTGGAAATCCGCCAACGGCATTCGTTTGTGCTTCGTTTGTGCTCGTTTTTGCACTAAAAATTTCGTTTGTGCCTCACTCGAACACTTAAATATGGGCCAAGGACAAATGGGGGTGCTGAGGTCACGTTTTCCAAAAATTTAATTTATTAATTAGGGGTTGCAGTGGTTAGGCACAAACGAAACTTTTAGGTGCACAAACGAGCACAAACAATGCACAAACGAATGCCGTTGGCGGAATTCCAAATATCCAAAAAGGGGGTCCTGAGGTCACGGACCCCACGTATTAACATGTATAACTGTTTGATATGACTGTCATAAGTAATGTCAATTATTTCTATTGTGGATGGCTTTGCAAGCACCTCTAAATTAATTGAGTAAAAGCTTGAAACAAATTTTTCATCTGGCATGAATTGAGTAAACTTACCGAGAAATATTCAGGGCAACTTTGCGTCAAAATCACGTGAAACCACGATCCGACACAGTGAAGTGGGATTCGAATGAAGGCCTCGTAATGCAATGTCGATCAGATATTGAAAGAGAATATTACTTGTTTACTATTGACGACGAACTACCCCCTCCCCTTGTTCCGAGAGACCTGATAAGGAACCCAGTAAACACATCATGCTGGCTAGATGAAGGCACGGTGATGGGCCAGTACCGGCCACTTTGGCAAGGTGCTGGCACCGAACAAGATGGTGCATTCAAAGACATGCTGGCCAACATCGATGAAGCCGGTACTGGCCCAGTGCTGGCTGGCCTGCACGCGGCCACATGCAGGCCAGCCAGCACTGGGCCGGTACCGGCTGGCCAGCATGCGGCCACATGCAGGCCAGCCAGCACTGGGCCAGTACTGGCTGGCCAGAACGCGGCCGGCAGCAAGTAGCTTGCATTGTGCTTGCGCACCTATACGGTTATAGCCTCTAGCAAGCGGATTGTTTTTTTATCGACAGTTATTTTTAAAATCAAAATAATATAATTAAATCCGCATTCTCGCGTATGTTCTTAACGACAGCAGATCCGCTACAATAATTTTTTCCTTCTAAATCTTATTCGTTATTTAATTATTAATCTCAAAATAGAAAAAAATGTGTTTTTCATTCGAATTCAGATTTTACATATCAAATGATACTAATGGATTGGATATTTCAAGCACAAATACGCACGTGCCGTCGCAGGTAATGAATTGATTTTTCCGTGTGCATTTACAAATTAACAAGAACACGTATAATAATGTATCTGTAGTGGTACAAATATTTCCAGTTTCCTGATACATTTGAGTCCAATCATCCCTCTGTCACTATTAGACACTCTGCGCTCTAAACCCTCAGCTGTCGCCGTGGTCGTGTGGGTAAAGCGTCTGCCTTCTATCCTGCTTGCTTGTCGCTGTTCCGAGTTCGATTCCACGTCCTGTCATAACTAATCGATTTGCGTTTAATTTCAGAATCAAATCAACATTGTGATAATGACTGGAAATATGTCGTCAGAATTTAATTACGATAAAAACTCGCTTAGTTATCACACATTTTAGTTTTACTTTTAATATTTGAATTCAAAATAACCGTTTATTTGGTGCCTGGTGGCCCCTGGTGGATAATAGTGGAAATGTGTTCAGGTCGGGTTCGGGCCCCACGCTGGCTTCGTTCAGGCTAGGTTCTGGCCAAAGTCTGGCGTCGTCAAGGCGCGATGCAGGCAAGGTGCTGGCCATACGACACAATGCTGGCTACTTTCTGGCTGCGTGAAGGCCAGGACTCGGGCAAGGTGATGGCTGAGTGCTGGCCAGCCGGTACAGGCAACGTTCTGGCCAAAGCGACACATTTTTACTGGGCCGGTACGGGCCAGTACTGGTCAGAGCAATTGGCCGGTACCGGCAGCATGCTGGCAGCACTTTGGGTGTTTACTGGGAAGTCACGTGATCTAACCAGTCGGTAGGTATTAGGGGTATACAACGTGGGACTCTGAAGAAAAATCAACGATCATTTTTAAATGTGCCGAGTGTACCTAATTAGGAAGATAAGAATTAATCAAATCACTCAGAATTTTGAGGGAGAATCATGCTGTTTTAATTAAATAATCTTTTATTTACAGAATATATTTAAATTGCATTTCAAATTTAGTTGTATCAGTGAAGATCAGTTCTGCACCTCAGAAGTAGAAGGACCGAAGCTCCGTCCTTACCCTGTACCCAATTCATTTGCATCGTGAGTTGCATCCTATAGTGCATGTTGCATCCTAGAGCGCATGTTGAGTTGGATCCTATAGTGCATGTTGAGGTGCATCCTACAGTGCATGTTGCATCCTAGCACCCTTGCACTTGCGCATGACGATCCAGAAGAGGCGCAGGGTGAAGAAGTAGGCGATCTCGATGAAGCTCAAGACGCTGCAGCCGAGAAACAAGCCCGCAGTTCCTCCCACAGCCACTGCAACACAACATCGCAACAGTCAACCAAAGCCACTGCAACACAACATCGCAACAGTCAGCCACAGCCACTGCAACACAACATCGCAACAGTCAACCACAGCCACTGCAACACAACATCGCAACAGTCAACCACAGCCACTGCAACACAACATCGCAACAGTCAACCACAGCCACTGCAACACAACATCGCAACAGTCAAACACAGCCACTGCAACACAACATCGCAACAGTCAACCACAGCCACTGCAACACAACATCGCAACAGTCAGCCACAGCCACTGCAACACAACATCGCAACAGTCAACCACAGCCACTGCAACACAACATCGCAACAGTCAGCCACAGCCACTGCAACACAACATCGCAACAGTCAACCACAGCCACTGCAACACAACATCGCAACAGTCAGCCACAGCCACTGCAACACAACATCGCAACAGTCAACCACAGCCACTGCAACACAACATCGCAACAGTCAACCACAGCCACTGCAACACAACATCGCAACAGTCAACCACAGCCACTGCAACACAACATCGCAACAGTCAACCACAGCCACTGCAACACAACATCGCAACAGTCAACCACAGCCACTGCAACACAACATCGCAACAGTCAACCACAGCCACTGCAACACAACATCGCAACAGTCAGCCACAGCCACTGCAACACAACATCGCAACAGTCAACCACAGCCACTGCAACACAACATCGCAACAGTCAACCACAGCCACTGCAACACAACATCGCAACAGTCAACCACAGCCACTGCAACACAACATCGCAACAGTCAGCCACAGCCACTGCAACACAACATCGCAACAGTCAACCACAGCCACTGCAACACAACATCGCAACAGTCAACCACAGCCACTGCAACACAACATCGCAACAGTCAACCACAGCCACTGCAACACAACATCGCAACAGTCAACCACAGCCACTGCAACACAACATCGCAACAGTCAACCACAGCCACTGCAACACAACATCGCAACAGTCAGCCACAGCCACTGCAACACAACATCGCAACAGTCAACCACAGCCACTGCAACACAACATCGCAACAGTCAACCACAGCCACTGCAACACAACATCGCAACAGTCAACCACAGCCACTGCAACACAACATCGCAACAGTCAACCACAGCCACTGCAACACAACATCGCAACAGTCAACCACAGCCACTGCAACACAACATCGCAACAGTCAACCACAGCCACTGCATCACAACATCGCAACAGTCAGCCACAGCCACTGCAACACAACATCGCAACAGTCAACCACAGCCACTGCAACACAACATCGCAACAGTCAGCCACAGCCACTGCAACACAACATCGCAACAGTCAACCACAGCCACTGCAACACAACATCGCAACAGTCAACCACAGCCACTGCAACACAACATCGCAACAGTCAACCACAGCCACTTCAACACAACATCGCAACAGTCAGCCACAGCCACTGCAACACAACATCGCAACAGTCAGCCACAGCCACTGCAACACAACATCGCAACAGTCAACCACAGCCACTGCAACACAACATCGCAACAGTCAACCACAACCACTGCAACACAACATCGCAAAAGTCAACCACAGCCACTGCAACACAACATCGCAACAGTCAACCACAGCCACTGCAACACAACATCGCAACAGTCAACCACAGCCACTGCAACACAACATCGCAACAGTCAACCACAGCCACTGCAACACAACATCGCAACAGTCAACCACAGCCACTGCAACACAACATCGCAAAAGTCAACCACAGCCACTGCAACACAACATCGCAACAGTCAACCACAGCCACTGCAACACAACATCGCAAAAGTCAACAACAGCCACTGCAACACAACATCGCAACAGTCAACCACAGCCACTGCAACACAACATCGCAACAGTCAACCACAGCCACTGCAACACAACATCGCAACAGTCAACCACAGCCACTGCAACACAACATCGCAACAGTCAATCACAGCCACTGCAACACAACATCGCAACAGTCAACCACAGCCACTGCAACACAACATCGCAAAAGTCAACCACAGCCACTGCAACACAACATCGCAACAGTCAACCACAGCCACTGCAACACAACATCGCAACAGTCAACCACAGCCACTGCAACACAACATCGCAACAGTCAACCACAGCCACTGCAACACAACATCGCAAAAGTCAACCACAGCCACTGCAACACAACATCGCAACAGTCAACCACAGCCACTGCAACACAACATCGCAAAAGTCAACCACAGCCACTGCAACACAACATCGCAACAGTCAACCACAGCCACTGCAACACAACATCGCAACAGTCAACCACAGCCACTGCAACACAACATCGCAACAGTCAACCACAGCCACTGCAACACAACATCGCAACAGTCAGCCACAGCCACTGCAACACAACATCGCAACAGTCAACCACAGCCACTGCAACACAACATCGCAACAGTCAACCACAGCCACTGCAACACAACATCGCAACAGTCAACCACAGCCACTGCAACACAACATCGCAACAGTCAACCACAGCCACTGCAACACAACATCGCAAAAGTCAACCACAGCCACTGCAACACAACATCGCAACAGTCAACCACAGCCACTGCAACACAACATCGCAACAGTCAACCACAGCCACTGCAACACAACATCGCAACAGTCAACCACAGCCACTGCAACACAACATCGCAACAGTCAACCACAGCCACTGCAACACAACATCGCAACAGTCAGCCACAGCCACTGCAACACAACATCGCAACAGTCAACCACAGCCACTGCAACACAACATCGCAACAGTCAACCACAGCCACTGCAACACAACATCGCAACAGTCAACCACAGCCACTGCAACACAACATCGCAACAGTCAGCCACAGCCACTGCAACACAACATCGCAACAGTCAGCCACAGCCACTGCAACACAACATCGCAACAGTCAACCACAGCCACTGCAACACAACATCGCAACAGTCAACCACAGCCACTGCAACACAACATCGCAACAGTCAACCACAGCCACTACAACACAACATCGCAACAGTCAGCCACAGCCACTGCAACACAACATCGCAACAGTCAACCACAGCCACTGCAACACAACATCGCAACAGTCAACCACAGCCACTGCAACACAACATCGCAACAGTCAACCACAGCCACTGCAACACAACATCGCAACAGTCAGCCACAGCCACTGCAACACAACATCGCAACAGTCAACCACAGCCACTGCAACACAACATCGCAACAGTCAACCACAGCCACTGCAACACAACATCGCAACAGTCAACCACAGCCACTGCAACACAACATCGCAACAGTCAACCACAGCCACTGCAACACAACATCGCAACAGTCAGCCACAGCCACTGCAACACAACATCGCAACAGTCAACCACAGCCACTGCAACACAACATCGCAACAGTCAGCCACAGCCACTGCAACACAACATCGCAACAGTCAACTAAAGTTTATGGCCCTCATTCACGAAACTATTTCACACTGTGACCGGGGGCGGCCAATGTTATTTCTTAAGGCACTACGAGCTAACCCAAGCTAAACGCGCTTCGTGAATAAGGGCCCAGCCTTGTCAGGAAAACGCTCAGTGTAACGCGTTGATGAGCGAGTCTTCGTACTGCATCCGATTTGATATGCGTTTGCTCAGCTGCTCTACATACCTTGGAACTGAAGCATCAAAAGGCAGGGATGAAAATTTAGTATACATATTCAAATATTTCAAGATTATAGAATAAAATGTCATTAAAATGACAATAACTTTTGAAAATAACGACAGATTAGGCTTCAGATTGACAAAAATACAAAAAATGTTGGTCCCAATGACCATGCAAAGTTTTAAGTTGATCGGTCAATCGGTTCTAATTTAAACTCGAAAATCACAGGAAAGATGGTTTTAAATTTTAACCAATTGGAGGATTTGGCTGAAACTTTGTAAGATTGGGGACGATGTTGGTTGCAATAACTTTGCAAAATAAATTTCAAATTGATCTGACCAACCAATCGAAAGATATTTTTTTTAAATTTGAGAATGTAGAAAATTTAGCATCCAATTTACTGTAAGTAAGCGACCTGCGGTTTTCACTGATTAGTAAAGAAAGAATGCATAAACGGTTTCTATTTTTTTACAAGTTGGTTAGAGTTTATTGGGACTCTATCGTGCACAAATTACCACAAAACTTGCATATTGAATCCCCATAATATCTCAATCAACACAGACGATGTGTTTAACTTCGAATGACCTTGACTTACCGAGCAGGTCGTAGAAGCCGAAGAGGATGTCGCGTTTGAACTTGGTGAACGGGAAACTATAGAGACCCACCTTCAGAGATGTTCGATTGATGAACCTGCACAGAAATCACAGGATGACGCTCGGTTCTGACCACGTGGTCAGATGACGCGTCAGATTACCAGCAATAGACCGATTTAAACATGATCTTGGTGGCTCTGCTTTCTAACACAAATCACAATATGCAGTTTGATTTCCAGATACACAAGCCCCTGTCCTATTTATTGTTAAAACAGGGACTTAGGTACCTAGATATCAAACCAAAGTGGATGGAACTAGCTTCACACTACTATAGGAGAGGTGGGGACACTTGAACATTCTTGGCGATACCAGCGCCATGGGGAATTGACCAATGGATTAACATAGGAATTACTTTTGAGCAGGTGGCGCTCAGGTAGTGAACAGTGGAACTATTTTGAATTTTGGAAAGAATTGTAAGCTTAAATTAGTTATCATGTCTGCCACACAACACATAGAGCGCCAGCTGCTCAAACGTAATTCCGATATAATTCGTATTCAAGATAGCCAATGGGGATGCATTGAAGAGTCCCCACCTCTCCTATAGTAGAGTGATGCTAGTTCCATGCACGTTGATCAAACTGCATACGATAATTTATTAGAAAACAGAGCCGTCAAGATAATTTTTAAATTTGTCTATGCACAACACAACTTTCTAACCTTGTGGATTATTTTTGTGTTTGTAACTTGCTGCAACTAACTTATAGTAGTTTTCACTGCTAACGTATTATTGCACTATTTTGTACTTCCCTCAGAAAGATGGCGTGGTGATGGTCGGTCATGGGAGTACCTACCATGTAGTTCTCAGCCAAATACTATGGAAGGGATGCTAAAAGCGAGGGGTTATGACCGACTTTGCCAAGTGTGGCCTAATACGTTGGCAAAGAAAACTACTGTAGCTCGCTCCTGCCTCTGCTCTGAAGCGTATTTCTCTGGCCGTTGACTGAACTTGCCATTGGACTTCCACATTGGTCACCATGACGTAGGTGATCTCGTCACAGCTTGGCAAGCAGCCGCAGGAGATCTTCTTGCCAGTCGTGGAGTTCAGCAGTTTGATCAGAGACTCTGACATAAATACCAAGTCAAAGTTAGCATCAAGTAGTGTGTTCCTGCTTACAGAGTGTTTTAAAGGCCCACCTACCCGAGTGCTGGGCCAAACAGTGTAAGCCGTCGTATCCGCACACCTTCCTCTTCTTGTCTGAATCAAACATTAATTCACAATTAATATTGATCTATACAAGAACGGTTTCGACATGAATGAGAATTAGTTGTACCAATAATGAATTAAATGTTCATTGATTGAAAATAGTGTTTTAATGCTTAGATATTTCTCCCTTCTATCGTAATTTTAGGAAACATTGAGCAGTCCGTGTTAACGGTGTTATGCCTTGATCATGGTGTTTTTAACAAAATTAAGTCAACATTTTTCTGGGGATACTATTCACCTAACCCATTCACATTGTTTTTTCTTTTGTTGGTGTGGAAAGTGTTTGTCCCGGTTTTCATTTTCAGCTAGTCCTATCTTGCTTATGAGCGTATTGCATAATTTGTTGACCGACCGTTTTTGGTTTGCTCCCTCTTGTCTTGTGGCAATCATGACTGATTGAAAGAGTATATTTGACTCACTAGCTGGCCGGTAGAAGTGAGGAATGCATCCACACAGCTGGAACGACAAGTCAGCTCTGCACTGCATCTTGCAAGCGTTGTGAGTGTATTGTGAGTGTATTGTGAGTGTATTGTGAGTGTGTTGACTCACTGGCTGGCCGGTAGAAGTGAGGAACGCATCCACACAGCTGGAACGACAAGTCAGCTCTGCACTGCATCTTGCAAGCGTTGTGAGTGTATTGTGAGTGTATTGTGAGTGTATTGTGAGTGTGTTGACTCACTGGCTGGCTGGTAGAAGTGAGGAATGCATCCACACAGCTGGAACGACAAGTCAGCTCTACACTGCATCTTGCAAGCGTTGTGAGTGTATTGTGAGTGTATTGTGAGTGTATTGTGAGTGTATTGTGAGTGTGTTGACTCACTGGCTGGCCGGTAGAAGTGAGGAATGCATCCACACAGCTGGAACGATAAGTCAGCTCTACACTGCATCTTGCAAGCGTTGTGAGTGTATTGTGAGTGTATTGTGAGTGTATTGTGAGTGTATTGTGAGTGTGTTGACTCACTGGCTGGCCGGTAGAAGTGAGGAATGCATCCACACAGCTGGAACGACAAGTCAGCTCTACACTGCATCTTGCAAGCGTTGTGAGTGTATTGTGAGTGTATTGTGAGTGTATTGTGAGTGTATTGTGAGTGTGTTGACTCACTGGCTGGCCGGTAGAAGTGAGGAATGCATCCACACAGCTGGAACGATAAGTCAGCTCTACACTGTATCTTGCAAGCGTTGTGAGTGTATTGTGAGTGTATTGTGAGTGTATTGTGAGTGTGTTGACTCACTGGCTGGCCGGTAGAAGTGAGGAACGCATCCACACAGCTGGAACGATAAGTCAGCTCTACACTGCATCTTGCAAGCGTTGTGAGTGTATTGTGAGTGTATTGTGAGTGTATTGTGAGTGTGTTGACTCACTGGCTGGCCGGTAGAAGTGAGGAATGCATCCACACAGCTGGAACGACAAGTCAGCTCTACACTGCATCTTGCAAGCGTTGTGAGTGTATTGTGAGTGTATTGTGAGTGTATTGTGAGTGTGTTGTGAGTGTGTTTGACTCACTGGCTGGCCGGTAGAAGTGAGGAATGCATCCACACAGCTGGAACGACAAGTCAGCTCTACACTGCATCTTGCAAGCGTTGTGAGTGTATTGTGAGTGTATTGTGAGTGTATTGTGAGTGTATTGTGAGTGTGTTGACTCACTGGCTGGCCGGTAGAAGTGAGGAATGCATCCACACAGCTGGAACGACAAGTCAGCTCTACACTGCATCTTGCAAGCGTTGTGAGTGTATTGTGAGAGTATTGTGAGTGTATTGTGAGTGTGTTGACTCACTGGCTGGCCGGTAGAAGTGAGGAACGCAGCCACACAGCTGGAACGACAAGTCAGCTCTACACTGCATCTTGCAAGCGTTGTGAGTGTATTGTGAGTGTATTGTGAGTGTGTTGACTCACTGGCTGGCCGGTAGAAGTGAGGAATGCATCCACACAGCTGGAACGACAAGTCAGCTCTACACTGCATCTTGCAAGCGTTGTGAGTGTATTGTGAGTGTATTGTGAGTGTATTGTGAGTGTATTGTGAGTGTGTTTGACTCACTGGCTGGCCGGTAGAAGTGAGGAATGCATCCACACAGCTGGAACGACAAGTCAGCTCTACACTGCATCTTGCAAGCGTTGTGAGTGTATTGTGAGTGTATTGTGAGTGTATTGTGAGTGTATTGTGAGTGTGTTGACTCACTGGCTGGCCGGTAGAAGTGAGGAACGCATCCACACAGCTGGAACGACAAGTCAGCTCTACACTGCATCTTGCAAGCGTTGTGAGTGTATTGTGAGTGTATTGTGAGTGTATTGTGAGTGTATTGTGAGTGTGTTGACTCACTGGCTGGCCGGTAGAAGTGAGGAACGCATCCACACAGCTGGAACGACAAGTCAGCTCTACACTGCATCTTGCAAGCGTTGTGACTGTATTGTGAGTGTATTGTGAGTGTATTGTGAGTGTATTGTGAGTGTGTTGACTCACTGGCTGGCCGGTAGAAGTGAGGAACGCATCCACACAGCTGGAACGACAAGTCAGCTCTGCACTGCATCTTGCAAGCGTTGTGAGTGTATTGTGAGTGTATTGTGAGTGTATTGTGAGTGTATTGTGAGTGTGTTGACTCACTGGCTGGCCGGTAGAAGTGAGGAACGCATCCACACAGCTGGAACGATAAGTCAGCTCTACACTGCATCTTGCAAGCGTTGTGAGTGTATTGTGAGTGTATTGTGAGTGTATTGTGAGTGTGTTGACTCACTGGCTGGCCGGTAGAAGTGAGGAACGCATCCACACAGCTGGAACGACAAGTCAGCTCTGCACTGCATCTTGCAAGCGTTGTGAGTGTATTGTGAGTGTATTGTGAGTGTATTGTGAGTGTGTTGACTCACTGGCTGGCCGGTAGAAGTGAGGAACGCAGCCACACAGCTGGAACGACAAGTCAGCTCTGCACTGCATCTTGCAAGCGTTGTGAGTGTATTGTGAGTGTATTGTGAGTGTATTGTGAGTGTATTGTGAGTGTGTTGACTCACTGGCTGGCCGGTAGAAGTGAGGAATGCATCCACACAGCTGGAACGACAAGTCAGCTCTACACTGCATCTTGCAAGCGTTGTGAGTGTATTGTGAGTGTATTGTGAGTGTATTGTGAGTGTGTTGACTCACTGGCTGGCCGGTAGAAGTGAGGAACGCATCCACACAGCTGGAACGATAAGTCAGCTCTACACTGCATCTTGCAAGCGTTGTGAGTGTATTGTGAGTGTATTGTGAGTGTATTGTGAGTGTGTTGACTCACTGGCTGGCCGGTAGAAGTGAGGAATGCATCCACACAGCTGGAACGACAAGTCAGCTCTACACTGCATCTTGCAAGCGTTGTGAGTGTATTGTGAGTGTATTGTGAGTGTATTGTGAGTGTGTTGACTCACTGGCTGGCCGGTAGAAGTGAGGAATGCATCCACACAGCTGGAACGACAAGTCAGCTCTACACTGCATCTTGCAAGCGTTGTGAGTGTATTGTGAGAGTATTGTGAGTGTATTGTGAGTGTGTTGACTCACTGGCTGGCCGGTAGAAGTGAGGAACGCAGCCACACAGCTGGAACGACAAGTCAGCTCTACACTGCATCTTGCAAGCGTTGTGAGTGTATTGTGAGTGTATTGTGAGTGTATTGTGAGTGTATTGTGAGTGTGTTGACTCACTGGCTGGCCGGTAGAAGTGAGGAACGCATCCACACAGCTGGAACGACAAGTCAGCTCTACACTGCATCTTGCAAGCGTTGTGAGTGTATTGTGAGTGTATTGTGAGTGTATTGTGAGTGTATTGTGAGTGTGTTTGACTCACTGGCTGGCCGGTAGAAGTGAGGAACGCATCCACACAGCTGGAACGACAAGTCAGCTCTACACTGCATCTTGCAAGCGTTGTGACTGTATTGTGAGTGTATTGTGAGTGTATTGTGAGTGTATTGTGAGTGTGTTGACTCACTGGCTGGCCGGTAGAAGTGAGGAACGCATCCACACAGCTGGAACGACAAGTCAGCTCTGCACTGCATCTTGCAAGCGTTGTGAGTGTATTGTGAGTGTATTGTGAGTGTATTGTGAGTGTATTGTGAGTGTGTTGACTCACTGGCTGGCCGGTAGAAGTGAGGAACGCATCCACACAGCTGGAACGATAAGTCAGCTCTACACTGCATCTTGCAAGCGTTGTGAGTGTATTGTGAGTGTATTGTGAGTGTATTGTGAGTGTATTGTGAGTGTGTTGACTCACTGGCTGGCCGGTAGAAGTGAGGAACGCATCCACACAGCTGGAACGACAAGTCAGCTCTGCACTGCATCTTGCAAGCGTTGTGAGTGTATTGTGAGTGTATTGTGAGTGTATTGTGAGTGTGTTGACTCACTGGCTGGCCGGTAGAAGTGAGGAACGCAGCCACACAGCTGGAACGACAAGTCAGCTCTGCACTGCATCTTGCAAGCGTTGTGAGTGTATTGTGAGTGTATTGTGAGTGTATTGTGAGTGTATTGTGAGTGTGTTGACTCACTGGCTGGCCGGTAGAAGTGAGGAATGCATCCACACAGCTGGAACGACAAGTCAGCTCTACACTGCATCTTGCAAGCGTTGTGAGTGTATTGTGAGTGTATTGTGAGTGTATTGTGAGTGTGTTGACTCACTGGCTGGCCGGTAGAAGTGAGGAATGCATCCACACAGCTGGAACGACAAGTCAGCTCTACACTGCATCTTGCAAGCGTTGTGAGGGTATTGTGAGTGTATTGTGAGTGTATTGTGAGTGTATTGTGAGTGTGTTTGACTCACTGGCTGGCCGGTAGAAGTGAGAAATGCAGCCACACAGCTGGAACGACAAGTCAGCTCTGCACTGCATCTTGCAAGCGTTGTGAGTGTATTGTGAGTGTATTGTGAGTGTATTGTGAGTGTATTGTGAGTGTGTTGACTCACTGGCTGGCCGGTAGAAGTGAGGAACGCATCCACACAGCTGGAACGATAAGTCAGCTCTACACTGCATCTTGCAAGCGTTGTGAGTGTATTGTGAGTGTATTGTGAGTGTATTGTGAGTGTGTTGACTCACTGGCTGGCCGGTAGAAGTGAGGAATGCATCCACACAGCTGGAACGACAAGTCAGCTCTGCACTGCATCTTGCAAGCGTTGTGAGTGTATTGTGAGTGTATTGTGAGTGTATTGTGAGTGTGTTGACTCACTGGCTGGCCGGTAGAAGTGAGGAATGCATCCACACAGCTGGAACGACAAGTCAGCTCTACACTGCATCTTGCAAGCGTTGTGAGTGTATTGTGAGTGTATTGTGAGTGTATTGTGAGTGTATTGTGAGTGTGTTGACTCACTGGCTGGCCGGTAGAAGTGAGGAACGCATCCACACAGCTGGAACGATAAGTCAGCTCTACACTGCATCTTGCAAGCGTTGTGAGTGTATTGTGAGTGTATTGTGAGTGTATTGTGAGTGTGTTGACTCACTGGCTGGCCGGTAGAAGTGAGGAATGCATCCACACAGCTGGAACGACAAGTCAGCTCTACACTGCATCTTGCAAGCGTTGTGAGTGTATTGTGAGTGTATTGTGAGTGTATTGTGAGTGTATTGTGAGTGTGTTTGACTCACTGGCTGGCCGGTAGAAGTGAGGAATGCATCCACACAGCTGGAACGACAAGTCAGCTCTGCACTGCATCTTGCAAGCGTTGTGAGTGTATTGTGAGTGTATTGTGAGTGTATTGTGAGTGTATTGTGAGTGTGTTGACTCACTGGCTGGCCGGTAGAAGTGAGGAATGCATCCACACAGCTGGAACGACAAGTCAGCTCTACACTGCATCTTGCAAGCGTTGTGAGTGTATTGTGAGTGTATTGTGAGTGTATTGTGAGTGTATTGTGAGTGTGTTGACTCACTGGCTGGCCGGTAGAAGTGAGGAATGCATCCACACAGCTGGAACGACAAGTCAGCTCTACACTGCATCTTGCAAGCGTTGTGAGTGTATTGTGAGTGTATTGTGAGTGTATTGTGAGTGTGTTGACTCACTGGCTGGCCGGTAGAAGTGAGGAATGCATCCACACAGCTGGAACGACAAGTCAGCTCTACACTGCATCTTGCAAGCGTTGTGAGTGTATTGTGAGTGTATTGTGAGTGTATTGTGAGTGTGTTGTGAGTGTGTTTGACTCACTGGCTGGCCGGTAGAAGTGAGGAATGCATCCACACAGCTGGAACGATAAGTCAGCTCTACACTGCATCTTGCAAGCGTTGTGAGTGTATTGTGAGTGTATTGTGAGTGTATTGTGAGTGTGTTGACTCACTGGCTGGCCGGTAGAAGTGAGGAATGCATCCACACAGCTGGAACGACAAGTCAGCTCTACACTGCATCTTGCAAGCGTTGTGAGTGTATTGTGAGTGTATTGTGAGTGTATTGTGAGTGTATTGTGAGTGTGTTTGACTCACTGGCTGGCCGGTAGAAGTGAGGAATGCATCCACACAGCTGGAACGATAAGTCAGCTCTACACTGCATCTTGCAAGCGTTGTGAGTGTATTGTGAGTGTATTGTGAGTGTATTGTGAGTGTATTGTGAGTGTGTTGACTCACTGGCTGGCCGGTAGAAGTGAGGAATGCATCCACACAGCTGGAACGACAAGTCAGCTCTACACTGCATCTTGCAAGCGTTGTGAGTGTATTGTGAGTGTATTGTGAGTGTATTGTGAGTGTATTGTGAGTGTATTGACTCACTGGCTGGCCGGTAGAAGTGAGGAATGCATCCACACAGCTGGAACGACAAGTCAGCTCTACACTGCATCTTGCAAGCGTTGTGAGTGTATTGTGAGTGTATTGTGAGTGTATTGTGAGTGTATTGTGAGTGTGTTGACTCACTGGCTGGCCGGTAGAAGTGAGGAACGCATCCACACAGCTGGAACGATAAGTCAGCTCTACACTGCATCTTGCAAGCGTTGTGAGTGTATTGTGAGTGTATTGTGAGTGTATTGTGAGTGTGTTGACTCACTGGCTGGCCGGTAGAAGTGAGGAACGCATCCACACAGCTGGAACGACAAGTCAGCTCTGCACTGCATCTTGCAAGCGTTGTGAGTGTATTGTGAGTGTATTGTGAGTGTATTGTGAGTGTATTGTGAGTGTGTTGACTCACTGGCTATCCGGTAGAAGTGAGGAATGCATCCACACAGCTGGAACGACAAGTCAGCTCTACACTGCATCTTGCAAGCGTTGTGAGTGTATTGTGAGTGTATTGTGAGTGTATTGTGAGTGTGTTGACTCACTGGCTGGCCGGTAGAAGTGAGGAATGCATCCACACAGCTGGAACGACAAGTCAGCTCTACACTGCATCTTGCAAGCGTTGTGAGTGTATTGTGAGTGTATTGTGAGTGTATTGTGAGTGTGTTGACTCACTGGCTGGCCGGTAGAAGTGAGGAATGCATCCACACAGCTGGAACGACAAGTCAGCTCTACACTGCATCTTGCAAGCGTTGTGAGTGTATTGTGAGTGTATTGTGAGTGTATTGTGAGTGTGTTGACTCACTGGCTGGCCGGTAGAAGTGAGGAATGCATCCACACAGCTGGAACGACAAGTCAGCTCTACACTGCATCTTGCAAGCGTTGTGACTGTATTGTGAGTGTATTGTGAGTGTATTGTGAGTATATTGTGAGTGTGTTGACTCACTGGCTGGCCGGTAGAAGTGAGGAATGCATCCACACAGCTGGAACGACAAGTCAGCTCTACACTGCATCTTGCAAGCGTTGTGAGTGTATTGTGAGTGTATTGTGAGTGTATTGTGAGTGTGTTGACTCACTGGCTGGCCGGTAGAAGTGAGGAACGCATCCACACAGCTGGAACGATAAGTCAGCTCTACACTGCATCTTGCAAGCGTTGTGAGTGTATTGTGAGTGTATTGTGAGTGTATTGTGAGTGTATTGTGAGTGTGTTGACTCACTGGCTGGCCGGTAGAAGTGAGGAATGCATCCACACAGCTGGAACGATAAGTCAGCTCTACACTGCATCTTGCAAACGTTGTGAGTGTATTGTGAGTGTATTGTGAGTGTATTGTGAGTGTATTGTGAGTGTATTGTGAGTGTGTTGACTCACTGGCTGGCCGGTAGAAGTGAGGAATGCATCCACACAGCTGGAACGACAAGTCAGCTCTACACTGCATCTTGCAAGCGTTGTGAGTGTATTGTGAGTGTATTGTGAGTGTATTGTGAGTGTATTGTGAGTGTGTTGACTCACTGGCTGGCCGGTAGAAGTGAGGAATGCATCCACACAGCTGGAACGATAAGTCAGCTCTACACTGCATCTTGCAAGCGTTGTGAGTGTATTGTGAGTGTATTGTGAGTGTATTGTGAGTGTGTTGACTCACTGGCTGCCCGGTAGAAGTGAGGAACGCATCCACACAGCTGGAACGACAAGTCAGCTCTACACTGCATCTTGCAAGCGTTGTGAGTGTATTGTGAGTGTATTGTGAGTGTATTGTGAGTGTGTTGACTCACTGGCTGGCCGGTAGAAGTGAGGAATGCATCCACACAGCTGGAACGACAAGTCAGCTCTGCACTGCATCTTGCAAGCGTTGTGACTGTATTGTGAGTGTATTGTGAGTGTATTGTGAGTGTGTTGACTCACTGGCTGGCCGGTAGAAGTGAGGAACGCATCCACACAGCTGGAACGATAAGTCAGCTCTACACTGCATCTTGCAAGCGTTGTGAGTGTATTGTGAGTGTATTGTGAGTGTATTGTGAGTGTATTGTGAGTGTATTGTGAGTGTGTTGACTCACTGGCTGGCCGGTAGAAGTGAGGAACGCATCCACACAGCTGGAACGATAAGTCAGCTCTACACTGCATCTTGCAAGCGTTGTGAGTGTATTGTGAGTGTATTGTGAGTGTATTGTGAGTGTGTTGACTCACTGGCTGGCCGGTAGAAGTGAGGAATGCATCCACACAGCTGGAACGACAAGTCAGCTCTGCACTGCATCTTGCAAGCGTTGTGAGTGTATTGTGAGTGTATTGTGAGTGTATTGTGAGTGTATTGTGAGTGTGTTGACTCACTGGCTGGCCGGTAGAAGTGAGGAACGCATCCACACAGCTGGAACGATAAGTCAGCTCTACACTGCATCTTGCAAGCGTTGTGAGTGTATTGTGAGTGTATTGTGAGTGTATTGTGAGTGTGTTGACTCACTGGCTGGCCGGTAGAAGTGAGGAACGCATCCACACAGCTGGAACGATAAGTCAGCTCTACACTGCATCTTGCAAGCGTTGTGAGTGTATTGTGAGTGTATTGTGAGTGTATTGTGAGTGTATTGTGAGTGTGTTGACTCACTGGCTGGCCGGTAGAAGTGAGGAACGCATCCACACAGCTGGAACGACAAGTCAGCTCTACACTGCATCTTGCAAGCGTTGTGAGTGTATTGTGAGTGTATTGTGAGTGTATTGTGAGTGTGTTGACTCACTGGCTGGCCGGTAGAAGTGAGGAACGCATCCACACAGCTGGAACGACAAGTCAGCTCTACACTGCATCTTGCAAGCGTTGTGAGTGTATTGTGAGTGTATTGTGAGTGTATTGTGAGTGTATTGTGAGTGTGTTGACTCACTGGCTGGCCGGTAGAAGTGAGGAACGCATCCACACAGCTGGAACGATAAGTCAGCTCTACACTGCATCTTGCAAGCGTTGTGAGTGTATTGTGAGTGTATTGTGAGTGTATTGTGAGTGTATTGTGAGTGTGTTGACTCACTGGCTGGCCGGTAGAAGTGAGGAATGCATCCACACAGCTGGAACGACAAGTCAGCTCTACACTGCATCTTGCAAGCGTTGTGAGTGTATTGTGAGTGTATTGTGAGTGTATTGTGAGTGTGTTGACTCACTGGCTGGCCGGTAGAAGTGAGGAATGCATCCACACAGCTGGAACGATAAGTCAGCTCTACACTGCATCTTGCAAGCGTTGTGAGTGTATTGTGAGTGTATTGTGAGTGTATTGTGAGTGTATTGTGAGTGTGTTGACTCACTGGCTGGCCGGTAGAAGTGAGGAATGCATCCACACAGCTGGAACGACAAGTCAGCTCTACACTGCATCTTGCAAGCGTTGTGAGTGTATTGTGAGTGTATTGTGAGTGTATTGTGAGTGTATTGTGAGTGTGTTGACTCACTGGCTGGCCGGTAGAAGTGAGGAACGCATCCACACAGCTGGAACGACAAGTCAGCTCTACACTGCATCTTGCAAACGTTGTGAGTGTATTGTGAGTGTATTGTGAGTGTATTGTGAGTGTATTGTGAGTGTGTTGACTCACTGGCTGGCCGGTAGAAGTGAGGAATGCATCCACACAGCTGGAACGACAAGTCAGCTCTACACTGCATCTTGCAAGCGTTGTGAGTGTATTGTGAGTGTATTGTGAGTGTATTGTGAGTGTGTTGACTCACTGGCTGGCCGGTAGAAGTGAGGAATGCATCCACACAGCTGGAACGACAAGTCAGCTCTACACTGCATCTTGCAAGCGTTGTGAGTGTATTGTGAGTGTATTGTGAGTGTATTGTGAGTGTGTTGACTCACTGGCTGGCCGGTAGAAGTGAGGAATGCATCCACACAGCTGGAACGACAAGTCAGCTCTACACTGCATCTTGCAAGCGTTGTGAGTGTATTGTGAGTGTATTGTGAGTGTATTGTGAGTGTATTGTGAGTGTGTTGACTCACTGGCTGGCCGGTAGAAGTGAGGAACGCATCCACACAGCTGGAACGATAAGTCAGCTCTACACTGCATCTTGCAAGCGTTGTGAGTGTATTGTGAGTGTATTGTGAGTGTATTGTGAGTGTATTGTGAGTGTGTTGACTCACTGGCTGGCCGGTAGAAGTGAGGAATGCATCCACACAGCTGGAACGACAAGTCAGCTCTGCACTGCATCTTGCAAGCGTTGTGAGTGTATTGTGAGTGTATTGTGAGTGTATTGTGAGTGTATTGTGAGTGTGTTGACTCACTGGCTGGCCGGTAGAAGTGAGGAACGAATCCACACAGCTGGAACGACAAGTCAGCTCTACACTGCATCTTGCAAGCGTTGTGAGTGTATTGTGAGTGTATTGTGAGTGTATTGTGAGTGTATTGTGAGTGTGTTGACTCACTGGCTGGCCGGTAGAAGTGAGGAATGCATCCACACAGCTGGAACGACAAGTCAGCTCTACACTGCATCTTGCAAGCGTTGTGAGTGTATTGTGAGTGTATTGTGAGTGTATTGTGAGTGTGTTGACTCACTGGCTGGCCGGTAGAAGTGAGGAATGCATCCACACAGCTGGAACGACAAGTCAGCTCTACACTGCATCTTGCAAGCGTTGTGAGTGTATTGTGAGTGTATTGTGAGTGTATTGTGAGTGTATTGTGAGTGTGTTGACTCACTGGCTGGCCGGTAGAAGTGAGGAACGCATCCACACAGCTGGAACGACAAGTCAGCTCTACACTGCATCTTGCAAGCGTTGTGAGTGTATTGTGAGTGTATTGTGAGTGTATTGTGAGTGTGTTGACTCACTGGCTGGCCGGTAGAAGTGAGGAATGCATCCACACAGCTGGAACGACAAGTCAGCTCTACACTGCATCTTGCAAGCGTTGTGAGTGTATTGTGAGTGTATTGTGAGTGTATTGTGAGTGTATTGTGAGTGTGTTGACTCACTGGCTGGCCGGTAGAAGTGAGGAATGCATCCACACAGCTGGAACGACAAGTCAGCTCTACACTGCATCTTGCAAGCGTTGTGAGTGTATTGTGAGTGTATTGTGAGTGTATTGTGAGTGTATTGTGAGTGTGTTGACTCACTGGCTGGCCGGTAGAAGTGAGGAACGCATCCACACAGCTGGAACGACAAGTCAGCTCTACACTGCATCTTGCAAGCGTTGTGAGTGTATTGTGAGTGTATTGTGAGTGTATTGTGAGTGTATTGTGAGTGTATTGTGAGTGTGTTGACTCACTGGCTGGCCGGTAGAAGTGAGGAACGCATCCACACAGCTGGAACGACAAGTCAGCTCTACACTGCATCTTGCAAGCGTTGTGAGTGTATTGTGAGTGTATTGTGAGTGTATTGTGAGTGTATTGTGAGTGTGTTGACTCACTGGCTGGCCGGTAGAAGTGAGGAACGCATCCACACAGCTGGAACGACAAGTCAGCTCTACACTGCATCTTGCAAGCGTTGTGAGTGTATTGTGAGTGTATTGTGAGTGTATTGTGAGTGTGTTGACTCACTGGCTGGCCGGTAGAAGTGAGGAACGCATCCACACAGCTGGAACGACAAGTCAGCTCTACACTGCATCTTGCAAGCGTTGTGACTGTATTGTGAGTGTATTGTGAGTGTATTGTGAGTGTATTGTGAGTGTGTTGACTCACTGGCTGGCCGGTAGAAGTGAGGAATGCATCCACACAGCTGGAACGATAAGTCAGCTCTACACTGCATCTTGCAAGCGTTGTGAGTGTATTGTGAGTGTATTGTGAGTGTATTGTGAGTGTGTTGACTCACTGGCTGGCCGGTAGAAGTGAGGAATGCATCCACACAGCTGGAACGACAAGTCAGCTCTACACTGCATCTTGCAAGCGTTGTGAGTGTATTGTGAGTGTATTGTGAGTGTATTGTGAGTGTATTGTGAGTGTGTTTGACTCACTGGCTGGCCGGTAGAAGTGAGGAATGCATCCACACAGCTGGAACGATAAGTCAGCTCTACACTGCATCTTGCAAGCGTTGTGAGTGTATTGTGAGTGTATTGTGAGTGTATTGTGAGTGTATTGTGAGTGTGTTGACTCACTGGCTGGCCGGTAGAAGTGAGGAATGCATCCACACAGCTGGAACGACAAGTCAGCTCTACACTGCATCTTGCAAGCGTTGTGAGTGTATTGTGAGTGTATTGTGAGTGTATTGTGAGTGTATTGTGAGTGTATTGACTCACTGGCTGGCCGGTAGAAGTGAGGAATGCATCCACACAGCTGGAACGACAAGTCAGCTCTACACTGCATCTTGCAAGCGTTGTGAGTGTATTGTGAGTGTATTGTGAGTGTATTGTGAGTGTATTGTGAGTGTGTTGACTCACTGGCTGGCCGGTAGAAGTGAGGAACGCATCCACACAGCTGGAACGATAAGTCAGCTCTACACTGCATCTTGCAAGCGTTGTGAGTGTATTGTGAGTGTATTGTGAGTGTATTGTGAGTGTGTTGACTCACTGGCTGGCCGGTAGAAGTGAGGAACGCATCCACACAGCTGGAACGACAAGTCAGCTCTGCACTGCATCTTGCAAGCGTTGTGAGTGTATTGTGAGTGTATTGTGAGTGTATTGTGAGTGTATTGTGAGTGTGTTGACTCACTGGCTGGCCGGTAGAAGTGAGGAATGCATCCACACAGCTGGAACGACAAGTCAGCTCTACACTGCATCTTGCAAGCGTTGTGAGTGTATTGTGAGTGTATTGTGAGTGTATTGTGAGTGTGTTGACTCACTGGCTGGCCGGTAGAAGTGAGGAATGCATCCACACAGCTGGAACGACAAGTCAGCTCTACACTGCATCTTGCAAGCGTTGTGACTGTATTGTGAGTGTATTGTGAGTGTATTGTGAGTATATTGTGAGTGTGTTGACTCACTGGCTGGCCGGTAGAAGTGAGGAATGCATCCACACAGCTGGAACGACAAGTCAGCTCTACACTGCATCTTGCAAGCGTTGTGAGTGTATTGTGAGTGTATTGTGAGTGTATTGTGAGTGTGTTGACTCACTGGCTGGCCGGTAGAAGTGAGGAACGCATCCACACAGCTGGAACGATAAGTCAGCTCTACACTGCATCTTGCAAGCGTTGTGAGTGTATTGTGAGTGTATTGTGAGTGTATTGTGAGTGTATTGTGAGTGTGTTGACTCACTGGCTGGCCGGTAGAAGTGAGGAATGCATCCACACAGCTGGAACGATAAGTCAGCTCTACACTGCATCTTGCAAACGTTGTGAGTGTATTGTGAGTGTATTGTGAGTGTATTGTGAGTGTATTGTGAGTGTATTGTGAGTGTGTTGACTCACTGGCTGGCCGGTAGAAGTGAGGAATGCATCCACACAGCTGGAACGACAAGTCAGCTCTACACTGCATCTTGCAAGCGTTGTGAGTGTATTGTGAGTGTATTGTGAGTGTATTGTGAGTGTATTGTGAGTGTGTTGACTCACTGGCTGGCCGGTAGAAGTGAGGAATGCATCCACACAGCTGGAACGATAAGTCAGCTCTACACTGCATCTTGCAAGCGTTGTGAGTGTATTGTGAGTGTATTGTGAGTGTATTGTGAGTGTGTTGACTCACTGGCTGCCCGGTAGAAGTGAGGAACGCATCCACACAGCTGGAACGACAAGTCAGCTCTACACTGCATCTTGCAAGCGTTGTGAGTGTATTGTGAGTGTATTGTGAGTGTATTGTGAGTGTGTTGACTCACTGGCTGGCCGGTAGAAGTGAGGAATGCATCCACACAGCTGGAACGACAAGTAAGCTCTGCACTGCATCTTGCAAGCGTTGTGACTGTATTGTGAGTGTATTGTGAGTGTATTGTGAGTGTGTTGACTCACTGGCTGGCCGGTAGAAGTGAGGAACGCATCCACACAGCTGGAACGATAAGTCAGCTCTACACTGCATCTTGCAAGCGTTGTGAGTGTATTGTGAGTGTATTGTGAGTGTATTGTGAGTGTATTGTGAGTGTATTGTGAGTGTGTTGACTCACTGGCTGGCCGGTAGAAGTGAGGAACGCATCCACACAGCTGGAACGATAAGTCAGCTCTACACTGCATCTTGCAAGCGTTGTGAGTGTATTGTGAGTGTATTGTGAGTGTATTGTGAGTGTGTTGACTCACTGGCTGGCCGGTAGAAGTGAGGAATGCATCCACACAGCTGGAACGACAAGTCAGCTCTGCACTGCATCTTGCAAGCGTTGTGAGTGTATTGTGAGTGTATTGTGAGTGTATTGTGAGTGTATTGTGAGTGTATTGTGAGTGTGTTGACTCACTGGCTGGCCGGTAGAAGTGAGGAACGCATCCACACAGCTGGAACGATAAGTCAGCTCTACACTGCATCTTGCAAGCGTTGTGAGTGTATTGTGAGTGTATTGTGAGTGTATTGTGAGTGTGTTGACTCACTGGCTGGCCGGTAGAAGTGAGGAACGCATCCACACAGCTGGAACGATAAGTCAGCTCTACACTGCATCTTGCAAGCGTTGTGAGTGTATTGTGAGTGTATTGTGAGTGTATTGTGAGTGTATTGTGAGTGTGTTGACTCACTGGCTGGCCGGTAGAAGTGAGGAACGCATCCACACAGCTGGAACGACAAGTCAGCTCTACACTGCATCTTGCAAGCGTTGTGAGTGTATTGTGAGTGTATTGTGAGTGTATTGTGAGTGTGTTGACTCACTGGCTGGCCGGTAGAAGTGAGGAACGCATCCACACAGCTGGAACGACAAGTCAGCTCTACACTGCATCTTGCAAGCGTTGTGAGTGTATTGTGAGTGTATTGTGAGTGTATTGTGAGTGTATTGTGAGTGTGTTGACTCACTGGCTGGCCGGTAGAAGTGAGGAACGCATCCACACAGCTGGAACGATAAGTCAGCTCTACACTGCATCTTGCAAGCGTTGTGAGTGTATTGTGAGTGTATTGTGAGTGTATTGTGAGTGTATTGTGAGTGTGTTGACTCACTGGCTGGCCGGTAGAAGTGAGGAATGCATCCACACAGCTGGAACGACAAGTCAGCTCTACACTGCATCTTGCAAGCGTTGTGAGTGTATTGTGAGTGTATTGTGAGTGTATTGTGAGTGTGTTGACTCACTGGCTGGCCGGTAGAAGTGAGGAATGCATCCACACAGCTGGAACGATAAGTCAGCTCTACACTGCATCTTGCAAGCGTTGTGAGTGTATTGTGAGTGTATTGTGAGTGTATTGTGAGTGTATTGTGAGTGTGTTGACTCACTGGCTGGCCGGTAGAAGTGAGGAATGCATCCACACAGCTGGAACGACAAGTCAGCTCTACACTGCATCTTGCAAGCGTTGTGAGTGTATTGTGAGTGTATTGTGAGTGTATTGTGAGTGTATTGTGAGTGTGTTGACTCACTGGCTGGCCGGTAGAAGTGAGGAACGCATCCACACAGCTGGAACGACAAGTCAGCTCTACACTGCATCTTGCAAACGTTGTGAGTGTATTGTGAGTGTATTGTGAGTGTATTGTGAGTGTATTGTGAGTGTGTTGACTCACTGGCTGGCCGGTAGAAGTGAGGAATGCATCCACACAGCTGGAACGACAAGTCAGCTCTACACTGCATCTTGCAAGCGTTGTGAGTGTATTGTGAGTGTATTGTGAGTGTATTGTGAGTGTGTTGACTCACTGGCTGGCCGGTAGAAGTGAGGAATGCATCCACACAGCTGGAACGACAAGTCAGCTCTACACTGCATCTTGCAAGCGTTGTGAGTGTATTGTGAGTGTATTGTGAGTGTATTGTGAGTGTGTTGACTCACTGGCTGGCCGGTAGAAGTGAGGAATGCATCCACACAGCTGGAACGACAAGTCAGCTCTGCACTGCATCTTGCAAGCGTTGTGAGTGTATTGTGAGTGTATTGTGAGTGTATTGTGAGTGTATTGTGAGTGTGTTGACTCACTGGCTGGCCGGTAGAAGTGAGGAACGCATCCACACAGCTGGAACGACAAGTCAGCTCTACACTGCATCTTGCAAGCGTTGTGAGTGTATTGTGAGTGTATTGTGAGTGTATTGTGAGTGTATTGTGAGTGTGTTGACTCACTGGCTGGCCGGTAGAAGTGAGGAATGCATCCACACAGCTGGAACGACAAGTCAGCTCTACACTGCATCTTGCAAGCGTTGTGAGTGTATTGTGAGTGTATTGTGAGTGTATTGTGAGTGTATTGTGAGTGTGTTGACTCACTGGCTGGCCGGTAGAAGTGAGGAACGCATCCACACAGCTGGAACGACAAGTCAGCTCTACACTGCATCTTGCAAGCGTTGTGAGTGTATTGTGAGTGTATTGTGAGTGTATTGTGAGTGTGTTGACTCACTGGCTGGCCGGTAGAAGTGAGGAACGCAGCCACACAGCTGGAACGACAAGTCAGCTCTACACTGCATCTTGCAAGCGTTGTGAGTGTATTGTGAGTGTATTGTGAGTGTATTGTGAGTGTGTTGACTCACTGGCTGGCCGGTAGAAGTGAGGAATGCATCCACACAGCTGGAACGACAAGTCAGCTCTACACTGCATCTTGCAAGCGTTGTGAGTGTATTGTGAGTGTATTGTGAGTGTATTGTGAGTGTATTGTGAGTGTGTTGACTCACTGGCTGGCCGGTAGAAGTGAGGAATGCATCCACACAGCTGGAACGACAAGTCAGCTCTACACTGCATCTTGCAAGCGTTGTGAGTGTATTGTGAGTGTATTGTGAGTGTATTGTGAGTGTATTGTGAGTGTGTTGACTCACTGGCTGGCCGGTAGAAGTGAGGAACGCATCCACACAGCTGGAACGACAAGTCAGCTCTACACTGCATCTTGCAAGCGTTGTGAGTGTATTGTGAGTGTATTGTGAGTGTATTGTGAGTGTATTGTGAGTGTATTGTGAGTGTGTTGACTCACTGGCTGGCCGGTAGAAGTGAGGAACGCATCCACACAGCTGGAACGACAAGTCAGCTCTACACTGCATCTTGCAAGCGTTGTGAGTGTATTGTGAGTGTATTGTGAGTGTATTGTGAGTGTATTGTGAGTGTGTTGACTCACTGGCTGGCCGGTAGAAGTGAGGAACGCATCCACACAGCTGGAACGACAAGTCAGCTCTACACTGCATCTTGCAAGCGTTGTGAGTGTATTGTGAGTGTATTGTGAGTGTATTGTGAGTGTGTTGACTCACTGGCTGGCCGGTAGAAGTGAGGAACGCATCCACACAGCTGGAACGACAAGTCAGCTCTACACTGCATCTTGCAAGCGTTGTGACTGTATTGTGAGTGTATTGTGAGTGTATTGTGAGTGTATTGTGAGTGTGTTGACTCACTGGCTGGCCGGTAGAAGTGAGGAACGCATCCACACAGCTGGAACGACAAGTCAGCTCTACACTGCATCTTGCAAGCGTTGTGAGTGTATTGTGAGTGTATTGTGAGTGTATTGTGAGTGTATTGTGAGTGTGTTGACTCACTGGCTGGCCGGTAGAAGTGAGGAACGCATCCACACAGCTGGAACGACAAGTCAGCTCTACACTGCATCTTGCAAACATTGTGAGTGTACACTGGCGACAGTTCCAAGTAGCTCTCATGCAGCAGACGACATTTGCGCTGATACAACGACAGCTCTCGCACCTCGCGGGTTGAAATTATCTCCTGGGTGTTGTATTCCAATACCCTGTATCTGATATCATTCAATCGGATCTTCAGATTAGATATTTCAGGTACTTCTTGAGGCCCATGAGAGTACACCTAAAATAATAGTACCAATAAGAACTCAGGGGCTGGATTCACGAAAGGTTTTAAGCCCTATACCGGCATAACTTTATGCCGGTATAGCATTAAAACTACCAATATATCTATTACCATGATATTACCATGTTAAAACTTGGTATTTTATCATTTTAAATGGCGATCTGAATAATTATATTCATAAAGATATGCCGGTAAAACATGGTAATTGCTAATATTGATACTAGTTTTTTCGGTCATAAAGTTATACTTCTTTGTGAATCCAGCCCCTGGTATAAAGTATAGGTATAACGACATACTGCCACATTCGAGCAGACTGATCCCCCATAAACCATACAAAATTAAGTTTAGAATCCCAGTATCAATTTTAAATTATTTAATTAAAAAGAAAACTGCGGGCAGCAAAAGGATGTTCTTTGAGCAGTAGTATCACTATAAAATTGCTTAAATTTAAAAATAAAAAACCCTACGGCGCAACAATAGGATGTTTTTTTTGTAATTTGAGCTCCTAGTATCACTTCTAAATTGTTTGTATTCGAAGAAACGCTCTACGAGGCAACAATTGGAGGGTATTCGAACAAATAAGCGATACGTGATGGAGCCACTTCTGGCAGGAAAATGTTAAGATGCACTTTTTTGTTTTGATGTTCGTGTTTCCACAAGGCAGTGGAAAAGGAGAAACAAATGAAATGTAGATTTAGTTACAAGTTTACTTTTTCAGCCGTAACAAACAACTAAAGCAAATTTTATTTAATTTATTTACATAAATAAACCCTTTACAACCGCCATTATCGTAGTACCAAAGAATCCACCAGAGGTCAGTCGTGTTCCTTATTTTCTCGAATAGTTCGCTTCAGTTCGTGCAATTTAGAGCCACAGAATCTAAAAAAATACTCCCTCCTGCGGGTCGAAAGCTGGGGGGCTTCGTCACCCAGACCTCCCTTCCGGTTGTCGCAATCCCCGCCCCCCATGATGACAGTAGTTCCTACGCGCCTGGTCCGCGGGGACAACATGCTTACATTTTGCGCGCCATCCATGAGGTTGAACGATGTGTAGGCAGATCCGTCGTAGGCATTGATCGTGAGTAGCACCTCGGTTTCCTCCAGCTCCATTGTGTCACGCAGCCAGTAGCTGGAGAGCGTGACATCATTGTTATCTCCACACGAGGAAAATACAATGGGTGAGGAGAACATGTGTCGGTTATGGGTTCAAATGCAAGTTCCACGCCTATCCCACGCATTGTTTTACGTGGTGAGACTTGGCTGGTATTTTTACAACGGAGTGTGTTTTATGTTTACTGACAGTTATTATTATTTGGCCATGCATCGATGATTCTAATGAAATATTGTGCTTATTTCTGAGGACTTACCTGTAAGTGTTGTACACCGCCACCTCACTGTTGTAAGTGTAGCAGTTGCCTAGCTCGCTAAATGTTTGCACAGTTGACAAATTTGCAGTATGCAACGAATTTCTAACGACGAATTCGTTCATTTGCAACTTCGTCTGAAAAAAATAATGTTCGTGCGTATACCAACAGAGCGATCGATCGCATTTGTTCAATCTGACAGCCAAGTTCAGTTGTGTAGAATGAATTAAAAACGTGAAATATTACAAGTTTAATGTCTAGGATGTAAACAAACAACAATATTTTGTGATGAATATAGTCTTCAAGGAATATTTATTCAAAGTCTGAACAAAACGAGTAAATTTTTCAAGCGCGCGAAAGCCGGCAAGTATACACCGTTCTTGCGTTTTGCATTTTCCGTTTTTTCTATTGACCAATCACAGGTCTGCCGTAAGCGGATTCTGGACTTGTGATTGCATCGTAAGAAAAGAAAGGAAAACGCAAAACGCAAAAACGGTCTATGTAAGAGGTTCGGTCGGACATTTTTCACGCCGCACATCCCTTCCTTCATAAAAATATCTTGTGAAACGGACAAAATTTATCAAACAAATAAGAGGCCAAGTAACTAATAAATATGAAAAAGTCACACCTCATTGATTATTTGCAGATAGTCATTGGGCGAGATAATTGCTTCGTCGAAATATGGGAAATCCTCGAGATTTTCGAAAGTCGTGTTGGCGAGAGCTAAGATGAACAGCTCAGTCCTGTTGGCAAGCTCCTCGTCCCCGTTAGACAGTCTACAGAACATGAACAGAGGTTAGTGTGACGACCTCCAGCTCCGTCCTGTTGGCAAGCTCCTCGTCCCCGTTAGACAGTCTACAGAACATGAACAGAGGTTAGTGTGACGACCTCCTGCTCCGTCCTCTTAGCAAGCTCCTCGTCCCCGTTAGACAGTCTACAGAACATGAACAGAGGTTAGTGTGACGACCTCCTGCTCCGTCCTGTTGGCAAGCTCCTCGTCCCCGTTAGACAGTCTACAGAACATGAACAGAGGTTAGTGTGACGACCTCCAGCTCCGTCCTGTTGGCAAGCTCCTCGTCCCCGTTAGACAGTCTACAGAACATGAACAGAGGTTAGTGTGACGACCTCCAGCTCCGTCCTGTTAGCAAGCTCCTCGTCCCCGTTAGACAGTCTACAGAACATGAACAGAGGTTAGTGTGACGACCTCCAGCTCCGTCCTGTTGGCAAGCTCCTCGTCCCCGTTAGACAGTCTACAGAACATGAACAGAGGTTAGTGTGACGACCTCCAGCTCCGTCCTGTTGGCAAGCTCCTCGTCCCCGTTAGACAGTCTACAGAACATGAACAGAGGTTAGTGTGACGACCTCCTGCTCCGTCCTGTTGGCAAGCTCCTCGTCCCCGTTAGACAGTCTACAGAACATGAACAGAGGTTAGTGTGACGACCTCCAGCTCCGTCCTGTTGGCAAGCTCCTCGTCCCCGTTAGACAGTCTACAGAACATGAACAGAGGTTAGTGTGACGACCTCCAGCTCCGTCCTGTTGGCAAGCTCCTCGTCCCCGTTAGACAGTCTACAGAACATGACAGTCTACACCCCTGACCCATTAAATTGGAACCAGCGGATAGATTATTATTATTGATGCAAACAATTGGAATTTCCTACCAAGGACGGACATTATATGTTGGCACGTTGATGGGTCATATGAGTATGATTCTTCTTCGTATTAAATATTTCTACTGAGCCTTATTTATGCATGGCGAAAGAAGCAGAGAATCACAGCTATTCTGAATCGTGCCATCAAGATGGAGGCAACAATGAGCTGACGTCACGTGCTTTGTTGGGATGATAATAATATTGAATGTTTTGCATACGCATAAGCCGCGTCTTGATATGTTTCGAGTCCCGTGCGGTTGAACGGGCAGGTGGTTATCGGGGGGAAGGTGACGTTCCAGTCGTGGTAATTCCTCAGCATGGATGTGACGGTGGGGTTCTCCTGATAGCGCGTCCACGTGGAGCCTCCGATCCAGATGGCGCCGAACACTCCCATGGCGATGACCACCAGCCACAGCACACTGCAAGCAACACGCAGTCAGGCGGGGCGCGTGGCAGTTCCTCGGCATGGAGGTGACGGTGGGGTTCTCCTGATAGCGCGTCCACGTGGAGCCTCCGATCCAGATGGCGCCGAACACTCCCATGGCGATGACCACCAGCCACAGCACACTGCAAGCAACACGCAGTCAGGCGGGGCGCGTGGCAGTTCCTCGGCATGGAGGTGACGGTGGGGTTCTCCTGATAGCGCGTCCACGTGGAGCCTCCGATCCAGATGGCGCCGAACACTCCCATGGCGATGACCACCAGCCACAGCACACTGCAAGCAACACGCAGTCAGGCGGGGCGCGTGGCAGTTCCTCGGCATGGAGGTGACGGTGGGGTTCTCCTGATAGCGCGTCCACGTGGAGCCTCCGATCCAGATGGCGCCGAACACTCCCATGGCGATGACCACCAGCCACAGCACACTGCAAGCAACACGCAGTCAGGCGGGGCGCGTGGCAGTTCCTCGGCATGGAGGTGACGGTGGGGTTCTCCTGATAGCGCGTCCACGTGGAGCCTCCGATCCAGATGGCGCCGAACACTCCCATGGCGATGACCGCCAGCCACAGCACACTGCAAGCAACACGCAGTCAGGCGGGGCGCGTGGCAGTTCCTCGGCATGGAGGTGACGGTGGGGTTCTCCTGATAGCGCGTCCACGTGGAGCCTCCGATCCAGATGGCGCCGAACACTCCCTTGGCGATGACCACCAGCCACAGCACACTGCAAGCAACACGCAGTCAGGCGGGGCGCGTGGCAGTTCCTCGGCATGGAGGTGACGGTGGGGTTCTCCTGATAGCGCGTCCACGTGGAGCCTCCGATCCAGATGGCGCCGAACACTCCCATGGCGATGACCACCAGCCACAGCACACTGCAAGCAACACGCAGTCAGGCGGGGCGCGTGGCAGTTCCTCGGCATGGAGGTGACGGTGGGGTTCTCCTGATAGCGCGTCCACGTGGAGCCTCCGATCCAGATGGCGCCGAACACTCCCATGGCGATGACCACCAGGCACAGCACACTGCAAGCAACACGCAGTCAGGCGGGGCGCGTGGCAGTTCCTCGGCATGGAGGTGACGGTGGGGTTCTCCTGATAGCGCGTCCACGTGGAGCCTCCGATCCAGATGGCGCCGAACACTCCCATGGCGATGACCGCCAGCCACAGCACACTGCAAGCAACACGCAGTCAGGCGGGGCGCGTGGCAGTTCCTCGGCATGGAGGTGACGGTGGGGTTCTCCTGATAGCGCGTCCACGTGGAGCCTCCGATCCAGATGGCGCCGAACACTCCCATGGCGATGACCGCCAGCCACAGCACACTGCAAGCAACACGCAGTCAGGCGGGGCGCGTGGCAGTTCCTCGGCATGGAGGTGACGGTGGGGTTCTCCTGATAGCGCGTCCACGTGGAGCCTCCGATCCAGATGGCGCCGAACACTCCCATGGCGATGACCACCAGCCACAGCACACTGCAAGCAACACGCAGTCAGGCGGGGCGCGTGGCAGTTCCTCGGCATGGAGGTGACGGTGGGGTTCTCCTGATAGCGCGTCCACGTGGAGCCTCCGATCCAGATGGCGCCGAACACTCCCATGGCGATGACCACCAGCCACAGCACACTGCAAGCAACACGCAGTCAGGCGGGGCGATCACTCGATACAGCAAATGTAGGGTACAGTCCATATGATAATGTTAAGTCCATATCTTGCAGTGAATTTTATGAGCTTGCAGAATAATTCCCTCGGATTTTAGAAATATTACCACAAAGTATTGAAAAACGCAATTGAAATATCGATCTGTACTATGTATGATAGATACAAATTTCAACATAAAACTTCGTTTATCGCAGTTTCATCCAAATTTGACTTATAGGCACCCTTCACCGGGTAAGTCACATTCTCTCGCATCATTTCTTTCTTTTCATTTTTTCATATTTTTTACCCTTCTTTCCCTGTACCCTTCAAATATTATGAAATTACCAATTCAAAATACCATTTCAAAATACGTTTTCGAACACTCATATAATGTCATGTAGTTTGCAAATCCCTCCCAATAAAGAGGTTTCATTTTTATGTCATCAGAGAATGAACACAACTTGGAGAGGCAACTCAGCAGAAACTAGACACGAGAAGTATTTAATTTTTTCAGGGTTGTGTATGATTATTGAGCAAGCGTAGCGAGCGTCACCACGGTACTCTTATGGCACTTTCTCTGTGTGTTTTTTTTTTTTTTTTTTTTTTTTTTTTTTGCCTGCACTGCCCAGGTCAAACCGCACAACCAATCGATCTGAAATTTTGTACACATACTAACGTAATCTATGCGATCCCTGGGATCTTTTCTGAACGGGATCCTGTGATTGGTTCAAATTTTATTAAAATTATCTTTCGATTGGTTGGTTCGATCAATTTGAAATTTAGCAAAGTCATTGCAACCAACATTGTACCCAATCAAAAAAAAATTCAGCCAAATCCTCCAATTGGTTCAAATTTGAAACCATTTTTCCTGTGATTTTTGAAATTTAAACTGGAACCGATTGACCGACCAACTAAAAACTTCGCATGGTCATTGGTACCAACATTTAAAGTATTTTTGCCAATTTTCACTCTAATCTGTCATTATTTTCAAAAGTTTTTGTCATTTTAGGGATATTTTGCGTGTTGGCTGTCAAATTCACGGCGACTTCGAATCTACAGTTCAAGGCAAGGTAGTTAGAGCAGAAAGTTTTAAACGATATGAAACTAATAATGACCGTTCAACAGATTGATCTGATATTGTGTACACACACTACATATCATATCATATGGGTGGTCCCAGGTATATTTTTTGAACGAGATCCTGTGATTTTTGAAAATTAACAAGGAACCGTTCAATCATAAAGGTTTAATCGATCAACTTAAAACTTAGCAAGGATTGGCACCAATATTTTTGGAGATTTTGGAGATTTTTATACAAGTATGTGACGAAACTAAAGAATTATTGGCTTTTAATGACATTCGATAGACATAATTTCGGTTCGAGGTGTTGCGTGTATCCGTGCTCGCTCATCAACGCGTTACACAGAGCGTTTTCCTAGTAAATAAATACACTAAAATTAAATATCTGTGACCATTGACCTATACTTGCTCTGAGCCACTTTGAATATGGAGGTATTGAATGGTGTTTATAGGGAATTATTGAAATCTTTGTATACTTTCGTGTACACTGTGTTATGATGTACCAATAGGTACAGATACTAAATATTTTCCTGAATTCATATGTACTTGAAAATCAGCTTTCCAATATTTGAATGGGGAAATCCGTTTTCCTGATACACATTTGGCAATATCCACATACATTGTGTAAAGATATTTCATTGTTTTACAGTGGCAATGGATCCTAAATGACGTCACTCACTATTCGGCTGCAGATCGGCGTTGCGCAGTGAGATGAGAGAAGCCGTGGATGGTTGAGTTCTCGAAGTACAACATCATGAGGCTCCAGAGCAGAGACGGGGGCTTCCTCTCTCCATCCACGGGCCGAGCAGGCGGCGGCGTGTCATCCAAATTCCGGTTCAGAGTCAGAGAGTCGAATCTGAAATGTGAAAACCAAAGTGTAGGGTGAGTTGTGAGCGGGTGGGGAGGAAAATATGATTTAAACACCAAAAAGCAACACATATATATTGCTAATTCTTAAGAATCAATTATACGGATGATATGATTGATTATTGAATATACATATCATACCAGCAGAACACATAATCATGGGGGTGAAATACGATTTTTTCCTGATGACCTCAGATGGTATACAATACCGAATGCAAATTGAAAAGATTTTACAACTGTGGGCTTTGATTTAACCCACGTCCCTGAATTGCCGGTCCCGGGGTGCGATCACATAAAATGATAACTATCTTGTCACGGTGATAAGCTTCTCGTCTCAATGTTATTCCCAACCTTCTAGGGTCTTGTCACCGTGATAAGAGAGTTATCATTTTATTTTTATGTGATACACCCCAGTGCTCTAACCACTCTGCAATTCAGGGACGTTGGTTCAGATTAGATTAGATTAGATTAGTTTTGTTTAATGGCGCGTCAACGACGAGGTTATATTGCGCACATTATTTGTTATATTTAACTTTGTTGATCATAATTGGAGGGCAATGGGAGGGGCTCGACCTAACGGGCCCGATCCGGGGGAGTCCAGCACTGGTGGGAAGGCCAGGACGGAATGGGGACGGACCGGGGGGGGTGTGAGGATTCGGGCCGGCTGAACCCGATTTCAGGGGGATCACCATCTCGAGGGGGAAGGCCGGCCCGAGGGGACCGCAAATTCAAGGGAGGGCATGGTTAGGCCGACCCTGGCTGCTCTTGGTCTGGGCCTCACCACTGATCTGTCCGGCATGGGTAACCCTTACACATGAGCATATGCTCGCCGGCGTAGCTGCAATGGATCATTGGCCAACACAAACCCCACCACCGCTATAAGGTGACAGCCGTCGGGGGGTCGTTGGTTCAAATCTCACAGTAGGAAAATATTTTCAATTTGCATTTGGTTTTAAAATCATATGGTTCTTTAATCTCAAAACAAACATCTTTGCTTTAGTTGCACGTGACTATCATCCTACAAGAACTAAGTCATATAGAGTGGTTACTAAGTCAGAGTGGTCACTAAGTAACTTAGAGTGGTCACTTAGTCACAATGGAGTGTAGACTCACCTGCTAACTGGTACCTTGAGATCTCTGCCGCCTCCCGGTACATTGGGCTGCAGCGGAGTGATCAGGGTCCTCCTGATCATCCGGTTAGACGCAGGATATGGACCAGGGCTTATCTGCAGCATACCTTGTGGGTACATGTGCACACCGTCACTGTAAATGATTCGTTTAAATCTTGTGGCATGAATAGAGTAGCTCAGTTTTCAATCCCCCTGTCGATTTTTTCATTTTCATTTCAATTTCAATTTGTTTATTGGTCTGCTTTAAATTTGATTCGGAAATAAATCTATCATCGACTGGGACTGGATCCGCAAAGAAGTTTGCTTCGCTTTGACTGAAAATCCATGACACTGCCAACACGTAGCTAAATGCGCAATACATCGCAAGCAGTGCCGCATTTTATTGATTTCAATTAAAATAATTAGCCATGATTTTGAATAATTCATTACGTTGTATGCAACAAGTTACGTGTTATGTCGTAACGTCAATGCAGTATGAACTACAAGGAAAACGCTCTGTGTAACGCGTTAGTAAGCGAGCATTTGCATTGCATGCGCGTAGAATAACTGGGGACAATGGGAGCATGCGGTGCAAAGATAACGTCACCCTAAATATTGGTTATAATTTTGCCCCCCCCCCCCCCCCTCAAACTCACTGTGTCACATTGGTGCACCCCCCCCCCCCCCCCCTCCCTGAAGCGTGGCGTGTAATAATTGTTGATCTAACAATGTCATATAAAGCTATGGCTACACTGCTCATCGACAAGCTAGTTTAAGAAAAAGCGCATGATATGAGTGTTCCCCACTTCTACCCCTTTTCTCTCTCACCTATCCATGCCGCGACAAAAGCATAATATCAATTGTTAGTAAGATAAGAGAGCTATAGATATACTAGCTTTTTCTTGGTACCTAAATATCTCTTTAAATATACACTTGGCACAAAATATTGATCGCTCAATAAATCTGATTGACTGAAAAATGTTTGATAACACTCACTAGACTAGACCTACACTTCCCCCACTTCACTTTAGATCGCACCATCATAAGTCAGTCCAAGCGACCTCAATGCTTGACTTTCTTTTCTTCGCGTTTACAACAGCCTCAGAAGCTAGCTCATAACAAACATTCTCAAGGAAGTGCAGATAAAGATATTGATTTATGCAGAAGTGATGAAAGACCTTTTAAAACAACTAAATACATGAAATGTGTGTGTGTGCAGATGCTTCACTGGAATTTAATTAAGTTCTATATAAATTAATTGATTGTTCAATTCTGAGACCATTTTCAAAAAAAACAGAAAACATTCTAAATTAAATACAAACTGCAAATCACAGTTGGCACATCTTCAATTAGCAGTTAGTATTTAATGTCATCGCCTTATCTAATATCATCAGAAAAGCCTTATTACAAGTCCAAAATGGTATGCAACACACGTCACTTGTCTGATTGAACTGCACCCAACTGACACTTTGCAGAGATGACGAAAGCAACTGCACCACATTATTGATTCAACAATTAAATAATTAGCAGTGATTGTGAATAATGTATTGAGTTGTGTGCAACAAGTTCGTGACGTCATATCAATGCATGTGATGCGGCAGTTACTTAATCGATTATGAAGATTAAAATATTAAACTTCACTTAGTTAATGGAATTTCAGATAATATCGAAAGTTCATATCGAAATTCAAATATTAAATATAAAATGTGAAAATTAAAATACCTTCTAACGTTTACAATTCAAATATCCAGCAAAAAATACACTGCATCGAATATAGATGCATCTATATTCAAGATGACCTCAATGAAGTTGATTTTGTATTCCTCTGCATAACGGAATAGTAGGTATAGAAAACAATTCGTGTTATTATATGAAATATTCGTATCAATTTCTCAATCCTGCTCCATATCAGTGATAACGGAATGCATCAGAGCTCACAATGTCATCTTGAAAGTGAAACGATTACGCGGCATTATGAGGATATATTTGCGTGACCGATGAGCTGGCGCCCTATTCTGTAACTTTATAATTCCAATTCTGCTGAATCCGATTCAAGTTCATATTGATTAACATTGAAGAGAATCGGATTCCAGCCGAATCGGGAAATGTACAGTTATGGAATAGAGCTCCAGAGACCATGTTCATAGAACATCAATGTCAGCAAACCGATTGCATTTTGATATCTCATTGAAATTGAATCTATGGAATGCGCGAATTGGACGCATAGGTACCACCACCGTTAACAATATTTGATATGTGAAATATAGGTATTTCTACTATTATCAGCATTTGATTGATTATATCATTGAATATTTTAAATTTAATTGATTTTACTGCTTTGGTGTATGCCATCGCGTTTTGTACTTTACGTGTTTCAAACTTCTACAGGTTTCACTCCTATTTAGACGCATTTATATGGTTGGTCGCTCCATGCCAGCCAAGTTGTACGGTGCACACACACTCACACAACGTTTCGTTAAAATTCCTAACTGAACTGGGCTGCGATCTTGTAAAATGACAAATTACTTGTCGCAGTGACAAGCTTCTTATCTCAATATTATTCACGGCCTCCTAGAGTCTTGTCAGCGTGACAAGGAAGCTGTCATTTGTCAACAATCTGTTTCACATTGCAGTTGGTATTTATTAAGGTGTTGACACTGGTTTTAAACTATGTGACGCGTTGATGAGCGAGCCTTCGTATTGCATGCAAATTCATATGCTTTTGCAAGCTTCTGCTCTAAAGACGTTGGAACTGAAGCGTCGAAGTAGCAGAAATTTCCTTAAAGAAAATTTCCAGAACACGCAAAATATCCATAAAATGTTAATAACTTCTGCCCTCAGGCGCTGAATATGGTCCGTCAAAAGCCAATGCCTGACATTGCGTTATCATATTTATTAATCGAACACATAATGTGTGTTATTAAGTACAATTATGTTAAGTAAAACATGCATTAAATGTTGTTAATTGTAAGTAGTTGGTTCGATAGTGTTTAACATTCTGTCAATACTATTTCTGAGATTGTCAAGCGAGCGACTGCTTTTGGGTTTTTGGGTTTTTTGATCTTTTGTAAAAAATAACAGAGGTCCCTCTGTTATTTTCTTGTATTTTTTTCTGTTACTGCCGGTCTGCAGGTCACATTGGGACCAACATTTTAGGTATTAATGCCAATTGTCAGACTAATCTGACGTTATCCTCAAAATGTATTGTCATTTTAAGGACATTTTGTTCTATAATCTTGAAATATTTGCAAATTTATGCCAAGTGCCATCTTGATGCTTCCGTGCCATGGCCTGTAGAGCAGAGACTTACATACGCATACTTATCAAATCGCATGCAGAACGAAGGCTCACTTCCCAACGCGTTACACAGAGCGTTTTCCTAGTAAATAAATAACCGATAGTAGATAATTATACCCGCCTCAGGTATGAAGGCTTGTTTTTTGTACTTAGTGTTCTGGGAATGTGTTCGCTTACACATCACGCATCACGCATCACGCACGTCGCATGTCGGAAGAAGTTGAGATCAGTTGCAGAGCTGAACGTCGAGGAAGAGCTGTGGGCAATGCAGGTTCATCTTATTCTTAACGGTAATTCTGTGTTAGTTCTGTGCATCCGATTGTAGCAATCAAGTTATCTATGAATTCACTCTTGAGATCGCACAAGATGGCGGTGAGTTGAATTTGCAGTGATTTATCTTGTTGTCGTGTAGTTGTTGTGATTCTTGCCCTGAGGCTTGTCCTGTGGCACGGAACAGGTTGGGTGAGTGGTTAACGCTCTGAACTTGTATTCCGGAGGCCCGGGTTCGATTCCCGCGGCCGTCCTTCCTGACTGGGGTTTTTTCGTGGTTTTCCCTCAGTCGACAGGCAAATGCTGGGAAGGTACCCTACTTATAGGCCACGACCGCCTCCTTCCCACCTTCCATCCTGACCTACTCTTCACCATCATCTCCCAATCATCATCATAATCATTCATCCGTCGCCATTAGCCTCGCTGCAGAACAGTGCGACGTTAAGCCCCAGACTTGTCCTGTGGCACTGGAAGATAGCAGTGAGATTCACAGTGAGATTCAGAAGAAAGCGGTCGGAGTGCCCACTGACTGGCACAGGGGCACTACGACCGCTTTCTTCTGAATCTCACTGTATATACATGGAGCTACCGCGGCGCTGTGACAACCTGGGGTACTATACAGTCTTGAGAGTGACGATGGACCACACAAAAGTGACCGAGTGACAGCCCATTGGGTTACGTTTCTATCTTGCGAAGCTTATTTATGTCTATAACTAGAATGATTTTAGTAAAGTTTGAAGATTTGAACAAAATTTTAATATCAACACAACTATTCTTCTTAGAAGCTAGAAATATACATTGATTTTTTCACAATATGAACTTCTTTCTCACAATATAAAGCGGTTTTTTCTACAAACCATCGTGGTGATTTTGACAAAATTGCACCTCACTTTCTCATACAAGACAACGATGTGCTCTAGTTGATTAATTTGATTTGATTTTATTTGACTAGATTGGTTACATACATAACATTAGCCACATCAAAACACAAAATCCCATTAACACTCATTACAATAGGTATTCAACAAAACTACGCACAGATTACAAACATTTTTACATAAGACATTTTCTTAAAGCTGGGTTCCCATACTTCGATTTCGTTTCGCTTTCGGTTAAATTTCGCAAAATAGCTACCTTTATGCCGAAATATAATGTTGGGAAAACTTCAACTTTAGCGAAACCGAAGTATGGGAACTTAGCTTTATACTGATAAATATAAGAATGTGAATGCTGGAAGAAATGCTTGCTTATAAGCTGGGAATAAATCTTCCCAAAGCTTGAAACAATTGTGTTTGAACAAGGAAATGTTTTCTACCAGCTATAGGATTGGTCGTTGGCCAGCAATACGGTTTCAGACAGCCACATGGCGGCTCGGGACAGAACGTGTTCAGCCCAGCAGCCTGTCCGGTGACATGTGCTGTGCCGCAGTACCCAGTGTGTGGGCTAAACACAGCCACAGACAGTTTCCGCACGTTCCCGAGTCAGTGTCTGATGCAGCAGGCCAACTGTGCCAACCCCAGCCAAGGTGAGAGAAGATATCTAGTCGGGTTCTATCCACCAGCCTGTCCGATGACATGTGCTGTGCCGCAGTACCCAGTGTGTGGGCTAAACACAGCCACAGACAGTTTCCGCACGTTCCCGAGTCAGTGTCTGATGCAGCAGGCCAACTGTGCCAACCCCAGCCAAGGTGAGAGAAGCTATCTAGTCGGGTTCTATCCACCAGCCTGTCCGATGACATGTGCTGTGCCGCAGAACCCAGTGTGTGGGCTAAACACAGCCACAGACAGTTTCCGCACGTTCCCGAGTCAGTGTCTGATGCAGCAGGCCAACTGTGCCAACCCCAGCCAAGGTGAGAGAAGCTATCTAGTCGGGTTCTATCCACCAGCCTGTCCGATGACATGTGCTGTGCCGCAGTACCCAGTGTGTGGGCTAAACACAGCCACAGACAGTTTCCGCACGTTCCCGAGTCAGTGTCTGATGCAGCAGGCCAACTGTGCCAACCCCAGCCAAGGTGAGAGGAGCTATCTAGTCGGGTTCTATCCACCAGCCTGCCCGATGACATGTGCTGTCCCGCAGTACCCAGTGTGTGGGCTAAACACAGCCACGGACAGTTTCCGCACGTTCCCGAGTCAGTGTCTGATGCAGCAGGCCAACTGTGCCAACCCCAGCCAAGGTGAGAGAAGCTATCTAGTCGGGTTCTTTCTATCCACCAGCCTGCCCGATGACATGTGCTGTCCCGCAGTACCCAGTGTGTGGGCTAAACACAGCCACGGACAGTTTCCGCACGTTCCTGAGTCAGTGTCTGATGCAGCAGGCCAACTGTGCCAACCCCAGCCAAGGTGAGGACCAAGGGTGAAGACTCTACGAGCTTTGTGTAAATGTAGATGTAGCAATATTACAAGTAGCGTTTGACCATTTAGAATTAGCTTTTATCTAAGTAGATTTACCATATTATAACTATAAGTAGCGTTTGACAATTATTTAGAAGTAATATTGACAGTAGCTTTTTAAAATTTAGTTTTATCATATTATAAATAGATTTTGCCTATTTGCCTGATAGACAAACGCATTGCACACACTCGCCATCGTTTCTCCAGAGCAATATTTCACAGAAATACCCATCAAATCAGGTATTAGTAATTATTTCACATGTTTCTTGTTTGTACAATCATGTATCCGACAAGTATACTCGAGTTCTATACGTGACATCTCCAAAATACTGGTTGTGAGATAAATGGAACAGGTTGAACCCTATTACCACGTTCTGCGATCTTTTGGACATAAACGAAACTAGTATTTGTATAGTACACAACAGGATTGAGCATGGCATGATTATATGATTGCAAGATATTACTCCACTTCTCATTTCTTTGATGTTACAAGATGGAACTAGCTCATCCATGTGTATTGTTTGTTCTAGTGTTTGAAATGCAACACTTTGGTTCTTGCCGAACTCCGCCGGTTCAAGTCCTGGCTCAAACTGCTGCAAATGCGTGTCCTACTTCAACAGTACGTGCCCAGAACCAATCCCTGCGACTTCGTGCCCAGAGAGAGCTTCGTGTCTTGAGCAAGAAACGTATCCTACTTAATTTCTATTGCCCAACTTCTACGTGTATTTCACCAACTACGTGCCCTACACCAAGTACTACGTGCTTCACACCACCTCCAACTACAACTACGATTACAACAACTTTACTGTCAACAACAACTATACAGCTCCCAGGTATTCACTACAGCATTATGTTCCATATCTCTTGCGCAAACAATAGGGAAGTCTCCTGAAATTTTATTCTAGTAAATTTCTATAAATAAACACAAATAATAATGACAAATACACTTATTACCTGTGAAATCTTAAATTTTCTTTCATAAAAATCGAGTTCAAATATCATAGGATTTTTGGCGGGAAAAACGGCCTTTAACAAGAATCAGAACTGTGATGTCATTTCCAAGTCTTGAACATTGTGTTGACATGGGGATTCCCTTGTTGCCATGGCAATATAGCAAACTGTGATATCATTGCCAATTTTCCTGTTTTTAAATGAGAGGAGATCTATCAAACTTTGTAAATTAATTACATGAGAACTTTTCGTCCAACAACAAAAATAATACCACATCTGTGTTCAGCAACATCTCAACTTTCATAAAATAAATATTATTCTGAATTCTAATCTTCACGAGAGTTCCCTATTGTTTGATTTTGTTCATGTTTCATAGTTTAGTTTTAGTTAGTTTCATAGTTTTATTTCCTTTTCACATTACAATAATATATATTACAATGAATTGACCCTTGACCCGTCAAAATTTCAAGTTCATTTATTTGATCACTGAGACTAAAAGTGATGACCAGGGCCAGTTGTTTATGGTTTCCACGATAAACGCGAAATGTTTAGAAACATGAATTTTCTGACATATCTTTATACGTTTCATACACTCCTGATTCCAAATATATGTATCTTTTTCTCGCGAATTTTCGCGAAATTTGTGTTTTGACGCGATATTGACGAATTCTCGCGATTTCCCGCGATTTTGTCCCAAACATACGTGTTTTGCAACATTTCCCGATTCCGAGTATATATTTTACGAAAATGTCCTCGATCTGTGTCTAAAGTACCACGAAATAAAAAGAATCACACTATTTTCTTCGTAAGCCAGCTGTCATGCCAGCCCAAGAGTATATGGGGGTGCCAGCTGGTTGGCTGCTGAGCATGGAATGACGCATCTACATGACCTTGAACAGGGGTGCGCATGCGCACGCGCCGAGTCTCGCTAGTGAGAGGGGGGGTTGGTAGTATTGCGGCTCGCTCGCCCGTCATATTTCACACTTATTCTCATAAAAATATTTTTTTTTCCATTTCACCACCAATCGCGAAAATTAACATAATTATCACCACCAATTCACCACTTTCAGAATGTTGAAAACGAATTTTGGCTTTTTTTATCACCACAAACAACTGGCTCTGGTGATGACGTAACACGCATGTTTCTGTATGCAGCGCCGGTTTGCTCCCGGACCAACGGCGACCCGCAACACCTCGGCTGCTACCAAGACACTCCGGCCAGGGTATACGTCAACTTCAGGCGAATCCTCAACAATTCTCCACAGATGTGCATGACGGCCTGCGCGGGTAGAAAATACGCGGGCGTACAGGATGGGTAAGCATTTGAACCATGGGACAACCGAAGTCGTACCTACATGCAAAGTTTTAAGAGTAATCGGTATACTTTTTTGTAATAAGTATTATAAAAGTAAAAGTGAGTAAAAGCAATATTTTTTTTGTCAAATTTGACATTTTGGAGAGCCGTATTTATATCCCGAACGATGCGAATTAGATAAAAACTCTGACCGAGCCGTGGGTTTCTCCATGATGATGACCAATGCTGCCAAGTTTCATGAACATTGGAGAACTAAACGAAGTTCAATATTCATCTGATAAATATGATTAATAGCTAATATGTATAGCATCCTATTGGTAAGTTCGCGTCACGTGGTACCACAACAAATTGTTGGAACCGGAAAAATAGAGACTTCTCTATTTTTCAAACCAACCCGCGGGTTGACGAAATTTAGTCTCTGCACATGCGCGGCCAACCATATTTTCCAACCGCCGGTTCCATACACGGGTTGCAACTCAGTGTGATAGGGCTTTTACAATCTTATTTGTACTTGGTAAACATGTAATTTTTTAAGAGATCACTTCAATATTACGGAATTTTTGTTGAGTCACATAGCGTCAATGCACGATGCATTTTGTCCTTAATGTTGTGACTGTCTTTTCCAGGACTGAGTTGAGTGTTGGTGTGGAGACACGGTTCCTCCTACACCGCTGCCCTGCGCGGACTGTCCGACTGTCTGCCCGGCGTTGCCCGGCGTCACGTGTGGCGGAGTATGTGCCATGGACGTGTACTGAATGTTGTGACTGTCTTGTCTAGGACTGAGTGTTGGTGTGGAGACACGGTTCCTCCTACACCGCTGCCCTGCGCGGACTGTCCGACTGTCTGCCCGGCGTTGCCCGGCGTCACGTGTGGCGGAGTATGTGCCATGGACGTGTACTGAATGTTGTGACTGTCTTGTCTAGGACTGAGTGTTGGTGTGGAGACACGGTTCCTCCTACACCGCTGCCCTGCGCGGACTGTCCGACTGTCTGCCCGGCGTTGCCCGGCGTCACGTGTGGCGGAGTATGGGCCTTTGATGTGTACAAGATCACGCCGTAGAATCACACCGCCTATCTAAAGCCCAGACCACAAGCTCCGTCTTGTCACACGTGTTGCCGTTGACGTCCGCTCAAGCTGCAGCACTGAATGCTTTCGTCGATGTCAAGGCCGCAATATTACGCCAGATTCTGGCTTGGTAAAGACATAATAATACTTCTGTTGCGATAATATCATGTATACATATTTAATGTACAACCCCATCAGAAGAATATTGTAGTACTTTGTCAGGCTTCTCGTGCTATGTGGTGAAATGTAACAGTAAGACGATCTCAGCCGAACGCGTGACGCAAATAACCGAACTAGCGTATAGTTTGTGAAAAATTACCTGGATGCCTATTCTAGAACGCTTTCTCAATTCCATTCTGATGGAATCCGGTCACGGCCATAAGGATGGACATTGGATGGAATCGAATTCAAGTGGAATTGGGAATTTAAAAGTTCTTGAATAGGGCCCCTATGGTCCGTTACATGTGATCCGAAATGCATAGAAATAAATGTTTCAAATATTTTTAATTTTTATTTACATCTTAAAAAATGATAATGTACTTAATTGCAATGGCGGCATGACATTTCTAACAGCAATTACATATCTTCTCATTTGCTCGTTTGTATTATTCTAATATGAAAATACATATTAAACTTTCACTCAATTAAATTATACAATATTTCGCTCCATATTCATCGAGCTTCTTCATGGTACTGACATAAACAAAGTTAATTAGCCATTATAAACTCCATGTATCGAAGTAAAACAATACTCTTATTAAGAACAATTATTCAGAAATTAAGAGGATTTATAATTATGAAGAAGTTTATAAGAATCTTGACTTCAGACTCGGCAATATTATCGGTGGTCATAATAATAAAGAATATATTATACCTTATTATTATTAAGAGGCCTGGGTAAGCGTACGGCAAGCGCATTGTTCTCAAAATATTTTCTTTAATTTTGTCTTCCCACTAAAGAATTTAAAAAAATAGATAGTAGCGACCCACAGCAACCTAATAGACTAAATAATGCCAAACACTGGAGTACTTACCTCTGGCATGACCTCAATTAAATACGATTATTTTTTTATCGTATTTAACACTTTGAGGTCTTGCCAGAGGTAAGTACTCCAGTATTTGGCATTATTTAGTCTATTAGGTTGCAGTGGGTCGCTACTATCTTATTTTTTTAAATTCTGCTGGCGTAAGAAATATGTAAAAAAACGCTCTGACGAACCGTGCGATTCCCGTTCGCTCACCCAGATCAAGGCCTCTTAAACTTGAAATTCTATGGATGCTATAAACATAAAGCTATAAATAAACTAGAAATAATACTTATAAGTTATAATGTATTATATAACTATCAATTATCTTATTTAATCAGCTAAATAAGATATGTCTTCACATCCTAATTAATATATTTGTATCCTGCAATCTATAACAATAAACAGCTACTAATTTATTTATTGTGATATCCGCCAGAGGCAGGATGGCTATTGCAGGGCTACATTAGGTGCCCTCTTTAGATTGTGTACAAAAGTATGATTCGACAGTGAGCATTACTCGTACCAAGTGTGTTATAGTACTCGCTGGCAAATCATTTCATTCTTGAATGTTTCGATTGAGGAATCCACGCTTCAAGTCCGTCTTGAACCCACCATCTCTTGTGTTCCTCTCTAAACTCTCCTGAAGCTCCAATACCATCCCAAATGCGGCATGTTCTTCATGATTTCCTTCTGTCTTCCATTGACTCCATTTCTGCACACTGCCTCTTTATTGTTCTACTCGACCTTGTTCATTTTTGTCCATACCTAATCAAGTATGGGTCGAACAAAAAAGCGCTGAACCGATTGGTGAAATTTAGCGTAATTGCAGTTGTCCCAGCCTTTATATATTACAGCTCAGTTAGGAATTTTAACGATACGTTGTGTGAGTGTGTGTGCACCGTACGACTTGGCTGGCGTGGAGCGACCAACCATATAAATGCGACGAAATATGAGTGAAATCTGTAGAGTGTAGATTAACTCAAGACAGAAGTTTGAAACACCTTAAGTACGAAACGCTATGGCATACGTCAAAGCAGTAAAATCAATTTATTTAAAATATTCAATGATATAATCAATCAAACGCTCATAATAGTAGAAAGACTCATTTGAATATCTTGAAAGATATTTGAAAACTTAATCTTGTTCTATCATCTATCATATTACATTCTAATGATGTCTATTTCTATTGTGGATGTTTGTTTCCGCATTTTTTCTTCATGAAGTGGCATCAAATATATTTGAAATATTTATAAATTCACATCTAATTGTACTGAGAAAGCTTTAAAAGAAGAAGAACCATTTCAAAATAATAAGTAAAATAAGTTTCAAATTAATTACAAATTCTAGTTGTCGACCAAAAACCACTATTTTTTAAATCTCAGTTTCATTTTGGACAATATAATACTTTTGTTCTTCAATTCACTCTTCTTTCTTAGGCTAAGTTTCTGATGATTTTTGGCTCGATTCCATCTGGAAGCTCTCCGTAGGTTCGGCTCCAGAAGTAAGTGTCTGCGCAATGGCTTCCCTCCAGTAGCCTTGAGCTCTCCTCTCCATCAACACCATGAAGACGAACAGGAACACTCCCTGCATCGTCGCCGTGATGCAGAACAAGTAGGCGAAGACGTTGTCCAGATGAGCGAACAACCCGAACACCCACGTCAAGCCGAACAGCAGGAACAAGAAGACAAGGGTGCGGAGTCTGCGCAGTGATATCGTCCGATCCTCAAGGCCGTGTCTCTGGAGCTGACCGTCGTCCGACCAACAACACCAGGAGTTGAGGCGGATGAGGATGACGATGAAGACTATGACGTTTGTAATCATGATGATCGAGATGGGGCTGAGGACAGTGAGAATGAAGGCAATACCTTCTGGGTAGCAGAAGTTCCGATCTTCGGTTTGGACGTAGAGAGCAGGATCAATACAAAGAAGAACAATAACCGGAAGACAAGGGATGCCCCACGCTAACAGCGATATTTTCACCAGAATATTAGGTATTCCCTTGGCACCAAGAAGTGTGATAAGACGAAGCAATTGCAGAGCCGACATTGCGAGCATCCAGAACACACAGGCTAGGACAGAGTAGTGAAGAAGCGCTCCAAGGAAGATGCAGACTCCGCCGTTCTCCTCAGCAAGTACAGTTGCGACCAAGAGGAATGCCACGAGGTTGAGAGCCACGGCTGCCGACATGTGGAGCAGGAACTTGTTGCTGAGTTCACGTCGCCAGTGTCGGAAGCAAATGGCGGTCAACGCGATCAGCGACAGACCAGTGATGGAGAGACCACAGCCGACCAGGGAGATGACGTCAAGGGCTTTGTCAACGTGGCATTTCCCTCCAGTGATCAGCTCAGCGAAGTTTGTCAAATGATTACAGCGACATGTGTCCAGCGAACTGTTGGTAGAGTTCAACATGAAACATCCTGCTGTTGACCAATTGCTAGTCTCGAAGTCCCAGTATGAACATTCCTTATTCCCTGCCTCGGCTTTTGGTTTGAAACTGATGTCGATGTATTCACCCGCTGGAATTACAGCGTGTGAGCCATTCGCATCTACCAGGATTATGCTGAGGACGTAGCTATTGACAGTGTTGCATACATACCTCTGAACGAAGGACATGTCGTTTGAAAAGACTGAGAAAGCCAGCCTTGTATAATTCTCGACAACCGACTTTGGTAGAACTGCGACTAACTGCGACTGGTTAGAAGTAGTGGGTTTCTCGTCTGACTTTAATAATGTAATGTTTGATATTTTGCTTTCTGCTGAGCTCTCGAGTGTTATTCCAACTACTGGATTGTCAGGGTCGACGTCGGAAACAACTAAAGCCACATCTGATTTCACTGACTGAACAGACTTAGTGCCATTTTCAAGAACCAAATTCGTCAAAATGTACTCCAAATCTTGGAGAATCTTCTGCGATTGATTTACCTTCTGATTTATAATATTCTCTTCACGTTTAATGGCCATGTTGACAACTTCAGCTATGAACGCTAGGTTTTGACCCATTACCGGTGTTTCTGTCAGGTTATTGAGAATATGTTCAACATTGTCTAGAGTTTCTTCGTCGGTGACTCCCCCTAGAACGAGAAATACATCAATAAGATTATTTTGATCATTTTAAGTGTTAGTTAAGATGGTGCCAGCGCGAGCTATTTTGGCGCTTGTTGCACTTTTATGGATACGATTGGAGACAAAATGGGTTGACGAAATGATTATAAATTTTAATCATGATTAGAATGTAGGTTTCTGTGGAAAACTTCCATGAGTCAGGATGACAGGAAGGGATGTGCGTTGTGTGAAATATCCGACCGAGCCGGGGCTCGAACCCGGGACCTCTCACTTGCCGGGCGAGAGCTCTACCAACTGAGCCCGGTTGGACATGATTAGATCATAAAAAATGTGCCAAGTGATAATCCAATCGTATCGGAAATTTCATAGTTTTGCGCTATTTGTTGAATAACCGGCAAGGCGTAGCATTAAGTCTTTGAAGGCGCCAAGCTGCAAGAGCGGCGATGGACACCGATGAAGACAGGGCGTCATGAGTTGACAGAACACTCACCGCAGTCGATCTCGTCGGAGGCGTCGTCGCAGTCCACGCGGCCGTCGCACGTGGCGCTGAGGTCGACGCAGCGCGCGTCGCCGCACTGGAACTGACGCTCCGCGCAGGCGCCGGCCAGCGACGCTGAGGACACAGAGGGGACGTCGTTAGAGGAGGATTTGATTCTTGTGGACTTAAACATGTTCATAAGTTATGATTTGATGAATAGTCACACACGTAACCTAGTTCAAGTGTTGGTTTATTTATTTTCTAACACACATGAAGAGAGAGGGGGGGAGGCTATAATGGATGAGAGTGAGAGAGAAGTACTTACGACATCCGTCCTCGTCGGACTTGTCGAGACAGTCGTCGTTGCCGTCGCACTGCAGGACGTCGTCGATGCACACTCTGTCAGTGCACATGAACTCGCGCGCCTTGCAACCTGCAAGATCAACAAGTTGTCGATGCACACTCTGTCAGTGCACATGAACTCGCGAGCCTTGCAACCTGCAAGATCAACAAGTCGTCGATGCACACTCTGTCAGTGCACATGAACTCGCGCGCCTTGCAACCTGCAAGATCAACAAGTCGTCGATGCACACTCTGTCAGTGCACATGAACTCGCGCGCCTTGCAACCTGCAAGATCAACAAGTCGTCGATGCACACTCTGTCAGTGCACATGAACTCGCGCGCCTTGCAACCTGCAAGATCAACAAGTCGTCGATGCACACTCTGTCAGTGCACATGAACTCGCGCGCCTTGCAACCTGCAAGATCAACAAGTCGTCGATGCACACGCTGTCAGTGCACATGAACTCGCGCGCCTTGCAACCTGCAAGATCAACAAGTCGTCGATGCACACTCTGTCAGTGCACATGAACTCGCGCGCCTTGCAACCTGCAAGATCAACAAGTCGTCGATGCACACTCTGTCAGTGCACATGAACTCGCGCGCCTTGCAACCTGCAAGATCAACAAGTCGTCGATGCACACTCTGTCAGTGCACATGAACTCGCGCGCCTTGCAACCTGCAAGATCAACAAGTTGTCGATGCACACTCTGTCAGTGCACATGAACTCGCGCGCCTTGCAACCTGCAAGATCAACAAGTCGTCGATGCACACTCTGTCAGTGCACATGAACTCGCGCGCCTTGCAACCTGCAAGATCAACAAGTCGTCGATGCACACTCTGTCAGTGCACATGAACTCGCGCGCCTTGCAACCTGCAAGATCAACAAGTTGTTCACTTGTGCGTCAATCTGTTTCAAACGAGGTTCAAGATAATTGAATGAAGTTGAACTTACTGCAGTTGTTTTCGTCACCGGCATCGCCACAGTCATCGACTCCATCACACACCGCTTGAGGCGAGATGCATGTCTTGTTGTCGCACTGAAACTCTGTGGCATTACAATCCTGCAAGAAGCTGCAAGACGCAGGTTCGTCGCCTCCATCGCCACAGTCATCGACTCCGTCACATAGTTGACTCCGAGGAATGCATGTCGCGTCGTAGCAGAGGAAATCTGAACCACAGCCGCTTGAGAATCCACCAGAGGAGTCACCAGAGGAGCCACCCGAGGAGTCACCAGAGGAGCCACCAGAGGAGTCGAAGCAGTCTTCGTCGTCGTCGTCGTCGCCACAGTTCCGAGCAGCTTGGGAAAGATTCGAGAAAATAAGGAACACAACTGACCTCTGGTGGATTTTGTGGTACTATGTAAATGGCGGCTATCAAGGGCGCATTTGCATAAATATAAATACAAATATTTGATATAGTTGTTTGTCATGGCCAAAAAAGTAAATTTATAGCTCAATATAAATTTCATTTGTTTTTTCTTTTTTCACTGCTTTATGGAAACACGAAATGTAAAAACAAACAAATTAATCTGTGGACCTGATAGTAGCCATCTTGCCAGAAGTGGCTCCACCACGTATCACTTATTTGTGGGAATAGCACATTGTTTCAATCGCATTGACGTCAGTGCACCAGGAGATTCAGAAGAGTGATAACCCAACTGTCTGTATCATATTCATGGACATTGGCATGAAGCACTGTAATCACAATCCTGTGAAGTAGTTTTTTTCTCAGTAAAGGGTCAACGCCAACTGATACTTTTTAGAACTGTTTCCAATTTCCAGAAGATTATTTCTGGACTAAGCACTCCGGTGTCTTTAACTCTTATTAAATGTGAAATAAAGGGACTGGAATCCAAAAATAGGTTCCGATTCCGGTTTCATTTGGGATCCAATCGGTTCCGTCAAATTCATAAGTACATCAACTCAAATTATAACAAATAATTTACATAACTAACTCAAGAAATGTCTAGCATTAATGAATTCTGTGATTATTTATTTGAAAAAATGTAGGTAAATTATAATAACAAATTTCAGGTTTGGCAATGAAGTAAACATTCTACGAAATTAATTATTTTAAGAACCTTTACAATAATTATGCTATACATTTGCTTGGAATTGGATTTCTATTTCGGAGCTACGTAAATTATCAGTAAATATTCCGTCTTTCTTCTTTGTTTTTAAAATAAAATGCGAACACTCATATTTTATTGCAACTTCTGAATCAACATTGAAGACAGTATAGCATTGTGCAGAACCAAACTCTTTTCTCCTCCGCCTCTTCCTTTCTTTTACCCAACGGCTATCGCAGTTCTCGTCAGATCACCGAGGTTAACCAACATTGAGAGCGGTTAGTAGTTGAATGGGTGACCGTTCAACTCTGGCCTGCCTGTTGTTGCCGTTGGGCCAGAGAGACTGCGGTGTTTGGGGGTTAGAGTAACGACACCCCTCCACCTGTTATCAATATCCCGACGGGCGTTACACCGTCCTTGGGATGGGACGTTAAAACCAGCAGGGCGCAGGGAGCTAACGCCTCACTCTCTTTGAATCCCGATAGTTATGAATCCTCAACCAACTTCACCTCCTATATAATAGTACATCGTCAAAGGAGTCGAATTGTTGAGGCTGATCAAAAAAATCTTTTTCACATGAGAATATCGAATAGTCCTTACTTAGGGCCGGTCTTTCAATACTCTGCTAACTTTTAAACGGTTGGTTAGGACTGTATTGTCATGGCAACAAACAATAGAAAGACGGAGTTTTGTACTAACTAACTGTTAACAGCTAATTGAGGCGTTAGCAGAGTATTGAGTCAATACTCAAATAGCAGAGTCAATACTCAGCAAACATTTAAACGGTTGATTAGTATACTGTATCGTTACGCCTACAACCAATGACATTCTTGGATAACTGTTTTAAATTCATGACTGGTTTAAGTTCTCTAGAAAAACTGGACCTTATGGGCCATATTATCATTAGTTTCTTCAGTTTAAATAAGCTCCACTTCGGGAAATGTGGTGTATAATCAAATTAAACTGAGGAAATAAGCTCCGGGAGTTTCTGAAGTGGAGTTTATACTAACTGTAGCTTAAACTAATGGTAATACCGGCCCTAAGTCTACCAGAACTCTTACCTCGGATTGACCCCGCGATGATTGCCAAGAAGACCAATGTCAGTGGCGACATTCCGACCCCAACGCTCCAAGCGAGTCGAGTTGTCAGCAGAATCCACACGCACTTGCTCTCAACACTTCACTCAACTGATTCGCGAGTTGATAACACGCATCTAAATCACTGCTCTGATTCGACTCAGAGGAAGTCCTGATACCAACCACAACTCCTGCCACAACCGGAGATTGCAGCTTTATTTATACTATTAGAAATTAAACTATTCTTAGGATAACTTTTAAAAGCTAAAACAACCTAGACTTGGTGAAAATGCAAGAATACTTAGATTTCTAAAACATATCAGCAGGTGATTTCTACCTTGAATTGAAACATTTATGAACTACTGAACACTATTATTTTATTCTTACAAGATCTGCACCAACATTGAAGAAAATAAAGCTATTTTTAGGGGGGGGGGGGGGGGGGCTGAATAGCCATTGGGCCACCAAACGTCACCCTATCCACCAGCACCAAGACCAACCCCCAAATCCACCAAATAAATGTCATGCTTTTATCACAAAATGAACAATGATTCCTGAGGTAAATAAATAAGACTAAGGAACAGACGTGTTTTGGTAACAATGGTTTAATTACTCTTCAATACGCACACAACTCAACAAAAGGAATGAAAAAAGACAATTATGTACAATTTATTAAGTGACATTGTACATTAAAAATTGCTTAAAATACAATTAAAATAATAATTAAAATGCATGTTTCTTCCTGCATCTTCAAATCAATAGTCGCCTCCAAAAACCTGCAACACGAATATTTGATGAAAAAGAATGTTGATAACATTTCTAGCGTTCAGCGTATATCAGAATTCGAGGAGCTGGGAGCACGAACAAGACAAATCGAAATGATTGAACTCGCCGTCGTGTAGGATACTTAATTTCAATATTTTATGGGTCTAAATACCAGATCGATCGGTTAAACGGTGTGACCTCTATATCAATTTGCTTCTTATCCGTCATGAAGGTAATCTCGATAGTTTAAAGGCGTCACAGCTTGCACCCCAATGGCGTCCCAATGTCACAGCTTGTCACAAAATCAACTACACCCCCCCCCCCCCCTTCCCATTTAAAAAGTAATTAATACCATATTATTTGGATTAACCAATACATTTCGAAATGTGAGTTTTGGAAGTGTGACGACACATAACAACTTACCCCTTGTCCCACTAAGCCACAAATCGTGACCCCCCCCCCCCCCCCCCTACCGCCCAAATTGCGAACGTAATTTATGGACGGCCCCAAGAAGACACCGGTTTATTCGATTTGTCTCGTTCATGCTCCGTACCCTGTGCAGTGATCGCGCACTGTGTAACCTCCAGGAGACTCACCGAGCGAGTGCGGGGGCGGGCGCGAACCGCAGCGAATGCAGACTTTACACATGACGTCACAGAGCGAGAAGCACCGGGCTTACCTGGGAGAGAGAATTCCATCATCAGTCACGTTGCAAGATCTATGCAAGACATTCCTAGGGGAGGCCGACTTAAGATGCAGAACGGTATAGAGCTCTAATAATCTGAAGTTAAAACGTGACAAACATTACCACAATCTCTTGTGTATAGGAATCCTGCTCGTGACGTCACAGTGGTAGAAAAATGAAGGCTGCTATGGTAGGGGAAATGTGTCAAAGCTATAAATAATAGCTATAAATCATATTTATCAGATGAATATTTAACTTAAACATGTGTATGGATAAATATTGCGTATTATTATTAGCTTGTACTTACTTAAATATCTTTCTTTCACAAGTAATCACTCTAAATATGGGATTTGGATTGCCGCTGTCAGATTTGTTTTTTCCCTATACTTTTGTATAGGTTACTATGGCAACCTTTTCTCACGCAGGATGCCTATAGTCAAGGAAACTAGATGGTTCATACTCTATCTCTCTCTGCTCCATAACATGTTTATGGTATGGGTCAGAGAGAGGCAGAGTATGATCCATCTAGTTTCCCTGACTGTACACATGCAAACAATGAGCAAACAAGGGCTGGTGCATTGGATAGGTACCATTGGTTCTGAGCAGGCACGGTGGGAACTAAATTTGCAAGTTGGGGAGGGGGGGGGGGGGGGGGTAATATTGTAAAAGAACTCAAGTTGGAGATACAATTCATAGCTTGCACGAACTTCTTTTGTTTTATATCAGCAATGCTAAATTATTGAATTGTCCACCCATTACGTTGGCACGTTGACGGGTCAGATTTATAACTTTATTGAGGTAAATCGATGTATTTTTGTATTGTGAGTGATTTTTCTTCCTACTAAAGTAATCTCCGGAGCCTATACAATTTCCCAGGTACTTATTAACTACTAGGAAAACGCTCTGAGTAACGCGTTGATGAGCGAGCACTGATACGCGCAATACCTCGAATCGAAATTCTGTTTATCGAAAATGTCCTTAAAAGCCAATAATTCTTGAATTTCGTCACAGACTTGTATGAAAATCTCCAACAATTCCTAAAATATTGGTCCCAATAACCACGCAAAGTTTTAAGTTGATCGATTGAACCTTTATGATTGAACGATTCCTTGTTAATTTACAAAAATCACAGGATCTCGTTCAAAAAATATTTAAACGGTCATATCAGTTTCATATTAATATACGTTTGAAAGTTTCTGCTCTAACAACCTTGAAGCATGAAGATCCGAAGATGCCGTGAAATGTGAAATTCGAGAAATATGACAGCCAACACGCAAAATATCCGTAAACTGTCAATAACTGTTGAATTTAAACACAGTTTAGTCTGAAAATTGTCAAAAATACAGATAATGTTGGACCCGATGACCATGCAAATTTTTAAGTTGATCGGTCAAACGGTTCTGGTTTAAATTTCAAAAAGCGCATGAAATATTTTTTTAAATTTTAACCAATGGAACGATTTGGCTGAAAATTTGTAAAATAGGAGACAATGTTGGTCTTAATGACCATGCAAAATATAAGGTTGATCACATTTGTCGAAGACCATTTTTATTTTTCAGCCTATCAGGAGATGTTTATTTAAATTTTAACCAATCAATGAATTTCGAAAAAAATTGGGGTCAGCAAACAGAGAAGGTTGTCTCTACATGAGTGCAAAATTTCAGGCCGATCGGTGAAACTGTGCGATTTCTATTGCTCCATTTAGCAGACAAAAACAAAAACAAAAAAAAACAAAACAAAAAAAAAACAGAGGTCCGTGTCAAAAGAGTCAAAAGGAGACGCTCGCTTCGCTCGCTCAATAAAATATCGTCAAAAAAGCAGAGAATCACAGCTATTCTGCGTGCCATTAAGATGGCGACGGCAACAATGAGATGACATCACATGCAACCTATATGAATTGGCTGCGACCACGAAGACGCAGGGGGTCTGGAGGGAGGGTCACTCCAGTGATATGCGGGTCCGGGACGCACAGCCCCGGAAAAAAATTGAATTTCAGGCCTGGATTTGATGCATTTCTACTCGATTTTAACACTTTTTAAGCATATTTTTTATCTTGACATATTAATCTATAAGAACATAGGGAGGGGAATTGAATCAGAGGGGGGGGGAGGAATTTCCCCCCCCCCCATTCCCCCTTCACCCCTTCCAGCGCGCCTGGTTCTGAGCGGGGTCAGTAGCTGGATGGGTGACCGTTAAACTCTGCCTTGCCAGTTGCTGCCTTTGGGCCAGAGATACTGGGGGGTTTGGAGGTTAGTTTGACGACCTCCCTCCACCTGTTATCAGTCTCTCGACGGCGCGGGTTGTGGAGGCCCGTGCTGTGAATGTCACACCGTCCTTCGGATGGGACGTTAAGCCGTTGGCTCCCTTGGAATCTTTCATTGGAGTAGGCTACATGCCGGTACCGGGTTTCCTCTCCTCCCTTCTCTATATTACATCCTCACTAGTGGAGCCTCGGCTCTGTCGAGAATACAAGGAAATCGCTCTGTGTAACTCGTTGATAAGCGAGCCTTCGTATTGAATGTGAATTAGTGTGAAATTTGTTCTGATCTAATGAATTAGTCAAAGAAGCCGTGAAATAAAAATATTTGATAGTTCATTTTGACATTGACATTTTACTGATAATCATTCTTTTGAATTGGCAGTGGTGACGGTTTGTTCCGATGAATGTGCTGGTGGCCCTGATAAGGGCCGTTCGCGACGTTTCAAAGGAGTTACTTCCTTCATCTTCTGGCGGCGACTGTCACCGGCGGCGTCACCACTGCCAATTCATTACAAGATGGTTCCGAAAACGTCCACAATATCATCATTCTTTTGGTTTGTCTGATAGTGTGAAAATACTTATAAATAAAGCTGGTCCCAATGACCCTTGCAAAATTTGGTGAAGATCGGTCAAACGATTGCAGTTATTGAAACACAGAGTTTCTTTCATCCCTATTGCCAAGCTAATAAACTACACATCAAGTTCCTTTGAAACCAATGGACCGAACTCGCTGAAAGTCATTTTGACCACAAAATAGTAATATAAGTATAGTGAAAAATTGGCCTGATCCATTACTTCGTTTGGCAGCCGCAGGAGACGCCAGCTGCACAGATAAAATAAGTTTCAAGTGGAGACGCTCGCTCGATAATAACAATGAAACATACCCAGGGCCTTGGCGCTGAGCTCATCCTCGAATATCCAGTCATCTGGATTGTAATAGAATGCGAGCGCCGAGTGCAACAAGTAGGCGCACCAGGGGTCGTCAATCTCGTCGGCCCTGGGCTCCTTGCCCGGGGCGGGGCGCCGCTTAGCCACGGCCACGCGTGCGCCACCCTTAAGAGAAAGACTGTCATGAACATATACTTATTTTTTGTATCAATAGATTTGAACAAATAACTTTTTTTCTGGCAGACAAATGGACATATTATCAGTAAAAAAATTGAAAACAATTGTAGAGTAACCAAATACGCAATGATTTCCCAATACCTCCTGTGTTCAAGTTTTGTTCATTCTCTGATGAAATAAAATTGAAAACTCATTATTGGGCGGGAGTTGCAAACTACAGGACATAAATGATTACATGGTTGAAATGTTGGTGTGGTGATGTTGATTAAAGCTACCTTGAGCGGCAGCGGCAGACAGAAGGTCTCCGAGCGAGTCCTGGGCATGCGCAGCGGCTTGGTGATGTCATAGGCGTGCTTGGGTCCGGTGAGCGGCTCTGGGAGCTGCTCCGAGCGCTCGACCGCCTCCACGTGCTCGAGAGTGTTGCCGTCGCGCGTGTAGGGCAGCACGGACCTGACGAGCAGAATCAAACATTCAGAACCCTCTGAGGGACCAACACAGGCGCATAGGATCCACTTTCATGATAGGGGGGGGGGGGGGGGGGGCACAGGTGTCTTAGCCCATCAAGACGTTTTTAAACAATGTAAAAGTGTTTCGGGGGTCTGAAATAGACCCTCCAATTTAATGAAACGAAGAAGTTAATGTACCGGGTTAATGCCGGTACGTACCTACCTAATAAAAACACAAATTAAAACTAGCCTGAGACAGCCGAAGCACTGTCGAAATATTTCCTCCGTATTTTAATTTGTGCTTTTATTTAGTACCGGCGTCGTCCAGTGCAGGGTTTTTATAATAACCCGAGGGGGAGGGGGGTTCTTACATCTCCCCCCCCCCCTCCACCCCCCTCTCCATTCTTCGGGAATGCTATACAGTCATGTCGAAGATCAACAATGTAGTGATTCTCCTAGGCATTGTGCCCGAGGATGCGGGCAATGAGAACACAAAGCTCCGACTTGTCACTCACTCTCCGTCATGAGAACACAAAGCTCCGACTTGTCACTCACTCTCCGTCATGAGAACACAAAGCTCCGACTTGTCACTCACTCTCCGTCATGAGAACACAAAGCTCCGACTTGTCACTCACTCTCCGTCATGAGAACACAAAGCTCCGACTTGTCACTCACTCTCCGTCATGAGAACACAGAGCTCCGACTTGTCACTCACTCTCCGTCATGAGAACACAAAGCTCCGACTTGTCACTCACTCTCCGTCATGAGAACACAAAGCTCCGACTTGTCACTCACTCTCCGTCATGAGAACACAATGCTCCGACTTGTCATTCACTCTCCGTCATGAGAACACAAAGCTCCGACTTGTCACTCACTCTCCGTCATGAGAACACAAAGCTCCGACTTGTCACTCACTCTCCGTCATGAGAACACAAAGCTCCGACTTGTCACTCACTCTCCGTCATGAGAACACAAAGCTCCGACTTGTCACTCACTCTCCGTCATGAGAACACAAAGCTCCGACTTGTCACTCACTCTCCGTCATGAGAACACAAAGCTCCGACTTGTCACTCACTCTCCGTCATGAGAACACAAAGCTCCGACTTGTCACTCACTCTCCGTCATGAGAACACAAAGCTCCGACTTGTCACTCACTCTCCGTCATGAGAACACAAAGCTCCGACTTGTCACTCACTCTCCGTCATGAGAACACAAAGCTCCGACTTGTCACTCACTCTCCGTCATGAGAACACAAAGCTCCGACTTGTCACTCACTCTCCGTCATGAGAACACAAAGCTCCGACTTGTCACTCACTCTCCGTCATGAGAACACAAAGCTCCGACTTGTCACTCACTCTCCGTCATGAGAACACAAAGCTCCGACATGTCATTCACTCTCCGTCATGAGAACACAAAGCTCCGACTTGTCACTCACTCTCCGTCATGAGAACACAAAGCTCCGACTTGTCACTCACTCTCCGTCATGAGAACACAAAGCTCCGACTTGTCACTCACTCTCCGTCATGAGAACACAATGCTCCGACTTGTCACTCACTCTCCGTCATGAGAACACAAAGCTCCGACTTGTCACTCACTCTCCGTCATGAGAACACAAAGCTCCGACTTGTCACTCACTCTCCGTCATGAGAACACAAAGCTCCGACTTGTCACTCACTCTCCGTCATGAGAACACAGAGCTCCGACTTGTCACTCACTCTCCGTCATGAGAACACAGAGCTCCGACTTGTCACTCACTCTCCGTCATGAGAACACAAAGCTCCGACTTGTCACTCACTCTCCGTCATGAGAACACAAAGCTCCGACTTGTCACTCACTCTCCGTCATGAGAACACAGAGCTCCGACTTGTCATTCACTCTCCGTCATGAGAACACAAAGCTCCGACTTGTCACTCACTCTCCGTCATGAGAACACAAAGCTCCGACTTGTCACTCACTCTCCGTCATGAGAACACAAAGCTCCGACTTGTCACTCACTCTCCGTCATGAGAACACAAAGCTCCGACTTGTCACTCACTCTCCGTCATGAGAACACAAAGCTCCGACTTGTCACTCACTCTCCGTCATGAGAACACAAAGCTCCGACTTGTCACTCACTCTCCGTCATGAGAACACAGAGCTCCGACTTGTCACTCACTCTCCGTCATGAGAACACAAAGCTCCGACTTGTCACTCACTCTCCGTCATGAGAACACAAAGCTCCGACTTGTCACTCACTCTCCGTCATGAGAACACAAAGCTCCGACTTGTCACTCACTCTCCGTCCCTGATGGCCATCAGCCGCTTCCTCTCGATCATCTTGTGCTTCTTCCGCTGGCTCTTTGTCGCGCCCTGCAGCGTGCGCAACACCGGCGCGTGGATGGCCTTGACCTGGGGGTCGTACGTCGGCGCGTCCAGGTCGTCCCAAGACTCGCCGGCGTGAGGCAGAGTGGGCGGCTCGTACTCTTGTATTACGGCCTTGTCTTGGCCTGCACACAGTAGACATAGACATTGGATATAATCATTATTGAAGCTAATTTTTTAGTCGATCTGCGCTATATAAACACTGTCTTAAATAAACAATATTTGTGACCAAACTCGTGGACAATCTGAAAAAATAGAATAATTTCAGACTTTCCACGATTTTGAGTACAAATATTGTCTTTAAAAGTTGGTGTTTAAATTACTAAGGTCGGCTAAGAAATTAGCTGCACGAATTGGTTTTCACATTTTTCATAACTTCAATTATTCAAAAGTTAGGTATAGCGATTAGGAAATATAATCTCCAATGTTTACACGCTAAATTTGATTGAGTGAAAATCGCTCAAAATGAGTTCAATCCACTCAAAAATGTTACAAAATTGTTCCTTTATTGAGTGGATTTAACTATTTATTTTTTAGCGATTTTCACTCAATCAAATTTAGTACCTTTTAGCCACTTATTCCTCTAAGCTTTTAGTGCAGCCGACTCTTTATGGTTCGTCGACAGCGAGATAATTTTGTGCAAATTCACATTTTATTGTATGTTTCTTAATATGGGAGTTCACGGGAGGGGTCGAACAAGTGGTCACCGGTCCGGGGAAGTCCAGAATTGGTAGGAAGGCCTCACCGGAATTTAGGGAAAGAGGGACCTGATTCGGGGGAGTTGGAGAGGGAATGGTAGGTCGACCCTGGCAGCATCTTACCGGCAGTCCTGGTGAGCGTCTTCTCCACCAGACGTCGGTCCGGGCAGGTCTCAAGATGGTGGAACAACTTGCTGATCTCCACGTGATGCACCGAGTTGTATTTGCATCGTGCCATGGCGCTCTTGCCATTGACTTTGTGAACCTGCGCAGAACACAGGCTGTCCTCGGAATACCACACACACAGGCAATGTACACAACATAATATGAGCAAGACATCTATGTGTCTCTCTCCTTCAGGAAGTGAGTATTCGACACTTGAAGTTGCAGTACGCCAACTAGCGTAAAAATTAATATCTTGAGGTACCTAGCAGTGCAACTCTCGTGCGCATGGCACGGCATTTCCATGTCAATGGTAACGAGTTTAGTAGACCAATTCAGAAATTATCTGGATGTCTCTGGATTCTAATGAATTTCACATGCAGTCTGATTTTCCAGATGTGTATTCTTGTTGTAACCCATCAAACTGAGAATTTATTTAGAATCCAGAGCCATCCAGATAATTTCTGAATTGGTCTATTCATCTTGCACGTTCGAACTTCTTTTGTTTTATATCAGCAATGCAAAATTAATGAATTTCCTAACTGGACCCCTATTTTCGAGCTTGTACGAGCGCTCGCATAATCGAGCTCCAAAGTGACGTCCTTCCAAACTAACTAGCATTCAGTCTGCCACGTCAGTGTATTATTTTGTTTGGTCTGACGTCAGGCGTCCGTGAAACCGTATGAAATTTGTCTCGAATAATCTCGGAAATTGAGGACGGACATTCGTTGACGGATCAGTTGTATAACTTTATTGAGGTAAATCGATGCATTTTTTGTAATGTGAGTGATTCCTCTTCGTTCTAAAGATTTCTCCTTCCAGGTGGTACCCATTAACTATAAAATATCGTCAAAAAAGCAGAGAATCACAGCTATTCTGCGTGCTATCAAGATGTGAACAATGGATGACATCACGTGCAAACTTTGAATTAAATCCAGATAATAACAAATATTGTTGCGTTACCTCAGGGTCTACTCAAATACATTCGGTAGGTACTATATTTTTTATTAGGTACATTTAAGGCGATTCGACCGCAAAAAGATGTGTTACTATCTGTTCATATTTTGTTAGAGGGAGTTGGTAACATACGATATCAAGTGAAAATAGTCAATTTTTTGGGCCACAAAAAAATCCGGGACATTTTCAAATGTGTAAAATGCATGTTACTGGGGCAGAAGAATAGACACAACCATTCGTTTGAATGAGCTGAAATTTGGAGAGATTATCCATAATACATGTAGTTATTTATGGGCTGCCTCGGTTTTCCATTTTTTCTTTCAATTTTAACAAAAAAAAGTTGTACGCACCCAATTTTGCATTAAAATATTGCTTTTTATAATAGTCTACAATCAAAGAAAGAATGAAGATATCGAAATTTGAGGGCAGCCGGGATATCCGCCTGTTCTTCATGAACAAAATGAGCCCTCGTGGAAGTCTGTAGTGTGAATGGTGGGGCTTAAATCGTGGCCCCTGTAAATATGTTTATTTTCAAAAATAAAAAAGTCAAAATTTTACGGTACAACAATAATGTGTTAAAAATGATACAGTGAGTTGAGTTGTAGAATCACTTACTGAATGAGAAAAATGCCCTCCCGACTCTTTGAGTGCAGTAGTTACGCCAATAATGTGATTTATATTTTTAGTCACGTGGTATCGCTCGAATCGCGTTAAGCTAATATTCAAAGACATAAGTAGGTAGGTAAGTTTTTGTAATAGGTAATTGTGTTTTGATCGTAATCTCTTCAACTACTCACTCAAGTCTACTCACATGTTCACACTTGGTGAGGTGGAATGACATCCGCGACGCCGTCACTTGGTGGCTCTTGAAGTAGGGACACGTCAACAACGAGTCGCAGTCGTCCATCGGCATGGGGATTGGATTCATCCTGTGAGCATGTCAATAATCATCTCATCGTGGCGGTTCCTCCATTCTGCGACTATTCTATCTGCGTCCATACAGTAGACAGTTTCTACTTTCTTGTAGTATAGAGTTCCTGCATAATGTCACAGCTGACCAAAATCTCACTGGTGCACAGATGATTTCAGTACAAATAATAAATAAGGCCGTGATAAATAATAAATAATCAATCATCCTTGAAAAAAATTCCTTATTTTATTTCAATTTTCAATTTCAATTTCAATTATCTTTATTTTCATCTTTAAGGACAAAAAGGCGACATTCAGCAATGTGGGAATCGACTGAGAAGCTCAGCGGCTCCCTGCTGATCTGCTGATTATTTGATACAATTTCTGTCGCAACCAGGCCTATTGCATGATTGGTATAGAGCAATGTTGTTTATTTTGCCGGGGGACATGCCATTTTGAGCAGTTTTTTAAGTTCAGTTGTGAAAGATATATCTTAAAAAGAAAGATGGAAGTGGGTATTTTCTATTAGTAATAAGCTAAGAGGTCTTCGTAATTTCCCACAGTCCAGAGGCGCATGATTAGAATGTTACCTAAGATACTAATCGCCACGACCGCCTCCTTCCCACTTTATCTACTTTATCTATTTACAATATCATTGCATACACTTGACATCATTCATCTCTCGCCATTACACTAGTTGCAGCACAGTGCGGCGTTGGTAGGTATGAGGGAGGTAGGTAGGTAGAACAGCTAATAAGTGTCATTCAACTTCGAAAAATGTTCAAAACCTACCAATACTTTCGTCTTGGACTTTTAGAAACATGATTACCTACAACCAAGAACTGACAAAAACGGTTTGAGAGTGCGATGTAGATAGGTACTACTTGGTAATTATCTTCAAGTCATTCAAATAAATGGTAAATGAAGCTAGGTACTTAAGGCTGAATTACACGATTCAAATTTCCTTGAATTCAACCCTTTCAAGGGGGTTGAATTCAAGACTTGGATCGTCTAAATGAAAACATTGAAGCATCCAAGTCTTCAATTCTAGACATCTCTTCAACCTTTTCAATTATAACTTGTCCCATTTTCCTTCAAGTCTTGAAATACTTCAAGCAATTGTTAATTTCACCGCAACTTCAATCAACAATAAACATTAAATCGTCTAAATTCTCTTTCATGTTTCCTTGAAATCAAGGGTTGAATTCAACCCCTTCAAGGAAACTTGAACCGTGTAATTCAGGCTTTAGACAGTTTAGTAGGCTACCTACTAGGCTACTGCCTGAGGTGGGATTCTAAAACTCGCATTGCGACCGCTTAGCAATTATTTCAATGTCCTTATGGAAGAAATTGCTAAGCGATCGCAATGTAGTTAAGAATCCCACCTCTGTGCTACTATGAAGCAAGCAAGCAAGCATGTAGTTAGGACTCATAGGACCTAGGAGGAAATTATTCAAAGTGGAATCAATTCCACCGACAGCTAAGTTGATAGTCAAGTCATACAGTGAAAAATAACTCTAATAAGTAATTTTGCTTTGCTAATAATTATTTATTAGGTATTACCTGAGATCGAGTGTAGTTCTGATCACAAATGTCAATATACTGGAAGCACTTTGTACCTACGATACCTACTAGCAGCATCTACGTCTGTAAATTTGAACAAAACAAAATGGCGCAGACGTTCTCAAAACAATTTTTTTATCGGCTACGTTGCCAGATGCACAGAAGTGAATCTAAAGACCGTGTGGTTATTGGTGAAGAACGCTTATTTTGTAGAATTTTTGTCATTTCAACTTTCATACCTATGAATTATACATTTTATTTACTCACATCATTTCGTATAAAAGTGTAAGGAGCTAAAACTATGCTAAAACTAATTAAACAAACATGACAAATCAGGCAACATTGAGCAGAAAAGAAGATGTCCAAAGAGCGCGATCTGTTTGTTTCCTCGCAAAATTGCTTGAGTTCTTTGGAGAGAGAGTTTGCAGTTTGCACGAGTTTGCACGAGTTTGCACGAGCATCTTTTGTTTTACATCAACAATGTAAAAAAAGTATGTTTTCGGCCTTTTTGGTGATAGTTTAGTTGTCAAGTCGATTTAAACTTATTATTATCGATTATAGTCGAAGATAGTTAGTAAATGAGTGGGCGGTTTTATACTTATAAAGATAAGAACTTCTTATGCAGCCTACAATTGCACAGGTAAACCATAAATAATATCACAAAATACTGAAAAACTGATTGACAGCCGTTCTGACATGTATCACCAAGATGGCCGCGCAACAATGAGATGATGTCACGTGCAAACTATGAATTGTTGCGTAGCAGAATATCATTCAAGGGGGAGGTGTTGTTGTCGTGTTTTGATTGTTGCGAAATGCAATGACATTTTTTAACATATGAAATTATTTCGTCGACGTCGTGTTGTCCAGTGAAATGTATTAATGCGCGCGCAATGAAAGTAAAAGGTTTCTACCCCACGTGACCATTTTGATCTACAGCACTATTTTACTTTACAGGAAAATTAATTATGCATGAGATATAAGCAGGCCCGTAGGAACTACTTTCATCATGGGGGGGGGGGAGGATAGCGACACCCATTTGGGGGTCTGACACCCATTTTAAGTCCCGCAGCGCGTTTTTTAGAATTTAAACCATTTAAGTGATACTGGAGCTCTAAAATGCACAAACTGAAGCAAAATACCATCAAGTTGCCCCGCAGGGCATTTTTCGAATAAAAACATTGTAAAGTCGATTGTGGGATGCCAAACTGCTCAAATTACAACAAACAACCCCCTATTCTTTCTCCCCAGGGTTTTTTTTTAGAATTTAAACAATTTTTTGTGATTCTTGGACAAAAAACTTAATTTTGTATGGTAAATAAAGGGTCAGTAACCAGTCTGCTCGAGGGGGGGGAGGGGGGAATTATCCCCCCATCATCCCCATTCCTACGCGCCTGGTTATTAGCTACAATTATTCGGTTTGGACCGACGTGTTCACAAAAGGTCGCTCAAATACTTCACACCCCTGAATTGAAAAGTGGCTGCGAAATACGGCCTATTGAGAGCGTTTGTTTCTATCCAGGCCCTTCTCACAGCTACAAACTGCGAGTGCAACAATACCATGCATACATTTCTCATCATTCATTACATATTGCACCTCAGATGAGCTTACAAGCGACGAAGTCAACGAAAGCTTCAAAATATCATGAAACGAACGAAGGGAGCCCAAAACTTCAAAGCTCTCCACACTCTTGCTTCGTAGGTAGTTGAATGTCTAAATTGGACCATTTTTAACTGCAAACTACCTACTGACTGGTGCAGTAAATATTTTTTTAATATGTTTTTGGTTTTTGAGTATGAAAAAACTGTTCAACAATCTTTAGGTATGGTACTATATATTTGCTTTAAATGATCTTTCATGAAGAATAGCAAAGGTTTTATATCTCAATGGCAACACAATTTTTACCAAAATTTTACCTCGCATTATCTTGAATATTTTGTCAGGCAAATATCTTTTTAATTTGAAATATTTTACAAATATTTTACAAATCCATTGCTTTGGTGAAAAATATTGTGTTCCTCCAGTTACAACATTAGCTCTCCTTCATTTACCTACTTTATAAATATTTCTTCACATTTCCTATCCAGAACACTTCTTGCCCAAGTCCATGCGAAGTATCAAAACTCACTTTTGAAATCTTGATCTTCTTTCCATGTTCTTTTCTTAATAAAGAGATGGTTTCTCCGAGCTTGTTCGGTAAAGATATTCAATCTGATGATGAACTATCCACCCATTTCTTTTTCTGGACAATTTCCTTTTCGTTTCATCTGTTTCTGATAAACAGATGAATATTAGGGAACAAAATAAAAAAGTACCAAACTTGTGCTATTTTAAAAGTTAGAACTCAAAATTTAAATGATTTTCCTATACCTCATGCATTACATTTTTTTCCATTTTCTGATGACATAAAATTCAATTATAAGCCACGAATATCAAGTGACAGGCATACAGCCTCATGCTCAAATGAATTTGCGACCGCAAGCAGGCGTCGAGGGTTTCCGGAACATCTGGTCAAAGTAACTGAAAGTCTATATACCAACACAAAAATAGAAATAAGGACGGATGACAGGGTTTCAAAGAAAACTACAGTAAATAGAGGAGTACGGCAAGGTTGCAGTCTTTCACCTAGTCTTTTTAACATTTATATCGACGACATTCTTAGAGAATGGAAACTAATCAATAATGGAGGCATTAGGTTAGGACAAGAGCACACAATTAATTCATTGTTGTTCGCTGATGATCTTATAATAATGGAGCAAGATGAGGATGGACTGCAAAGAGCTATATTTACATTGGTACAGCTTGGCCGCCGTTATAATTTGAAATTATCCACAGGGAAAACGAAAATCATGGCATTCAAGGGAAAATTCCCGGTAAGATCGAAAATTGTAATTGACAATCAGTCTATTGAGCAAGTCTCTCACTTCAAATATCTGGGCTGTGACATAACATATGCTTTTGAGGAGGACATTACTCAGAAGCTGCACAAGTTTCAGTCTATATGTGGGACTATTCGACGAAATTTAAAAAACAAGACAAGGAAGGATACCCAAATCAGATTGTATAAGGTAATGGCGGTGCCAGCATTACTTTACGGAAGTGAATCGTGGGTCGACAAGACTCGGGATAAGAGTCGCATCCAAGCTGCCGAGATGAAATTCTTAAGGTCGGTGAAGGGATGCACGAGGTTGGATTGTGTAAGGAATGAAGAAATAAGGCAAGAGCTTCATGTTGAGAGTGTTAATGACACGATGGTGAAGTACAGAAGCAAATGGATTGAACATCTATCCAGAATGCCTCCAGATAGGATCCCCCGGAGTGCCTACCATTACCGACCTCATGGAAGAAGAGATGTTGGCCGTCCACGGAAGAGGTGGAAGAACCCTTAGATGCCGGAACAGGCTAGAAGCCTACTCCTTGATGGGAAGAAGAAGAAGAAGAAGAAGAAGAAGCAGACATTTGCGAATGTCAGTTCCTTTTACAGATATCAAGAAGTGCATCTCTAATTCCTGAATATCTTCCATATCTCTCATCATGAATGAAAAACTTCCATGGGGCATGTGGGAACTGCCTGAATATTCGCCATTTGTTTTTTAGGGAACCACAAGGCACAAATACACTGAAATCTGTGTATTTTGCTCTGAATATTTTTGTCACGAAAGATCTAGTTATGTGGTTTTAGCAAATGAAATTTTAATATTATTTGTATGTTTTACAAATTCTATTTAAGGTGGCGCGATCACTCGAAGTCATAGTCTCAGATCTTCATAATATTTTGTGTACTTATTGATAATCACGCCATACACAATCCCTGAAAAAATTAAACACTTCTCGTGTCTAGTTTCTGAGATAATTTGAATTTTCTCCCTCATGCTATCTTATGGCAGCCAAGTAAAATCGTGTCATTTTTAAGCTAAAATGGAGTTCTATTCTTTTTGTACGGTTAGATTTTAACCTAAAACTTTTTTTCCGGTAGACATATGGACATACCTTCAGGAAAAAAATTGAAAACAATACCATCGTGTGCTATTTTAAAAGTTATTAACTAAATTCGAAATTATTTCCTATATATATAGGTACCTATATATATGTGTAGCCTCAGAAGGCCCACATGGCAGTGTGAAGCTCCTGTGAAAATAGATGGAAGAAATGTGAGGTTAGGTCATGCATGGTTAGGTTAGGACTTGTTGGAGCTGTCAACGGACTCGTAGTGTGAGAGTAGGATTAAACAATAATTTAAATCACTGTTGATGCACATACTTGTAGTATTTATAGTGACGTATTTGATTCATTTTAATTGCATTTTACATAATTCATGTATATAATAGGTATGCTGGACTAAGTGTAAGTTAATTTCTTTGACAGGTTAAGTTCTGTCGGCAGAGGTAATTCATTTCCTAGTAGGTATTATCTTTGTTTGGGTCATTCCGACATCACGATGAACTGTGCAATATTATATCCTTTTCCAAGAATGCTTGTTTCAAGGACATTATTGAGAGGAAGTCTCTCTTTCAATGTCCGACAAGCTTCCACAACGGCTCCTTCTCTTCGAGCCACTCGCCGTAATCGATCAATGGGACCAATGAGCTGGTTTCTTCTGGTATGTGCTAGCATCAAATTTTACCATTTTAGCATAACATTTTGGCATTTCTAGTGACCATGATGTAGTATTTGCTTTAAATATTGACTCTACGCTTTACTGTAGGCTACCTACCCTTAGGTACAATCGGTTTGGAGAAAACGATCGGACAATTTCATCAGAACGTTTTCTAGTTATAGGTAGTAGGTATAACCTAGAATCATTTCCATCACAGTCTTCCTTCCCGTACCATGCACTACTAGCTACGACCAGTGGTTAATTGGGGGCGGACGCGTCCCCTCACTCTTTTTTCTGGGTGGACGCCGTCTGCCAACTTATATTTCATAGAAGTAAAAATTGGCTTAAAATTGAGTACAAATCGCGTAGAAATGCACCAAATTTGGTCATGAAATTCAAAATTTTTCCGGGGTTGTGTGCCCCAAACCCTCATTAGGTTGGGGGGCCCTCCCCCCACACCCCCTTGTTTTGGTAAGCAAATATGTTTCCCCTGACATTGCCCAGTGACCTCCCACTTATTATTTTACAAATTAACCACTAGCTACGACCAAAGCATTTTTGTTAAGTGTTGCATCATTTGTCGGTGGACATCTTGGTAGGACCTATAGTGAGCGTTAAAAGAAGACAGCCAAACCCCCATGTTGGTACCTGCACATGGAACCCGTATAGAAACTACTGGAAGTGGGTGTACTGTGACAGGTTATTTTATTGTATTCAGCATAACAACTATAGCATTCAACAACTGAAGTAAAGTAGTAGGATGTTTGGAGGTGCAGCAGATTGATTTTATCTTCAATTTAGAATTTGGCAGGATACCTACTGAGTACATAGGTACATACCTACCTATAAGAATAATATGGAACTATAAACTTTACCCATCAAGGGACAGAAGAAGAAAATGGTGTACATTTTCAGTCCCATACCTACCTATTCCGTCATCCATCATTACCTGGTCTGTCTAATAGAACCATATCCTTAGAACCATAGTCTAAGGTACATATTTTCAGGTCTTTTTATGAGAAGTTACTTATTTTTTATTTTTGTGATGTTCAGTCTTAAATTAAAGATTGCTTATTAGTATATTGTTGAATGTTGCAGCTCATTCCTGTGACTACATTTGGATTGGGCACGTGGCAAGTGAGGAGACGCAAGTGGAAGCAACAGTTAATGGCTGACCTCAGCTCCAGAAGCAAAGCACCGCCACAGGAATTACCCTACGAGTAAGTTGTATGGTATTTCTAGTTTTGATGACATTTTTTAGAGTCTTGGAAGGATGGAATACATGCCAATCTTCAGAGCGCTGTTTTAAGTTTTGTTTTCAGTTTCACATAGGTAGGTAACATTGGAACAAATCAAACGCAATTCAGTCTCCCTAGAAAACAAAATATAGTCACTCACTGGAGTGGAGTTAATTGTGTAGTACTATTCGAGAAAATAAGAAACCGACCTCTGGTGGATTTTGTGGTACTAGGTAAATGGCGGCTATCAAGGGCGCATTTGCATAAATATAAATATAAATAGTTGATATAGTTGTTTGTTATGGCCAAAAAAGTAAATTTATAGCTAAATATCAATTTAATTAGTTTTTTGTTTTTTCACTGCTTTATGGAAACACGAAATGTAAAAACAAACAAATTAATATGTGGACCTAATAGTAGCCATCTTGCTTGAAGTGGTTCCATCACATATCAATTATTTGTGGGAATAAGGTAATGAAAGAATATTTAGGAATTAGACTATTGTTTTGGTAAGCATTGTTTTCATAAGCAAATATGTTTCCCCTGCCATCGCCGAGCGTCCGCCCACTTATTATTTCACAAATTAACCCCTGGTGAGTGTGAATGGTGATACTGAAAACGTTACTGGAAATGTAGTTTCATTAGCTGCAGGTTACAGTACTACTGCATTACTTCCTGTACTTAGCTGCCTAAAACTATATGAAACTTGGCTATTGAACGAAGGAATGTTCGCAGCGTCACGGAACTCGCCACGTTGGAGTACTCAACGGTCCGAGTGCGCGGAGAGTTCGACCACTCCAAGGAGATGTTCATGGGACCTCGCTCGCTCATCGTCGACGGCGACGGAGCGAGTCAAGGCGGACTAATCTCTCAGACGCAGAGCAATCAGTCGGGCAGTCTCGTCATCACTCCGTTCCACGTCACCGACAGAAAGTAGGTGCCATGATGTTGGCAATAATACCTATGTCTTTAATTAGCACAAGAGCTACATCTTCCACTCGAAATAGTTTTTATTAACAACACCCATTCCCTGTAAAGATTTAAGATACTTCCCGCAAATTTCCAGTGTTCTTCCATCTTCTGAATACCTAGATTAAAAGAAGGTATCACTAACAACAGTCAGTCGCTAGTGCAAGTTGCGGCATGCTCTCAGTTTTGTTGGTATTTCATCAGAGTTAATTGAGCGAGCGCATCGAGAGTCACCACAGAACTCTTAAGGCACTTTCTCTGGGTTTTTTTTGTGGTCACAGCCCAGGTCAAACCGCTCAAGCAATCGGTCTGAAATTTTGCACACATACTAACGTAATCTTTGCGGTCCCTGGGATCGTTTTTGAACGTGATCCCGTGATTGGTTCAAGTTTAAAAAAATTATCTTTCGATTGGTCCGATCAATTTGAAATTTTGACAAGTCAATACGACCAACATTGTCCCCAATCTTACTAAGTTTCAGCCAAATCCTCTCATTGGTTAAAATTTAAAACAATCTTTCCAGTGATTTTTGAAATTTAAACTAGAACCGTTTTATTGATCATTTTAAAACTTTGCGTGGTCATTGGGACTAACGTATCTGCATTTTTGACAATTTTCAGACTAATCTGTGCTAAAATCCAAAAGTTATTGACTTTTTACGGACATTTTGCGTGTTGGATGTCAAATTTCTCGAAAATGATTATCACGGCAACTTCGAATCTTCAGTTCCAACTTTCAAGGTAGTTAGAGTAGAAACTTTCAAATGAATATGAAACTAAAAATCAATTTGATATTATGTACACACACTATTATTGAGTGGTCCCAGGTATATATTTTTAATGAGATCCTGTGATTTTTTTAAATTAACGAGGAACCGTTCAATCAGAAAGGTTCAATCGATCAACTTTAAACTTTGCAGGGTTTTTGGGACCGATATTCTAGGAACTTTTGGAGACTTTTATACAAGTCTGTGACGAAATTCAAGAAAATTATTTCCTAATGACATTTTCCATAGACAAAATTTCGGTTCGAGGTGTTGCGCGTATTCATGCTCGCTCATCAACGCATTACACAGAGCGTTTTCCTAGTGATATCAATAGGAAAACTATCTCCTTAGTAGCATTAAATAATTATCAGTTTATTATCACTTAGGTATGTTAGAAAAGTAGGTATTCCAAAATTATAAAAAGTTACACAATTTTAAATCATAGTTTAAATATATTTTACGGTCAGTAGGTAAATTCACATTCTAAATTGTAAACTTTATTTGCATTTTGTAGGATGAATACTCTTGGATGAAATAGAATGTATCGAGGCTAAGGTATACATACTACGATGTATCTAAAGAAGAAGGGATCCCAGGTGTGTAGGGGAGAGGAGAAAATATAGGCTTTTATTTTTAATTCTCTTTCATCACCTAGGTACAGTACACCCAGCGAGCGTAGAGAAAGTTCACCAAACGCTGTGCAAAATTCAACAATGGGCTTAGCTTGTAATCCGGAGTGTTTTGACGCGTGCCCGGTTGTAAATATCTCTCAACCACTGCAGGTAATCGGGACAGGGTTGTTTTGTTGTGGTGCCAAATATCTTTCAATGCAGTTGGCTTTTAAAATTCCAGGAAAGTTGTTTAAAATGGCAACAGTGTAGGTGGAAGGGGTGGCAGGTCATAAAAAGAGTTGTATCTTGTCAGAGCTGAACTGTCGAACAAGGGTCGAACAATACTGCTCATCTTATGAAAGGAGTTTCTCCACGCTCGCTGGCCGTACTATACCTTGGCAATTACTTTTCAAGAAACTGTTCTAGGTACCTACCTAATTTCATCCTTTATAGGTACCTAGTTTAAAAATTTGCTCCATTCCTTGAATATTAAATTATGTTTTTTATTTGTTGATAGTATTAAATAAGTAATAACTTAGTTTTGTTGACACGAGGTCTTAAAGTCCTAAGACCTCGACATGGTTCTTGAATATTTAAACTGCTCTTGTCTCTCAGCATGACCATCCTGGTGAATCGGGGCTGGGTGCCGAGCCGCCAGAAGAATGCGGACACGAGACAAGCGGGGCAGGTGGAGGGGGAGGTGGAGCTGTGCGGTGTCGTGAGGTTGGACGAGCCACGAGCTCCATTCATGCCGCAAAACCAACCAGACGCCTGGTTCTACAGGTATGCAATCGAGGAAGAAAAGTTTGTTGTTGAATGTTAAATACTGGTCTGTTCAGAAGCCGAAACAAATAAGTAATTTCAGAGGTTGCTGATTAATCCATATTAATCAATTGATTGAATAGATTTGGAATGTGAAATTTCTGGATTTATCATTAGAGTTTGTTTTCCTGATGTTTCATTGGTGTAAATTTAAAAATAAATCCAGGAGTTTCCCTTCCAAATCTACTCAATCAATTGATTAATCATGCAACATCTAAAGTGGCTTAGGTATTCGTTTTGGCTTCTGAACAGTCCATATCTAGCATGAGGATTGCGCATCAACGCTGTGCGAGTGATGTCAACATTTCTAAGTCACTGCCGTAATAACTTTGTTGGTTTCCATAACAACTAATATCTAATGTAATAACTCAATTGATTCAGATTGTGTAGAATTGATGAATTACCATTAGTCGACTAGCAGCCACTGGAATTTGTAACTGACTCGTGTTATTGTTAAGATAATATCTGTAAGTGATTCCTAAGCTGTTATTAAATAAATTTATAAATAAATAAATAAACTTGAAAAGTAACATTTTATCATTGCTTCTTCAACTTCACTGGGAAATGCTGAAGGGGTCCGCATTTGTCGGGCACGAAAACGCTCCCTGCGAGCGACGGACGAGCGACGGAGCGTTTTCGTGCAAATTCTGACCACATAGTAGGAGCAAAGTTATGACATTAAGCGATAAAAATGTAGCTGAAGGTTCAATACATGTTACCTAAGTCTTGCTTTTTCGATATTCATAACCGTAAATGCCAAATATGGCTATTTATATTTTGTAATTCCCTCTAAAACCGCTCCAAACCAACCGTTGGCGGGAAAAAATGTATGACCGCCCTTAATGTTTTGCATCCCCTCACAGAGACCTACCGAGGATGGCTGCACAAGTCAACGCTGAACCGATATTCCTGGATGCCATAGCGTCTTCAACTGTCCCCGGCGGCCCCATCGGCGGCCAGACCAGAGTCACTCTACGCAACGAACATCTTTCCTACATACTAACATGGTAAGTTCATGATATTCATGCTCAATGAAGTCAATATTGTCGGCTACACGGCAAAACCTCGTAAGTGCCATTTTGGCCAAAAATGGACTGTTGAGTTTTTTCAATAGCTTAATAATGATTCCTGCATTTGAATATTCCCGCAAAAATCTTTGACCAATGGAAATCCTTGTTATTTAACATATATGAAACCAAGTGATCAGCAAAACCACGCAGGTGCCTTTGTGTAATGGCGTAAAGTGCTTAAAACTGATAAGTTAACGTGAGTAAAAACACGTAAGTGCTTTATATAATAGGAACTAAAAAATATTTTAAGTTTTGAGTCAATTAGTATGTGTAGTATATTTTTACATGAATTTACCAATAAAAATAATTTTGATATACCTATATTTTCAAATTGTGATGTTTTTTGTCTCTCCTGAACATTTTGCAAAATGGCACTTACGAGGTTTTGCCGTGTAGCCGACGATATGCTTCCTTCTTTCTTAATTATATACAATAGAGAACTCCTTACAGTTGTACCTAGAATGATTTAAAAACATGATTTTGAAAGTATGCATGTATAGAATGTAGACAAACAACATATCCTGGAGGGCTATTCTAAATGTCCTTGTCGTCTCGTCTCACGTGATACGGGCTCACTGCACACTGGAGTGCTATCCATTTAACATAGTGGTGACACCGTATCAATTGATACGAGACGACAAGGACATTTAGAATAACCGCCCTGAAGTTGTCAAAGAATCTTTATTCAAATTCTGAATAAAACAAGTAGAATTTCAAACTACAACAATTGACTTTCATTCATCGTAACATTTTTATGAAAAGCGCAAAACCAAATCTTTCATAGGCACAAAAATGTTTTACATTCCACAATAGACAATAGGCCATTTAAGAAAGTCAGTGCGCATGCGATAAAGCCTGGCAGGTCCACAGCCGCCTAGTGTGTAGTGACTAGTGTCTGTTTAGTGTCTGTCATATATTTACGTGTTGTTTTCGAGAAGGCTGTGGGTGGGGTGACGTCACGCCGAGTCCTTTGAAGTACGCACTGCGCATGCGTTTAAGCCTGACAACATTAGTACCACACCTCACCAACAGATGTATCTTTACTTTCTTAAATGGCCTATTGACCAATGTAGATCTGACCAAACTACGACGTCATAAAACAAAAGTCAATGTTTGGTCACAACCAAAGAGCTTATATACACAACAAATTGTACACATGATATTATTAGAATAATGTTGAATTCGTACAGAATTTAACAGTTTTACAATCAACAAATTGCCGTTAATAATAGTATTGCTTTAAGCTATCTACTTAAATATTGTTTAGTCTTAATTAACTTCTCATAAGAGAGGAAGGACCTTTTTAAGTTGACGAAACTATCCAGTGACAGACGCCATTAAAAAGTAAAACGCTTTGGCAACATACCTGGCAAAATATAATTTGTTTCGTTGTAGCATCCGTAAAAAGTGTCCAGCATATCATCAAACATGATTTATATGAGTTTAAATATATTGATTGTACTATTTCAAGTGATAAATTAAACTAGATTAACACCTGTTAGCTATTTCTTTGATTTTTCTGAATTTCATTTGTTTGAATGAAAAATTGTTATTTTCTAAGAATTCTGGAGTTGCCATGGTAATACTTTTGTCTTTCAAAAGGCAACGCCCACCTACATTGGTCAATTGGTCATGAAGTTAGTTCTATAACATTGCAAATCATTGTGAACTAGGTACCTATCTTAGAAGACAGACAGATCTCAAAATTCCTTGAAAAATTCTTTGTCACCGCATAACATTGCGTTGATGCTGAGTTCATATAAGATGGGCTTCAAAAGGCTCCTAGATTTGTCAAAATACCACAATTGATTTAATTTTTATTCGGTTTCAGGTACAGCTTAAGTGCAGTGACATCAATAATGTGGTACCGACAATTTATCAGACGGCTTCCATTGTTATGAAGTTCAAGGTAAATGTTAGCAGCAAATTATGTTGTAGAAGTATAATGTGCGTACACTGATCATGGTACTCGTTGTTAGTAACGAGTTCCTATCCGGCATTGTTCTTCAGAGCTAGTAGTTGATGTTAAACAATTTGTTTTGCGAGCTTTAGTTGCTCTACTCTGTCAGCTGTGTTATACCGAAGTTGTTCCTATATTTACCTAACCTATAAGAATGAGCAAACAGCCACTTAACATTTATTCATCCAAGGTACGAAGGTATGGTAGGATTCTACTTGATCCAAGTCCCAGTACACACGATGCATAGGATGCGAGCATTTGAGTGCGTAGATGCTTAATGTTCAAGTGTTCATGGACACAGTCTGTGCTTTATATTCGCATCTTGCAACATTTAAAGATGGGTTCTAAATCCAAGGTCGCATGCAATGTTGGACTTGGATGTGTCGTGTGTAGTACTGGCTTTAATTAGTTTAGGAAATGTTACAATTTCATGACTTATCAGTAGCTCTCATATTATCTTAACTAGAGTTGCATCTACAAGGTCTCAGCAATAAAATTACATTAAATTGAAGTTTCTTTTTAATTTGTCTGGAATTTTACTGTGTTTTATAATGTTGATTTACTAGGTTTTTTCTTAGAACACTGGAGATTTTGATATGGAATTGAAATATAGATTGAATCTGTGCCCAATGTAAATTAAATGTAGGTAGGGAAGGAGTGAAATAAAACATTCAAAAAGTTTTCTAAATCCTTGTTATTTGTTAATGTTAATATGAATTAAACATTTAGCTACCTGTAACAGTTATTTATTGTGGAATGATTTTCTATCACACTAACAATAGCTACATACGTCCTTTCTTCTTGACTCAGTGAAATTTCCCATTTGTATTTCGGTGACACCAAGGGTCACCCAGCCAAGTCATACTATGCAAAAGAAACTGAAATTCCATCGGAAACGGCGTAAGCAGTATGAAAAATAACAAATGTAGTGGTTAAATTTAGACAGTAGGGCAGGCCATGTATGTGGACCATGAAAATTTTACTAAATAATTAATTATACAATGCTCCATTATGAAAAGTTATGAATTTACAGATGCCAAGGTGAAAGAGTTATTTTATTTTATGTAGCCACTTTGGGTTTCCAAAGTCTTAAGATTAAAAAACATGGTCTATCCAAGATGCAGTGACGGCAATATATTTTGTTATGAGAAGCATTTTGTTTATTGAAACTGTGAGGTTGCTGAACAGCAGTAAACTTATGTTATTTGATTCGATTTCTTTGTGATTCGTGTCAAGGTAGAGTTCTTCTGTAGCACAGGGTGATTTATCTGACAATTCCATCTAAATGCAACCTCGGTTCTTTGCTACACTGCTTGCCGTGAGCTTGCTCACACCCGTGTTCACTTCGTGTTCACCTACGTCAGTTGACGGAAGATATGATTCTTCTCATCTTGATCGTGAAACCAGAGGGAAGAGAGACGTGGCACACGGAATCCGTGAAGCAGAGATCAACAAACTTAGTTCTACCAACAATAACATTGTTCGCAATGTAGAAATACCACCACAAAATGGATTCGTAAGTCAGTTTCAGAAACAAGCAGGATCTGGAAGAGAAATGGACAATAGTGACCTTAAAAGAACGGTAACTGCTATTGTGAAGCGACAATTAACAGACGGAGATTTTAAAAGTTTATACATCCAAAAGCTTTCCGATGACATCAAGCAAAAACTTGAATTATCAGATGCGAAAAATATTCCAATACAAAAGTTGTCCGAGATTGTCAAACGAGAATTGGAAACGAATTTCAAAAACCAGTATATTGCAAAACTCACCGACATAGTACGATCAGAGTTGGAAGATGATTTAAAGAATCTAAATTCTCACCCAGAAAATGCAGTAGTAGCACTTCCTTCTTCAAGGGATGGGAAGTCCAAAAGGAAAATCAAGAGGCATGCTGAAGAAAACCAAGATGTAAGCAATGAGGGCAATTATTTGTTAACAAGCCGAGACTTAGCTAAAAAAGTCAAGGAATGCTTTACAACTTACATGGTCGATGCATGTCTCGAGTCTTTCAATCAAGACAAATCCATGAGAGAAGACGAGGCTGCTGAGAGTTCACCTGACGCACAAGCAGCCTCCGACTCGAGTATTCGTAGCAAGAGATCCCAACAGTCGGATGTTCGTGATTTACAAGAAAATATGAACCCAAAGAACTTGGAAGAGAGTTCAAACGAGGAAACTCCTGCTAGGATGGATTTCGATGATTCGGAAGAAGGCTTCTCCGACTATGATAGTTTTAATGAAGATGGGCCTGCACAGTTGAAGATACAAATTGAATATTCTTCTGGCAGTGTAGACAGAAATGGCACTAAAGATGAACCATGTCTTGCGAGAAGTGTTGAAAAGAGTTTCACGGAAGCAAACGCGTCTAAAGGAGCTGTTAAGCAGCGTCAAGTGGAGACTTTAATCACTTGTCAGGATCAACTTGCACCTCATCCAAATTCATTGGACAAAAACCCAAATGTAAGAAATCTTCATCCTGGCTTAGATAACCATGGAGTGATGATCAAGAGACAGGAAAATAAAGATAATCGGGAGGCTGGAAAGAAAATATCTGTAGAGAAAAAGTTGAAGGATGAGCCGGTCTGTGCGCTTGAGGAAAATCTAAACACCGAACATACGGGCAAAGACTTGGACTCGGAATTAGAACAATGTGGAATTACAGGCGAGATTTCCAACAGTGCATTAAACTTGCTCCTGATTTCTGTTGCTGAAAAGTATGCAAAGAACAACGAGGTTAATCCTGCTTTGTTGGAAGAGTGTAACGAGGCAATAGACGACTATAGTGACACCGAAGTCCAGTATCCGACAAACAACTTCATATCTCCACACAGGAGACATTTGCTGTCGATAGACGAGAATGATTACGACTCAGACGAAGATCGATGTGTTCCTGGACTGAGCCAAGCAAAGGGGATTGATTGGGTGAAGGCTCTGCAGCCGCATGCTTCAATACGCAAGAGAGACTTGAGTACAGATCCGCTCAACTCCTACAATACACAGCACAGCGAGTTGGACGATGAAGATGGGAACGGCTTTTGTCCAGCCTCCGATGCGGTAAACGTGGATAATCTTGATAAAGATGGAAAGAAATCGTCTGTGCTTGAGGAAATGGACAGAGCAAAGCTGAATAACGGTGATCGAGTACAGATTGATGTTGGCAAAGACCAACAAATTAATAAGCAAGGAAAGACTGCTTCAGGAAATAACGTTAACAAGTTAAATAGTGAGGCTTTACAAAATGTTCTGGATTTACATGGTCAAGTGCTATCTGGTCAGGACTCACTTCCAACGAAGGTGTTGAAGAAGCGAGATCTGCAGGAAGATCTGCTCAACAGTTTCGGTGGCCTCTCGGACTCGGACGAAGGCAAGTCGGGCAGCGTGCAGAAGAAGGTGTTGGACCAGACAATGGACTACTTTGAGAGCGACCACGACGGCGGCGTGGAGAAGAGAAGCGTCGAGGACGAAGAGACGAGCGAACAGTTGACTGAGGTGGAGCTCTTGCTCGGCGACAAAAAGTCATCATGGGCCGACGTCTCCAGTCAAGACGAGGTGAGATACAACTTCATTACTTATCATATTCACTCAAATGACGCATCACAATTTATTTTTAAACTGAAAATTTTGTGAATAAATTGAATAAATTATCTGTGAGCATCACTCATCAGTAAGTACCTAGTTCTATTCTACATTCAAAATTTTACAACATGGATTGTCTATTAGGTATTTATTAATGAATGATGAATAACACATTAGTTTTCTTTCAAAGTAATTTGAAAACAATACGATTCTTTCAGTGCGACAACGGCCCGCATTTTGAAACAAGCGCCGGTTTTAGCGCCGATGGCAAATACTCGAGTCCTATCCTGGCGGGCAACATCGGGAACCTGAAACGCAGGAGGCGCCGGTCCGAGCGCGTTTGTTCAAGACCTCACAGAGACAAACAAGGGTAGATACATGCCCATTAACAACAACGCTGAGGGTAGAAAGAGGTCATCACATTCTATCATTTCTAAAATCAACATTGTTTGCCTGCGTGGAATGACTTGTCTGTAAAGTCATCTACTTGTGGAGTCACACTAAATCGTTGAGTCGCACTAAATAGTGGACTTGCTGCCAAGTCACTAACTCAAATTTTGTCAATTGAAGCAGCAGTGACATTTAAATCAGCTACTAGGTACCTACTTGGTTCTATAGTCTGGAAAAACTTGCTGCGTAACATCTGCTGTTATTCAAAACACCACAATAATTTGATTTCAAATTCTGACTTCACCATAGCATTTCCTTCCTTCAGCGTTGTTTCAGTAGGTACCTACCTACCTAATTATAAAGATGTGGGAAAAAAAATTGTTAGTTAATTTAACCTATTAAAGTTAATTTAAATTTAATTTGATATATATTGTTGCAAGATAAAAACTTGTAGGTACCTACCTACCTATTTATTGTTGTGCTAGCTAGTAATAATAACATTTAGTTTTCTTTCTCAGAACTAATTGAAGTTTATGTAGGTAGGTAATTACTAATTAGGTACATAACTGAGAACTGTGCTGCGTATGAACACGAAGTTAGTGACTTTTGTCATAAAGCTCACAAAATTTGTTGTTTGAACTAAACAAATAATTTTAATTTGGAACATAAATGAAGATACCAATGAGCCTTATAGGTAATTTAAAACTTTCAACTTTTCTTACCTAGAGAGATTCCTATTGCATCCAACTTTCATTCATTTAAAGCCTCATGCTCAAAAGAATTGCCACATATTATTAGCACCCTGTCTTGTGGTGTTGAGGACTGACATCCGTAAATATCTACTTGCGGACGCAAGTTATTTCGAGCATGAGGCTGTCCTATAAATGCAGATCATAATAGGTAGTAGGTACACTCCCCCAAATAATAAACGGTACTCGAAAGAAAATGAATTGACTGATTAAGGTTTGATGGCATCATCCCATGAAGTCAGTGCTAACGTATTATCTAACTCTTTTAGGTGAGCTCTGATTTCATTGATAATAACAAGGATTGATTGTCAAGGAACCGGCCCAGCAGCCAATACGTTTTGTACCAAGTACCGTTTATTATTTGGGGGAGTGTACATGATTTACCTATACTTAACTCATAGTTGTGTAGAATCACAATTACATAGAATCCTCAACCTCCGAGTAGGTAATGTTTAACGTGGATGTTGTCTTCTGCAGCCCTGATGACCTCGAGCGAGAGGACGACGTCTTGGAAGTGGCTCGGAAGCAATGGAGAGACGAACGATTCCTCACCGACTCGGACATCGAGGACGAGATTGTCGAGAAGGAACCAATGACAGACTCTGCGGTCCAGGTCGGCGGTACTACGCTCATTCTCCTCTGTCTGCTCTTTACGACATTCTTTTACCAATACTGATTAACGTCATTACAAGTTGTGGGATTTTTATATGAATAATATTTTATAAATAAAGTATTTGACAAGAAAGCACAAAAACTTGTACGTTCCTTCACTGAACAGAAGTAGGTAAGACTTTATTATTGACTTACTTATTTTTACTTATTTGTTTTACTTATTTGTCTTACTTACATTATTTTTGTCTTCTTTAGAAAGAAATAGAAACAGAACAAAAATATAACTAGCAAGTTTTTGTTTAAAATCAGCAGTTTGAATGTTTCCGCTTCTCCCAGAGATGTAGCATACCCGAACCCGAGTGATTAGCGATTACACAACACAGCTTACATTTAATCAGAAGTGCACCTGATATTTTTGCTCGAAGTTCTAAATTAAAACGATTGCCTTTTGTGCCCTTTGCAAAACGGGGATTTTGTAACTAGTACGCTGTACGCACGAAATTATTACTTTATCGTTTCTTTAATGCTCTGAACATTCCATGAAATTGTCAAAACTTGGTTTTATATGATAAAATCTAGATATTTCATGGACATTATGATTATGGATGGGAAATTATAGAGTAAGGATTTATGGAATTAAAACTTCTTAATTACAAAAGTAAATGTGTCTTTAATTTTACTCTTTTGTACATGTGATAATTTATGGCGACAGTTACGTAAATATCTTCCCCAAAAACAAAAAGAGGAATGAAAAAATAAATGCCAGGTGATGTGAAATGCCAACACAAAAACCAAAGCTGTGGGATAAAACCTTTCCGCTCCTCGAAGAGAAACATACAGTTCCATGTTCTTCGGGGATATTACAAGACCGGAACAATATGTACGTCTCTAGCGGTAGGTACTTGTCACAATAACAAAACAAAACCTACACACTCCTATGGAGCTACCTAATCTTCAGTGGCGAAACTACAGACAAGAACCTCAGTAGGGATTGGAGTAATGAAGACTGCCTTTGTATGACACCAAACAGTAACATATAACCATTTAGAACACATGAAGCTATGAGCCCAGCAGAGAATCTAATTACTAGATAGGTAAGGACTTGGATTTCCAAGTTGTATAAAATTCTAGTAACTGTTCACTGTGCAGTTTGGACAAATGAGTTGCCTAGATTCAAACTGCCCATCTTCATAAAAAATTTAATCGTTTTTATTTCTCTATCTTGTAAATACAAGTTCAAGAAAAAAATTATTTGCTTTCAAAATGAGTCACAAACAAATTCCCGTAATACCATTGACAAACGATTCATTATTTGGGATTTGCAACTCTGTCGTCAATATTCCTTTATAGACAAATGGCGTCATCACGTCTTATCGTAATGAACCAAGGTCAACTTTTCCGCTACGTCCGCTGAGATATTGTTTGACATTTTACCTAATTGCAGGAAAACTCGACACAGCACAACAATATGCTTATGTTGTAGTATTTTAAATATGACGAAGACACAATGTACCTTTATAGACAAATGGCGTCATTACGTCTCATCGTAATGAACCAAGGTCAACTTTTCCACTGCGTCCGCTGAGATATTGTTTGACATTTTACCTAAATGCAGGAAAACTTGACACAGCACAACAATATGCTTATTTTGTAGTATTTTAAATATGACGAAGACACGACACAATCGTAAACAGAATTAATAAAGCCAGAATCTGGTAAAGAAATGCGATAGAGCGGATGTCAATGGTAATACTTTCAAGTCCGAGAATAATGCCTAGCAATCGTGAAATTTGGGTAAAATAATGTATGTACTTCTAATATGTATTTTATAACGATATTGATGGGGTCACGTTTGGGGTCATTTATGGATTGTTCTGCAGAGATGGAGCAATTTTATGTTTCGCCACCGAGTTAAAATTTACCTGATGGTTTCTGCTATTTGAAAGCTGTCTACTACATGTAGGTAACTACTATCTGACAATATGCACTGCACTCTGTATTATTCTATGCTATACTAGCATAATAATATATTAAAAGCTATAAAGTAACCTATGCTCTATGCAATAAACATGGTAATAAGTGTGTTCCACTGATTGGCACATACTGTACACTAATAGCTATCACTTGCAAGCTTTAACAAGCATTCATTCAACTAGTGTGCAGTTTAATATTAGTGGCATTTAAAAGTCATAGAATATTATATTCATTAGCAACCTATTTACAGATTTGTTAATTAGTTAATCTAGTAGAAAAAACAACACTCAACAATTGGAGAGTTTAAGATGAAGGACCACATTTTTTGACCTCCTCCGGCAGTGTCCGACATTTGTCAGATTGTGACAGTGTCGTTGAAGATTTTGAAGCGACAAATGTTGAGAATTAATTGCCAAGATCGTTGGCATTTCAAAAAAATATGTCCTAGAAGTTATGACCTCTTACCTATATTTTTCTAAAAAAGTTGAATTTCCTGAATTACTGAATGCTGAATTTCCAATCCAGTGAAAATCTGAATTTCAAATCTGGGTGCCTATTCTCGAGTAGAAACTGCACACAAATTTTTTTGACTACGTGACATCAAGTAAAACTAAAATCTTTTGTTTTTTTCAATGCTAAAGTAGCTGAATCATTGTGCAGTGGCTCATTTCCGTGGTGAATATTTCAACAAACTCGAGAATAAGCACCCTGCTCATACATTTTAGAAAGATACATTTTTCAATCATCAAAGAGCAACGCATCAACTTTGTCGCTTCAATATATTGTCTATTTTTAACGACACGGCCAAAATATGGAAATTGCGGTTTAGATAGCGATCCTTCCCCTTAAATTGGTTGTTGTTTATGTAAAAAGATGCAAATAAAATGTAAACATTGTTCAATTCCAGCTAGCAAAGTTCAGAGATTCAACTTGATCAATGTATAATCAAAAATACAATCTGGCAGGTTGTTTACATTTCTGATTACTTCATTAAAGAATGACACAAACAGAATTTCATCATTTCTTTACAGCCAATGCATTATCGTTTTGGTTAGTAGTAACAATAATCATTGATGGTGTTAAATTAAAAGTAGATACAACTTAGGTACACTAAGATGGATAAACTTTTCAACTTTATAAAGCATCAGTTCTACAGATTCCCCCTTCCCACACTGCCAAAGTTTAGACTGCATTTATTTCAATTTTCAAATCATTTGTAGTTTACATATCGACCACCAGATGTCTCCGAGATCAATATTGATCATAATCAGAGCCTGCTAGATGAAGAATCGAACTATCATTCAAGGATTCAAGGTCAGTGAATTTCATCAAGTTCCATTCTCCATCCCTGCTAGCGCTGACAAGTGTGCCACAATGTCGGCCATTTTAGATTTCAATACGCCTTTGACGAGCTAAAGGAGTAGGGTGATTTAAAGGATGAAATACGTGACAAAGAGATTCATAACTGAATATGAGCAGCTTCATTGATGTAAGATTAGCCCTACTTAAATCTACATTCCGATCCATTTGTAAGTTGTAATTACAAGGATTGACTTCCTTGAATGTGTCATTCTGTCAACCCTGCTAGAGTAGATAATCTCGAAAATTAGTAGAGTAGTGCTAGGAGTCATTTTCAATGTTGTATGTTGTATTAATGTAATTATTACTATGATTGTGTAGAGTTGACTTGTAAAATTTCATGGCATATTAATATGTCATTCACATTAATACGTACAAAGAATTGTGTCTAATATCCAGATTTAATGTTGCAGCTAGCTATTTTCACACAGAAGAGTGTTTCAATGTAATTTCAAATGCCTTGTCATAATACTTAGACAGTACTAATTGGATTAAACATTTAATAATTAATAACACATTTATTACAAGCTGAATAATGAATTCAATGTTTGACACAACGACACCAAAATGTTTTTTTACACATGTATATACCATTTAACTTGTGTAAATTAATCTCGATAGTTACGTCGCGAAGATTTAATGAATGAGGCAATGACAGACAATATTTCGATTAATATTTGGATCACGGGAAGGTACTAGTCGATGCTAATGCTAATGCATCTGCGCTACGCTATACTAGTAGGTAGGTATTCAGTATATAAAAAACAATGTCAGTGGGGTAGGCAGTGTGAAAAAAGATTGAGCAACATGGAAACAACGACCACTTAAATGGACTACATCATGGATGTTTAATTCTACAACGTTGCAAAATGAGATTTCTTATTTTTTGGACAACTGATTCATCATATCACTGGGGAATATCACTTGTCACTTGTCAGTGTTGCCAATCTGCCATAATTAAATTATCATGGTCCATTTTGAGGGCAATGCAAAATTATGGAAGAGTTTCAGAAATGTAAGGTTCATTTCTTGGTATTTAAATTGAATGCCTTTAAACTCACAGAATATGACAGAGTATTGTAATCGAGGCTTCGGAAAACTGAAGGACGGCTTACAAGATCTTTGAAGAGAATACACGAACTTTCAACAAACTCGAAGCAGTTCTGTTGGAAGTAGGAACAACTAAGTTACAGAATCTGAAATTATTATTTCAGATTTATTTCAAATAACGAATTATTCTTTCAAGTTCGTCACTTATGTTTCCGTATTCAATGAAATCCACAAGCGCCGAGGAAAATAAGTATGTATTGGCACGTCTCAAACTGATGACTGATTGTGATCTGATTGTGATTGATGTAATGATATCAATCAGTACTAGGACTAGGCTAATTTCTTGGGGGAAATATAGTAGCCACTGGAAGTATGACATTATTATGCTTCTTAAATGTATGATCTTTTGTGAAATCATTAAAATATGGAATAGACATTTCTTTACAACTCTCTGAAGCAGACAACACACTTCTTTTTCAAACTTCAAAACTCAACAGTTCAAACTATTTATATTTAAATATTAAAACTATTGTCTGGTGATGGCTCCAGTCAACTGTCAAAAAGCTCTTCATTACATCACCCCCTGAACATTGACACACATTGATTCTAAATCAATGACACATTGACATTGATTCTAAATCTCCTTGTCTTCTCCTATGAATTGACAAGGCGTCGCTACCATGTTAAATAGATAGCACAGCACCCATCGTGCAGTTAGCCGGGATCAAGTAGAGGAGACGACAAGGAAATTTAGATTAACCCTCCATAGAAATAGGTACCAAAATTATAAACATTGTATATTAATTGGAGCAAAATTAATACAATGAGTTGTCTGATTCAAAAAATGTAATGAGTATTCCAACTTTTACTGTTGCAAATATTAATATTCTGTGTGAAAAGTGAAAACAAAACTCACTTAAATCCATTGAAAATCAGAAGGGATTTTCAACCAATGTGTGGATCGTATTGGTTGATACAGTACACAAACATCGAATAAACTTATTAAATGCTACGACCTGACGCTTGAGAGTGGTCGACGATCCGCTCCCAAGTGGTCGCTACTTGCCGAAGTCGAGCGAGCACGGAGCGGAGGCCGTCAGTCACTTCTTCTTCTCCTTCTTGCTGGCCGGCCGGCTGTTGATGCGCGGCTGCTGCAGCGGCAAGCGGGGCAGCGGAACCGTCGCCCGTTGGTCCTCCATGCGGCCGGACTGCAGTCGCAGGATCAGCGAGAAGAAGTCTTCGTCGGGAACCTGCGACCGAGGTAGATGTCAAGTTTCCGGAAAATAATACATCGGACAATTGTCCGCTTTATTTACCTATAGTTTCTTCAACTGTTCTGGCATACTGTACAACTGTCACTTTTCCACGAGTTTATTACTTGATATAAGTCATGAATTTAGCTTAGCATTTAGAATGGTCATAGTCAAGGAACGTGAATTCTAATAGGTAGGTATGCTTATCAGCAGATATACGCGATTATTCCCCGAGGCTCTAGTGACGTCATCGGCGGTGATCTATGCACGAGTAGCAGTCAACGCTTCACCCTGCGTTTGTTTACACCTACTTGAGTAGGTATAGATCGCCGCCAATCATGTCACTAGAGCCTCGGGCATAATCGCTGATAAGTGATTAGCATACCTAGTAGAATGTTCCTTGGGTCATAGTGTAGTAGTAGTAACACATCACCACTTGACCTTGAACAGTACATATCAGAGGGAAAACAAATTATTGAAACAATAATATTTTGGTGTTTTCTGCCCATTGCTGCTGAGGTAAACACTCGGTAACAGCCCTCCAAATGGTGTGGTACCTTTTAACTCTCCTAACATTAATGTTAAAAACAGACAAAAAGGATTGAAAATATTCGAAAAGCATTTCCGAATCAGCAAGGCTTTTGATTCCATTTTGAAAAGTACATGTTTTTAAAAGCTTTCAATGCTGAACTCTACTATGTGGTGTGCCTACCGTGGCGCCGCTGGTGGTGCTCCTGGGCTCTATCTCGGCATCCTCGGGGAGCGCGCTGCGTTGCTCCTCGATGCGCGAGCTCTGGCAGCGCATGAGCATCTCGAGGAAGGCGTCGTCGGGGGCGTTGCTGGGCTCCGCCATGGACAGGCGCTGCAGCATGAGAGACTGCGCCGGCGGATGAAGTCCGGGCAAGTGAGGCAGCTCCACTCTCTGCTCGTCCATCCGGTGGCTCTGCATGCCTGGACACACAACCACAACGTCAGCATCCGGCATTATACGTGCTTTTCATTAGTTTCAGACTTATCTGTCATTAAGAGACCTGGGTAAGCGAACAGGAAACGCACTGAAATTCGTCTTTACACTAACAGAATTTTAAAAAATCGGATAGTAGCGCCTTTTCAAGATATATAGTCTAAATAAATATTACCACACACTGGAGTACACTATGGCCTCTGGTATGACCTCAAAGTGTTAAATACAATATTTATGGTAAAAAATCATATATAGACACAAGGTCGTACCAGGTGTCATCAAGACCAGTGTGTGGCATTATTTAGACTATTAAGCTGTAATACCTCAGTAATAATTGATATTTTTAAATTCTGTTAGTGTGAAGAGACAAATCCCGAAAAAATGCTTTGACGAATCGTGCGTTTCCTATTCACTTATCCAGGACTCTTTAACAAAAAGAGTTCTTGACGTTTTACGGACATTTTATACGTGTTTGCAAATATTTGTCAAATTATTTGAAGATAATGTCAGATATTTTATTAGTTTCTTTCGGCTCTTTCCAAGGCCTGTAGAGCAGAAACTTGCAAAGGCATATCAATGGGGTTGTTCACTGCCATTTGCTCTCACTCGCAGCGCTAGCAGCATTGGAGGTGCCTCTCTCTGATTGGTTGGTTTCTGAATCCAAGATCTCTGAATCAAACTCCCGCCAAGATTTAAAAACCTTCCATTCCGCTAGATGCATTTTGATTGGCTCTCTCCCGGACGATTAGAACAGCAGCGCCATCTACAATAGTTTTGCGTGAACAACCCCATTTGCATGCAGTACGAAGGTTCCCTCATCAATGCGCTTTCCTAGTCAAAGCCAATACATAGTAACTAGAGTGTGGACATTTGCTAACCGACGATCATGTCCAGCAAGTCCTCGGGCTGCTCGGGTGGTGGCCGCTTGTTCTCCTTGCCTCCCGCCAGAGTGCACCGCTGGTCGTCCATGCGCTTGGACTGGAACTGCGAGAGCAAGTCGAGGAAGTCAGGCTCGGGCTCGCCGGCCGCGTCCGACACGCTGGCGGCCGGCGTGGTGGCCGACGCTCGCTGCTTGCCGTCCGGAGTCAGCTTCACACAACAAAACATCATTAGAGGTCAACAAGTAGGTACATGTTCAATTCCTGCTCTACTCTCATAGACAAACTATTGACGTATTGCGGTTCAAGCTAAATGAAAGAATGTATTCGTTTGGGGTGTTTGCCGTATGCGACCTTGTGACTTGTGCTCTAAGACCACATTCCAGTTGGTGCATTATTTCAAGCTCAAAATTGCTGATTGCTTTCAAGGTTTTTGAGCTGATTTGATAGTACCTAAGTAAATTTAAATCTAGCCTGATCGACAAATTTAAATGTGTTCTTTCAGTAGGTAATCAAATCTTACGATAGGGTTTGTTTAATGTGTATGAGGAAAATAAAACCTCCTGTGCCTCGAATGAGTCTTATGAAGATGATGATGACGATGATGATGGTTAAAGGGTAAGATGGATGTACGTACCTTGATGAGGCCCAACAGCTCCATGCTCTGTCTCCTAGATGGAAGTACGTACCTTGATGAGATCCAACAGCTCAATGCTCTGTCTCCTAGATGGAAGTACGTACCTTGATGAGGTCCAACAGATCCATGCTCTGTCTCCTAGATGGAAGTACGTACCTTGATGAGGTCCAACAGCTCCATGCTCTGTCTCCTAGATGGAAGTACGTACCTTGATGAGATCCAACAGCTCAATGCTCTGTCTCCTAGATGGAAGTACGTACCTTGATGAGGTCCAACAGATCCATGCTCTGTCTCCTAGATGGAAGTACGTACCTTGATGAGGTCCAACAGCTCCATGCTCTGTCTCCTAGATGGAAGTACGTACCTTGATGAGGTCCAACAGATCCATGCTCTGTCTCCTAGATGGAAGTACGTACCTTGATCAGGTCCAACAGATCCATGCTCTGTCTCCTAGATGGAAGTACGTACCTTGATGAGATCCAACAGCTCAATGCTCTGTCTCCTAGATGGAAGTACGTACCTTGATGAGGTCCAACAGATCCATGCTCTGTCTCCTAGATGGAAGTACGTACCTTGATCAGGTCCAACAGATCCATGCTCTGTCTCCTAGATGGATGTACGTACCTTGATGAGGTCCAACAGCTCGATGCTCTGTCTCCTAGATGGATGTACGTACCTTGATGAGGTCCAACAGCTCCATGCTCTGTCTCCTAGATGGATGTATGTACCTTGATGAGGTCCAACAGCTCCATGCTCTGTCTCCTAGATGGAAGTACGTACCTTGATGAGGTCCAACAGCTCCATGCTCTGCCTCCTAGATGGAAGTACGTACCTTGATGAGGTCCAACAGCTCCATGCTCTGTCTCCTAGATGGAAGAACGTACCTTGATGAGGTCCAACAGCTCCATGCTCTGTCTCCTAGATGGATGTACGTACCTTGATGAGGTCCAACAGCTCCATGCTCTGTCTCCTAGATGGATGTACGTACCTTGATGAGGTCCAACAGCTCCATGCTCTGTCTCCTAGATGGATGTATGTACCTTGATGAGGTCCAACAGCTCCATGCTCTGTCTCCTAGATGGATGTACGTACCTTGATGAGGTCCAACAGCTCCAGTCTCTGTCTCCTAGATGGATGTATGTACCTTGATGAGGTCCAACAGCTCCATGCTCTGTCTCCTAGATGGATGTATGTACCTTGATGAGGTCCAACAGCTCCATGCTCTGCCTCCTAGATGGAAGTACGTACCTTGATGAGGTCCAACAGCTCGATGCTCTGTCTCCTAGATGGATGTATGTACCTTGATGAGGTCCAACAGCTCCATGCTCTGTCTCCTAGATGGATGTACGTACCTTGATGAGGTCCATGCTCTGCCTCCTAGATGGAAGTACGTACCTTGATGAGGTCCAACAGCTCCATGCTCTGTCTCCTAGATGGATGTATGTACCTTGATGAGGTCCAACAGCTCCAAGCTCTGTCTCCTAGATGGATGTACGTACCTTGATGAGGTCCAACAGCTCCATGCTCTGTCTCCTAGATGGATGTATGTACCTTGATGAGGTCCAACAGCTCCATGCTCTGTCTCCTAGATGGATGTACGTACCTTGATGAGGTCCAACAGCTCCATGCTCTGCCTCCTAGATGGAAGTACGTACCTTGATGAGGTCCAACAGCTCCATGCTCTGTCTCCTAGATGGATGTATGTACCTTGATGAGGTCCAACAGCTCCATGCTCTGTCTCCTAGATGGATGTACATACCTTGATGAGGTCCAACAGCTCCATGCTCTGTCTCCTAGATGGATGTATGTACCTTGATGAGGTCCAACAGCTCCATGCTCTGTCTCCTAGATGGATGTACGTACCTTGATGAGGTCCAACAGCTCCATGCTCTGCCTCCTCACGCGCACCTCCATGTCGCGCGTTACCTCGATGCCCAGCACCTTGTGCAGGTCACACACGTTCATCTGCGCCGTCGCTTGACCCATCGCGTCGCCCAGCTGAAACCAACATTACAACAACCTTAAAGGACGGCAACGGTCAGAATCTTAAAAAATACTACATTTCCATAACACCATGTTAATAGGTAATACATAAGTGTATATGTGCCTAAGGTATTTCAATAAACAATAATAATTGTTGAGTAGACTGCATCTAAAGCGCCGAGAATTTTCGCATATACGATGAACTTTTCTTGAGCGGTGCTGTACAGCGAGCAAGTAGGCGTGCAAGCAAGTAGGCGGATTTTGCAGATGCATCTCTCTCTCTCACATTCCTCAGTAGTCGAGTTATGAATGACTGACGAATGACACATTCAACACAACCATTGTATTATTTATGTTAGGACATTTAAAGTTTCAAGTGTCCACGACCCAACGGCGTCTTATTTTTAATTATCGCTGAGTGCGCAGTCAAAACAAGGCATCGTGTATCGAGGAGGCAGAGAGATTACTCAGCGCTGAATCTGTACCATAAAAAGTGCAGCATTCTCGGTTAATCAACCTAGATTTTGTGGAGAGGTAAAATAAAGAAAGCATTCCGCTTAATATATATCAGGGCTTCGTTTTTTTCTTTCTATTTTGGTTCTCCTACGTTCCCAACGGACATTTTGTGCCCAGCTTATTCCTTATGAGACTAAAATCCTTTGCATAGTTGCGATTAAAATCACGTTTTTCGGTCTCCTGCTTTCACTATCATTAATAGAATTGATACATTCGCGTATGTCTTAAAGATATATATAATATATTTGGGAATTATGGTAAATTTTTAGTTTTTGACCGTTGCCCCCCTTTAAGCAACATCCTTCGCTCCCTCATGCCCGATGAAGGGAGCATTCGGTTTGAAATTGGTCTGGGTCCTGATGCTATATAACTATTTTCAATAGCTAGCGGAATTTGTAAAGCTGATGGGAAAATCTCATTGCTAGCGGATCGGCTTACTGCTTTGCAGTTATAGAATCAGGCCTTAGGGTCTTCCTTAGGTTGCTACACCAGCGATAAAAAATGTACTAATAGTTGAAGAAATGAAGCTTAGAAGTAAAACAGTTTGATTTTTCATTCGTTTTTGGTTTTCCTTGGAAACTGGTAGGAGATTATTTAGTTACATTTATGACAAAACTATTTAACCTTTTCCCGTGGAAGAGTAGAAGAAGAAAAGAGGGTGCTAATCTAATAATTGTAGGAGGTTAAGATTGAGGCAAATCATATTAAAGTTGATGACTCCATCTATGTATCCACAATCTAGGAGTGACGCACCTCCCTGGATATCTCCAGATGTTTGTTCGCGAAGTAGAGCGCCTTGTCGTGGCTTCCCATGGCGGCGTGCGCATTGCCGAGGCTCCAGCACGCCCTGCCCTCGCCCACGCGGTCCATGAGCTGCTGGGCGATGATCAGGTGGCGCAGGTGGTACTCGATGGCGGTGGGATAGTCACGCAGTAGCGTGTAGGTGTTGCCGAGGCTGTAGCACGCCTGCGCCTCCACGGCTCGGTCGCTCAGCTCTTGAGCCAGCAGCAGAGTGCGTCTGGGCAGACAGGATCGGGTTTTAGCCACTACGTGAACACGGGTAATGCGTTGAAAAGACTTGATAATGTGCTACAGTTGCTGATCCAAACACAACAGTCCCAAAGTAGGTACCTAATTGACTGTCTATAGCTAGTATCAAATTAGCAAGCCCAACAATAATATCCACAATGTACCTATTTGACAATGACTTTGTCAATATTTTAGACTTGTTTCATTTTTTTAAGCCTATATTATCAGCAGAGCCGAGGCTCCAGTGAGAATGTAATAGAGAAGGGAGGAGAGGAAACCCGGTACCGGCATGTAGCTTACTCCTGACAAAAGATATCAAGGGGGCCAACGGCTTAACGTCCTAATTGAAGGACGGTGTAACATTAACAGCACGGGCCTCCATAACCCGCACCGTCTAGAGACTGATAACAGGTGGAGGGAGGTCGTCACACTAACCCCCAAACACACCAGTCTCTCTGGCCCAACGGCAGCAACTAGAAGGCCAGAGTTGAACGGTCACCCATCCTACTACTGACTCAGCTAAATGCTGCTTAACCTCGATGACCTGACAAGAACCCTTGCTCTACGGTCGGGGACAAGCAAAGATGAACCCGCACTAGCATGGGCCGGCCTATACCTGGCAATACTAAACTGGGTTCATCTTTGCCTGTCACTGACCATAAATGGCAACTATGAACTAATGAATGTTATTATAGAGTTGGAGTGGAATGCTCACTTGTAGTTCTCCGCTGCTTCTTCAAACTCTCCGAGGAAGATGTGAGAGTTGCCAAGATTGCTGTTCGCTCTTCGCTCCGCCGCTTTGTCGCCAAACTCCCGAGCTATCTTCAGTCGCTGCACCAAACAAATAAAATTGTTTGAAAACTAACATAGCATTGAAGACCACATCTAGCAGCATCGGAAGATAATTGCATTGAACTGTACGTGTTCAGAGTTGTTAAAAATAGGGATGTTCCACATTGGCCAATTGATCAAACTGTATAAAAGTACTACCTACAGACTATTTCATGAGTCAGAACTAAATACTATTAAGCAATAATTATAAACCTAAAAGATATATTTAGAATAACTTATCTCTGAGTACGTTTCAGAAAATATTGAGATTTCTGGTATTTTGATATGGTTTTTATTTTCGTTGCACCCACCGACACAGTTTCTGTGTGTCTCTCCCATAAGATAGGATCATGAACTTGTAATTTCTGTGGGCCCTCGTAGCAAGCTTTTTTCCCGAAATTAAACCTACCAATTTTAAAAGTAATCCTTAACTAATACAAAAAATTTATGACTGGTCAAATTCACCCCTAATAAGTAATAAGTAATACCAAATCCCTTGAACTTAGATTAGATTACGGGAGGGTATGCAAGAATCCGGAACCAACCTCCTCATGATAGTGAATGGCTTGATGGAAGTTTCCCAGCAGGTAGTACGTGTTGCCGAGATTCCCGCAGGCTCGACCTTGAGCCGCGTGCTCCTCCAGCTCTCGCATCAGCTCCAGGTTCTGCTCGTAGTATCCCACCGCCTGCTCCAGGCTGGTCCGCACCTCATCCGGGAACTCCCCCGGATCCTGCTGGCCCACGCGACCAATGTGCTTCCCTGGGGACACGCGGGAGAAACAAGATGAGTGCGTGGGAAGAAACAGAAAATCAAGTTTTAAGTGGCACTAATTTCTACTGTGGAAGTTTATCTCATATATATTCAGATTTCTGAATTTTACATTTTGGAGTTTATCCACATTTAAAATGTATTTTTTCATTTATTTAAGCCGGATTTTTATGGTCGAACGCAACCATGTTTTAAACTCTCAATAAGATTTATGTTTTGCTTATGAACCCCAAGGTTGTACCAAAATGCAGAAATACAGTTTGTAGATAATACTGTAACTATACCAACCTATAGCTCCATCAGCTCCATGTTGGTTGTCACTTTGTAACTATACCTAACTTATAGTACCAAGTTGTACGTTACTTTTGTATCTATACCTTCTTTAACTATCCTACAATGTGCTCACAGTTTTAACGTTGCACACCCTCAAAGCAATGAACATCTTCTTTTTATCACAAAGGTATAATTAGATAGGAATCATGCACATACATGTTATGCACTCCTGGTTTTTCTGCAATTATACTGGCCAGTTACTAGCTACCTAACTTTGACAATGTACAATTCTCTTTCTTAATTTATAATATAATTAGGTATTATTTAACATTAAACAGTCTTATTTTGTACTCATTCCTTCGCCGGCAATGTTCCGTGGTTCAATCAAAGGTTCAAAGTCTCAACTGTCCATGTTCTGCTTTTCTTTCCATCACACGTTTATATGGTCAATTCTTGTTCTTCATTCCTTTCTTGTTTCTTGAAATAGTTTATAATAGATAAGATTTACTATTATAAACTTTAAAATGATATTTGATTAGTTTTATCCAAGAGAAATAATGTTTTACATCTGACTTCTTCAAAATATTTCATCGAACTGATTTTATTCATCTCTTCTTCATTGTTGTAAAATTTCAACCTCCGTCCACCAATCAGCACTCGCCACGAGATCTATCCCATTGTTGTCACATATAAAATTCTTCTCTGCACTCCAGTAGGCTTTGGCATTAAAATACTTCTTTATACCCCTCTAGGAACTAATGAAACTACCTATGTTGATAACCTTCTATATTTTTATACTATTATTTCTGATCTTACTTTGTCAAACAACAAGTTATTTTTCTATTACCAACTGTCACTTGTTGTGTAGTGTTACAATCTCTCACCTTTGCACATAATAAATTTTATATAAATTTATTTTTGTTCAAACCAAAACTCAAACAGTCTTTACACCTGTTGCTTCACTGTTTTCTTTACGTTGTCTGCTGTGATAATTTTTCTTTCAATCTTCAAATCTTCATAAAACTCTCTTCATCATATCCTCGTCAGCATCTGTCCAATGTTCTCGAATAATTAGTTCAAATCAATTTTCCATTGGTCTTGTTTCAACATTTCTCTTGACTTATCTGGTATCTAACGAAAGTAACATTTTTCTCGTAGTTTTTCATAATTACTTGTCTTCCACAAGTCAATTCATACACGTGACTCAAATGTTGCTCATAACAATGACAAACATTTCAACTCAATAACCTCTAGTTCTATGCTCTTAGACACGAACAGTTATTCTTTCAACTATCGCACAATATATTAATTGCCGATCTCATAATTCACCAACATACGTTACATATTGTAGCATAGCCGACAATACTCGTATTTAACCACCATAGCCCACCATCTTGGCTATCAATACTTGTTACTTCGCAGCATAACTCAAATTGTCATCCAATCTTCATATTCTTGTCAACTATGCCTTCTTTTTGATCTAATTTCTCTTGATCCATTCGATCTTAACGCTTCTTGTGATCTTCTATTCAAATTCATTTCATTCGAACATCTATATTCTTCTGTCTTCCTTGTCGTTACTTTGATACTTATGCAATAGTGCAATATCTCATCTTCAAATTCTTCGTTATAAATGTCTCTCGCCATTTTATACTATCATTTTCACATATTGTCCAAAGGTGGAATGGTACGATATCTTTTTAAAAGTACAACATTGTAGGTCCCTTTGATTTCTCCTGTTTCTGTTGCCAATTCATAAGTATTGTTTCCTTTTTTTCTTTTCTTGTTTATTTAATCTGATCAATAATTCCTTTTAAAATTCATAATTCTTTTGTTCTTCTGTCATCCTTAGAAATTGTTTTCCCAAATTCAAATGTTTTCTTTTAATATGATTTACTCACTGATACCTATTACTCATTCTTGCCCTTGCTCATCTTCGTCATAAAAAGACCATCCGCAATTCCATAATTACTTAAAATGTCTGCCACTGTTTTCCTTTACTATTCTTTTGAAAGCTGGTAAGAACAGTTCTTATTTGGTCAAGAGTGTATTCTTCAAATTTGCTTCCCGCAATCAACACATTATCCGCATAGATTATTGTTTCCTCCAGATCATAACCCATTGCCCAATCTAGTGCTCTTGTAAAATCTGCAATGTTGGTACTGATTTCAAATGGTAACATCTTGAATTGAAATACTTTTCCACCATCTTTGAATGCTGTGTATTGTTTACTCTCTTCTGAAATTTTCATTTTTTGCCAAACTGAAGACACAAAATCCATTGTTGACAACAATTGAAAATTATTGTATTGTTGAAACGTTTCATCAGTTTCCAGAAGTTTTTCATTTTCTGGAATTAATACCTGATTCATGCGTTGAGTATCAAGACATAATCGCTCAGATTTATCTTTCTTCAACACTACAACAATTGAATGTTTGTTTGGAATAGGCGCTTGCTCGATTATTCCCCCATCTAGCATTTTCTTTAATTGTTCTCCTACTGCAGGTCGATCAAGTGTAAATATGGCACATTTTTTATCCAATTCGATCTTCTCTTTTGCAGTGTTCCTCTCAATGTCCAATTCCAATTCCTCTCTCACCAGATCTGACTTGTGCTCTACCTTTTTCACTCGCTCTTCTATTTCTGCAAACTTGTTGCCGGTCTCATCTTTAAATAATTCCTCGTCTCCAATCTGCTTCTGTTGCACCATTTCAATCTTCTTTACCAACATCTCGCTATTTGTTACTTTCATAGTAATTTTTTCCACTCGTTCAGAAAAACTTTCTTCTACTTTGTTCAGCTTTTCATTGCATTCCTTTTCCAAAATATCTTGTCTTTTCGTCATACGGCTTTCCATCTCGTTCAACAATTGTTGGTTTTCATTCCTCATTGATTCTACTATACTTTTTTTTAGTATTTCCTGACTCTCTAGTATTTTCTCTGCTAGTTTCTCTACTTGTTTCTCTGAGAATATTTTCTGATTCTCCACTTGTTTCTCTGAGAATATTTTCTGATTCTCCATTTTCTCTAGCATCATTGTCATCATTTGATTTAAATCAATCTGCTTTTCTTCTTTTATTTGTGTTGTCTGAATTGACCCTTCAATAACTGTTTCAGCTTCATTATTGCCAATAATGATTCGCCTAACCTCTTCCTCATTGTTCGATATAACTGTTGTTGGCTCATATCCGTCAGTGCTGGACAAATCGGAATCGTTTAGGTTTGACATTTTGTTTCTCTATTGTTTGCAAATTTGTATGTATAAATTTTATTATGTGCTGGGCGCCAATTTAATATTTTTCTAGCTCAGTGAGATTCTTATTTTCAGGTAGTGGGATATTTTTTAACAAATAATACATCAAAGCCCCGCGTTGGTTCGACAAATTGTAACTATACCAACCTATAGCTCCATCAGCTCCATGTTGGTTGTCACTTTGTAACTATACCTAACTTATAGTACCAAGTTGTACGTTACTTTTGTATCTATACCTTCTTTAACTATCCTACAATGTGCTCACAGTTTTAACGTTGCACACCCTCAAAGCAATGAACATCTTCTTTTTATCACAAAGGTATAATTAGATAGGAATCATGCACATACATGTTATGCACTCCTGGTTTTTCTGCAATTATACTGGCCAGTTACTAGCTACCTAACTTTGACAATGTACAATTCTCTTTCTTAATTTATAATATAATTAGGTATTATTTAACATTAAACAGTCTTATTTTGTACTCATTCCTTCGCCGGCAATGTTCCGTGGTTCAATCAAAGGTTCAAAGTCTCAACTGTCCATGTTCTGCTTTTCTTTCCATCACACGTTTATATGGTCAATTCTTGTTCTTCATTCCTTTCTTGTTTCTTGAAATAGTTTATAATAGATAAGATTTACTATTATAAACTTTAAAATGATATTTGATTAGTTTTATCCAAGAGAAATAATGTTTTACATCTGACTTCTTCAAAATATTTCATCGAACTGATTTTATTCATCTCTTCTTCATTGTTGTAAAATTTCAACCTCCGTCCACCAATCAGCACTCGCCACGAGATCTATCCCATTGTTGTCACATATAAAATTCTTCTCTGCACTCCAGTAGGCTTTGGCATTAAAATACTTCTTTATACCCCTCTAGGAACTAATGAAACTACCTATGTTGATAACCTTCTATATTTTTATACTATTATTTCTGATCTTACTTTGTCAAACAACAAGTTATTTTTCTATTACCAACTGTCACTTGTTGTGTAGTGTTACAATACTGACCTAGTGTTTAGTTTCTGTCACTATTTAATGTTTTGCAATGCAAGATTGAATATCTAAGGAATTAGAATTCATGGAAAACTCTTCTATAGACACCCGCGGTCAGAAGAATTGACGGTAAATGCTAAGTTGGAGATCGAATTACCGTCAACATTAGTTGAATGGAGAAATATGTATTATGTATGCAGTATGAGGTGGTTGGTTGGTAGGGATGGAAATTGACCGGTCAAATACTTTTTGGGTCAATTGACCGGTCAATTGACGTCAAATGACCGGTCAAATACAAAAATCGCAAAAACTGTAATTTTTTTATACTCGGGAAGTATTTTATTGAGATCTTGCTTTTTCAATTTAATACACATTTTTGAGCACCTAGGTACTTTGTTTGATTAAGTATCCATATTATCATTGAAATATTATTGATTTCCTGTATCAAGTTGAGTGGCAAGTGCAATATCAGTATCATCCGATGAAGCCAAATCAAAAACGTCATCATTTTGTTCTTCCTATTCTTCTTCTTAACACAAGTTTGAGCCATGTTAGCCATTTTCAACATGTTTAAATTCAAATTTATACAATTTGGGGACGAAAAACATATTTATATTTTCGGTCAATTGACCCAATGTATTTGACCGGTCAATTGACCTCGTACATCCCTATTGGTTGGTTCTTTCTTATAATGAAACCCTCCAACCCAACATGCTTGCCATCTGCATTTACCTCTAAGATTTCGTCTGGATGAATAAGTTTTGAAAAAGAACTTCTGTGAAGAACTACCTGTGTGAACTATGAACTAAGTGACCACTGGTAAACCTCTACTTTTCTTCCAGAAAAGGTAGCATGGTAAAGAAATATGGAGTTGTCAATACGAGAAAGTAATCACAATTATGCCATTAATCTGGTTTTTAACCGTCAATCACGGCTTGGGTATCATTGTTTATTGAATTAAGTATGAAATAATTGATCTGAATACCGCTGTTCCACTCAGTTTGCCTACAAGCTGCTACATATTGTGAAGAAAAGATATCAAAACAGCAGTCAAGCAAGAAAACTAAATAGAATTACGACAAATGGTGGCCAGCGGAAGCGCAAGGGAAAGTCTCACAATTCCTGATGAACTCTGACCTTTTGCATGATAGACGTTGCCCAGGTTGTAGAGCGCTCGGCCTTCGCTCAGCTTGTCGTTCAACTCGCGCGAGATCTCCAGGTGCCGCTTGCAGCAGATCATGGCCTCGTCGAACTTGCCCATGACCTTGAGCGTGTTGCCAAGGTTACCGCTCGACTTGGCTTCTCCCAGCTTGTCGCCCATCGTCCTGCGAGCAGTAATGTAGTACTTTACAAGTGGTCGAGACAAGCTATAATAGACTAGCCTATGGTAATCTCACCTGCCATCTTGATCTCAGAATAAGTCAGACCCCTCAATGTTAATCATACATTTAATTTAAATAATTGGAAATATTTCTTCCCCCCCCCCCCCCCCCCCCCCCCGTGGATGCCCATGATGGCAAAATGGAGACCAATGAAAAGAGATGTAATAGTGTGAAGCTAGCACCTACACCTGCACAAGAATAAGCTAAAAATAAGTCAAAAGTGCTACTAACAGTGTACCAACTGCTTTCAAAAAGTTAAAAAAATTGAAAATTTTTAAATGAAAATTTTCAAAGGGTCTTGAACATTTTTAATGAATTGAACATTTTCATGTCGTATCGCTAGGTGAGAAGCCTAGGCAACCGGTGAAATTGCTTCAGGATAGGGATGGGAATTTTGAAGATAAAAATCGATCTTCCGATTCGATTTGATTCTCGAGGCACTGAATCGATACCTACATCGATTAATCAAGAATTGAATAATCGATTCAAAAATCGATTAATCGGAAGGTAAAAAATCGATTTTCTAAAGAATCGATGTTGAATCGCCCATCCCTAGCAGTGATTAGGTCACTTTTCACGTGTTTTCACGCTTCACGACCGGCCATCTTGAAAATAGGAGAATCGGCTCCAAAAAAATCGATTCAACGATTAATCGAGAATTGAATAATCGATTCAAAAATCGATTAATCGGAAGGTAAAAAATCGATTTTCCAAAGAATCGATGTTGAATCGCCCATCCCTACTTCAGGATGTTTTTGATCATCTAGTAATACTAGCCACGGCTTGTAAATTAATAACCTTCTAATACTACCTAGGTACTTCTCCATAACTAACTATGTACGTAGCACTTGGAAGCAGAAACATGGAAAAATAACTAAAAATCATAAATCCTGTGAACTCAAAAGGACAAGCTACATCATCTTAGAGGTACCTATTGTTACCGACCTTGCAAGTGTCAGATCGTGTTTATGATACTGCATAGCTTTGATGTAGTCGCCGAGATAGAAGTAGGCATTCCCTAGCTGACTATAGATGGCACTGAGTGTTCGTAAGTCATCGGTGCCGGCCTGAATGGCGGCTTGGAAGAATGCAACTCCCGCACGACAATCACCTGCCTTGCACAGTCGCTCGCCCTCCAGAGCAAGTTCCAAGCACATGTTACCGCCATCACCGGAGCTCTGTAAACAGATTAGAGGATACTTTTATAGCTAGCTCATCTTCAAAGATAAAACTGATCTACTACAACAACTGTTATCAATCTAGGTACAAGAAGGGATGAAGCAACGAAAGTACTAGCTTTCGTCCTTTTATCACAGACTCCTTAGCAAACATCGACGAACTCAGAACGAATGTGATTGTGAACTAGGTACCTAGATAGACTGTCAACAGCAAGACGAATTGTTGTTGATTGGTAGCTAAATTAATAACTCATTGTATTGTTATTGTTTGTGTAAAGCTTTTACCAGAGTAGGCAAGACTTACTAACCTGGTTGTCACTCGACAAGTTCTCAGCACTTGCACTCAAAGACATTTTGAGTTCTCACTCAATACACACAGACAGTATACTCTGACTACGGAGATGTGCGTCTTGCAGAGAAAGAACTAATCCACTGTTATCAATCCTATCTTTATCAGTATTTCAGATTAATTTGACACCAACTGACATTTTGGGCGATGCCCTGTTGAATGAAAGAAAATGCCTGTTGTTGTGTTGTTGACGGATTTGGTTTCTGTGTGTTGGTAACACTGTGCAACAGTGGTGAAAAAGCGCGGCAAAAAGTGTTTCTTATATAATATTTTATAATAAATAACGATATACCTGAAATTTATAGAACACACATTAAACATACTTTAATATTTACTTTCAGAAAAGTAAAATCAGGAATACTAAATCCACATTTCAACTTTCTTTCCATCTTTAAAAATCAAGGACGATTTAAAATGTAACAAATGCTACCAACAAATTAAGCACAATTATGTAATTTGAAAATTGTACGTAAATTTGCATTTTGCAAATACTTAGCTGAAAATAAATAGCCAAATGTGAAATATTATAAAAATAAATGCCAAAATTATAAAATGTAGTTATTCGTTCTTCGTTCAATTCAAATAATGGTTCAAAACAAATCAAGGGTCAAACGTCAAACTTCAAACAAAACAAACATGGCAGCGCCCATGAGATTGAGAAAACTGTGTCTGTTTACATTAAAATAAACTTGTCTGTCACTCTGGGCCTTGGGTAATTTGTAACACAGAAGGTAAGCATTTGTTAAAAATTATCTTTCAATTGTTGAGTTTAAATAATTAATAGCTGGGGTTGCCATAAACTGATAATGTAGTCTCCTAACTCACGATGTTATAATCTTACTTCAGGTAGTAGGGAAGGTAGGTACATAACCTAATTTAATTTTGGAATTTAAAACCTTTTTTATGAGAAATCCATTATTGATTGGTTGTCAGTGAGAAGACCTGTTAATCAAAATGTAAAGCCCCATTTGCAGCTCGTCTCATGGTGCGTTTGGCAACCAACACAGAGTTCAATCGATCAAAGACATTGTGACTGTGCGTTACGAGAGAGAGTTTTGGGCAATATTCAATTTTCTTTGCATCTTGCGCAAGTGCACCGCATTAGGGACTGTATGGATGGCTCTTTAGGGTAGTAACGTTAAAATATTCAACACTACAGAAGCTAATACAACTATTCTGTTTTGTTGCTACCCTGGGGGTCAATTCTTGAGATTCACGTTTTGAAACCGTTTTACGTTTACATTGTAAAAAACTGGAAACAGTTGACAACTATTGCTTAGCCTTCAACTTTTTTACATTTTAAACAATGAAACCGTGACACGGTTTCAAAACGTGAATCTCATGAATTGGCCCCCCCTCAGGGCCCTCATTCACGTACATGGGGTAAGCCATGATAGCGAGTGGTAAGGCGTGGTAGACCGGGTGGCAGTGGTATCGGTATTCACGAAGAAGTTATCATGTCTTACCCCGGGGTAGAATCTACCCCTACCTCGAGGCAGGGGTAAGCCGTGGTAACCAAGTTTGAAGTTGGTGGTAACTTATTGGCGGCCATTTTTAACTTGACATGACTGCGAAAACAACTTTTTGAAGTAATTCCTTCGCGTCGTCATCTTATCGGCTGTGCTGTGTGTTTATTGTGTATAATTTGTCTTTTACTTACGTTTACTATGTTAGTTCCTGTTTATTTAATCATTCCACAACATATCGGATAGTATTATTGGTTCTAGTTAGTCAATCCATGGACCATATAACCTCCAAAACATTTTCTTAAACACTAGATATAAGTAATAAACTACATATTTTTATGTTGCAGAGTTAAGTTAGCACTGAATTCACCATACAAAACTATTGTTGCACCAGATTTTATTGCACTAACACATTTTGTTTAGTATTTGTGTAGTTTATCGTTTGGAATTGAACTGTCACTATTTTTAATAAAGACAAATGCACGCGCGCGGAAAATAATATTCGAATCTGATTGGTGGAATAATCCACGGCCTACCTAAAACTTCGTTCTATTTACACTATACAAATTTCAAGTAGGCAGTGACCTACCACCAAGATACCGTGAAGATACCACTGCTTCGTGAATACGAATGTGTCATTCGCTACCCCGAGGTGGTAAGCAAGTGGTAGGCTACCCCGGGGTAGGCAAGGATAAGGACAATGTACGTGAATGAGGGCCCAGGGGGTTATTCTAAATTCCCTTGTCGTCTCGTCTCGTGATACGGGCTCACTGCCACTGGAGTGCTATCTATTTAACATTGCAGTGACGCCGTATCAATTGATACGAGACGACAAGGAAATTTAGAATAACCCTCCTTTATGTATGTTATTGTTATGGGGTGGTACAGATTTGCTTTCATGTGGTACATAGGTATTGAATCTGAGGATGGTTTCTTCACTTTGAATTAGGGAAGTAAGGGGATGGCATCTCCATTGACCTATTTTAATTAAATATTATTTCACTCATCAAATATTTTATAAACTAGGTACCTACCTATATAAATTTGCAGAAACTGCATTTAGTACCTAAGTATTTAGCTACCCTATTAAATATTAAATAAATATTAAATATTAATATTAATATTAATAAATATGCTAAATATTTAGCTATTTAGTATTTAGTCCTAGCTACCCAATTTTAAAAAGTTTCCAAAATCATTCCAAGTTAGAGTGGATCAAAAACCCAATTAACTAAACTTGAGGTGCTAAATCGTAGACCTTTTTTAAGCTGATTTTAACTGTTTTGTGAAAGTGAAAGGTTTTTGGGCAGATATTGATTCAAGATTGCTTTTAGAATCCGGTCCCTGGGTCGTGATTCTATTTGTGTCATTTTGTGACAATTTCATAATTCCACTAAAATAAATTGTACCTTCACCTCCCCTCCATTCTAATTGGTAGTGGCACCTCTACCTATTAACAACTTGATCACCCTAATTTGTAATTCATGAAATGTTAGTGAAATGTATATAAATTTTCCATTTTCAGAAATGTTTTATCTTCGGTATTCTAGACTTGCTCTGAAAGTGCAAGATTCAACGCAACGTTCATTCCTCGGACTTCGCCATCAAGTGAGACATTTTCAATCAACCGACGTGAAGTCAACAAATGGGAAAGAAGCATTTGAACTGGACTATGCAGAGAACCACATCTCAACAACTCTGTTTCAAAAGTTATTTTTGACTGTTGGCTCTGCCGGTGTTTCAATCCTAAACCCGAGGAGGGCAGATATGATCGCTGTGATGGGCGAAACAGCTGGGGATAGTGCAATGAAGTACATGCTGCGGAAAATGCAAGCGACAGTGGAGGGTCAAGAAATACTCAACTTGAGACCGCGGATCAATTCAAACACCGTTGATTTGATGAAACTCTCACAAATGGCAGATGGAACATTGGGGAAGGCATACAGCACGTTCTTAGAAGTCAATGTAAGACTTTGCACTGTCAACCTACATCTTGCTAGAATTATTTATTATTCTTATTGCATGCCCGGCCAGCCAGTTCCGTAGTAATTACCTACCTAGGCTCTTGAATTCTGGTGCGACAACCTACCTCCTTAGCCATTGTATTTGGATTATTATTGGAAGATTATTATTATTGTTAATGTTTTTTACCAGGCTTAAAAAGAAATTAAATTGTAAATGTTTTATATGTAACGTTACCTACACGACATTTTTTGGCAAAATGTAGGTAAAGGAGTAGTAGCCAACTAAAAATTGGTAAAAAGCGTAGTGACACAAAAAACTTACATAATTTGTTGCAAATGGGCCAACAACTATAAATGTCTATGCCAACTACTATTAGATTTTAAGCTTACAAGTGGGCGGTCCATATAGTAGGGGAGAGTTTGGTAACTGCGGACTGCAGGTACATTTGTAAATGTCAAATTTAAAGTGTATAAGCCAAGGCCAATGTGATCTCAAAATTCCGATAGCTTTTTTTTATGAACATGTGGGGCTACAAAACTCCTACCTACCGAATGTTATGACCACGTTATGCCCGCAGTACTAATTTGACCCTTGCCGTCCGCGGTCACCAAACTGAAACTCTCCCCGAAGTATTAAGTATCTACGCTTCACTACAGCCATTACGCTCTTTTGATCTCGCATAACTTGACACCTGCATCGTTGTTACAGAAAGTAACTCCGGATTCCCGACTCACCGTCCAGTTTGTGGACGATGTGGAGCTTGCGTTCGTGATGCAGCGGTATCGCGAGGTTCATGACCTGTTCCACACGTTGCTGGACATGCCGACGAACATGCTCGGCGAGGTCACCGTCAAGTGGGTGGAGGCGATACAAACCAGGCTGCCCATGTGCATAGGAGGAGCTCTCTTTGGACCTCTGCGCTTGGCTACAAAGTTAGTACCTACTTTATAGATTATTCATCATCTTAAGGCGCCTGGATAGTGGGAGGGAGAGAAAGTTACAGAGGCCCTATGGAATTGTGAAGATATTTAGAAAAAAGTTTATTTACTGCATTGTACTAAAGTTCAGATCTATTCAGTCAGTTGAACTACAACCTCTCGGTAGGCCTACATTAAATAGGTAGTTTGGGGATTTTGTAAACGTTTTACTAAATCACAAATTTTCACTAGCACAGAGCGCCACTAGTGTAACATATCGGCAAAGTTGGCATGAGAAAATATTCAATTTTTTTTATTTCTCATTTGCCCTGTCCTAGCAACCAATTAGGTAAATATAAACATAGGTACTAGTGGCCCTTCACCTATTGGTGTTTGTTTCCTTTGGTCGCACTAGTTCTGCACTCGGTTTGAAATTTGCATTGAGTTTTGCATTGACGTCATTTCAACGCAGCCCCAGTGCGGCCAGTGGAAAACGCCATAAAACACATGTAAAAGGCAGAAGTTTTAGATTCATTGTTGTAATAAATACTGCACAAAAAGCAATTTTTTTAGTTGCATGAATCCAGGCACCATGAAGGAAGATGACCTAGGTCTGGACTCAACTCCTAAAACATGTTTGTTTGAAACACCTATTTCCAGGCAGCGTGAGAAGTATGTGCGGTATTATCTACCGTGGGCGATACAAACTGGTGCTTCGAGCCAATCTCTCATGAACGTGTTCTTTGAAAAACGTTGGGAGCAAGACTTAAGTGATCTTAGACAGGAACTCAACATAAAACCATTGATTTTACCAGGAAAAGTATGAGCACACATCTCCATCATTCATTTCTATCATTACTTTTGATAGGTAGAGGTAATCTTCACAATTATTCAGTTCAGTATTATTATTAGATTAATTTGATTATTAACTCAAAGAAAGTAGTCGATTGATAAACAATTATCAGTTTTACAAATAGGATCTGTCTAGAATAGAACTAAATATCCATATTATTTTAATGTTCAAACCAAAGTCAATATGAAACTTTCAGTATTGCTTGACGGGTGGTTCTCTTGACAACTGCTCACCGTCTTGCTGGTCTACTTTGTTGGTTCTTTTGTGGGTATTGTATGTGATCATTTAGTGTTCCTTTGTGGCCTTGTGGTGTTACTGGTTGAAAAACAAATCCTGTAATAAGATAATTATAATTAATGTTGTGTTTTCCAATATATATAAATAATATTTTATTGAACATGTTTTATCGACAATCCTCAATCGCAGTGGAAACATCATCAAATCATTAAATTTTTTCCAAAACCTTTTCAATTCTTACCTTGGTAAGTACATATCATCTACCTTTTTGAACCTGGAACTTGAAACCTTAAAATAGAGTAGGTATGTGCATATTTAATTACCTATTTACTAGAACATAATATAATGAGTGACACATCGTGGTCCATAATCGTGCCAGCTTACAACAGGTGTCCCAAAATAACAAGTTCTTAAAATCTTTTAGTCTTATCTGTGACTGTTACCTATGCACTACATCACTTATGTTGCGTAGTAACTAGTAGGTAGGTATATTGGATAAATATCATTCTGAGGGACCTAGTACCTACTTAGACTTACTTCTACCATCGATATGATTTATGAATGAAATGAGGTAAATTGCCATGTAAATTGCATGGCCCGTGGGTTTACCTCGTCCTCTGTCTATCCTGCATTCCTCTGGTCTGGGACTGCCGCTCCACGGATTGTGCCCTCGGTCTCTCTTGCGCTCGTCAGGCCTCGGAGTGTCGCCTCGTCGACTTTGACCTTGGTTCGCAGTCGTGAGAAAAGCGCTTCGTGACCGAGTGTAAGGATATTTGAAAAAACTCTCCTTCTGTTGAGAACTTGGTGAAGGTCTAAAGTTTGTCAACGTTGTGGAACTTGCACCGCATTCAGCATCTTGCAGTTGCTTGTACATTTTCTGAAAGCAAAGTAATTACCTAAGTTGGAAAAATATTTTACTTTAGCTTCAATAAGAAATGCTATGATGATGCTATTTTGTATATTGCAATGGAACAATTTACCTGTGCTGTTTCAACTTCATCACACTTTACGTTAAGCGACTCTTTTAATTCTTCTGTTCTTTGGACCAATTTCGCTACCTCTTTTCGAGAATCTGAAATGAATATGAATAGGTATCACTATTTAGTATATATTTATTTATCTTTCCATAGACTGTTAGGTAGATACATGATACCGCAGTATGGCATTTATGGCGTGTGAATATTTTGTCTCGATTTTCTTACTGTCACTTGAACTTTTTGCTTGTCCAACAAAATTCCCAACAGAATTTTAAGAACACTCATAATATGTCATCCACCCATGATAGAAACAAAAAAATGTAAAATATATACATATTTCGACAAGTTTATTTGTAGAATCTAGTGTTTCATAAATATCATTCGGAAAATCGATTCATCGATTAATCAAAAGACAAAATATCGAGTTAAATTGCCCATCTACCTTGTTTTTACCTCTCAGCTTCTTCTTATTGAGTTCCACTGTAGTTTGTAATTGCTGCACAATTGATTCATAATGTTTTTCCATAAGTGCCAGCTTTTCCTGACCTCGCTTTGCATTTTGTTTTTGATACATATACTCCTGATTTACTTGGTAATTCCAGAATGATATGCCGTGCTCCATAATTTCAGCTATGGTCTCGGGTCGAAGTCCAGCCAACACCATCTGATAACAGAGAAATGGACAAGTAAATATGCAATTCTTTGTCAGGTTACCTATACCCACTATTAGAATTCAATTACATACCGATTTAAATGAATCACTTGGGTTCAAATCTACTCTGACAACATCATATTTCTTCTCTAAAGGTACATCGCAGGCAGGGCATTTACTGGAGAAATTGGTAGAGAATACTTTGCTACCATCCTGCTCACAAAATGCGTGGGAACAGCTTGTGACCCAAGCAATTTCAGTTAATCTTTGTCTGCACTTCTGAAAATTGCAATACATATGCAAGGGTTCCATTATCTTTCAATATGGATTATATTGGATACATATTAGCAGTGAAAATTGTTAAGTCACAACACAACTGAATCTCTAAAAACTCAAAAGAACTGTCCTCTCGGCTGTCAGTGTCACTTTAATTTAAAAATGAACGAAATTGCCGCAAAATAGGCGGCGGTGCATCACGTGATGTACCTACTGAGCCACCGTCATTTAAAATTGTGGCGCGAAAATACATATTCGTTTGACCATCGGTTTGACCTACGATCAATTCTACGATGACAGAATCTAGAGGAATGAATGTTATGTGAAGATTAATCCTGCAGCTGCTACGGCAACAATTTTCCAGTTATAGTTGATACAATCCAGCCCTCTTGTTTCTTTTGTATTACTTTGCATACCATCTCAAAATTAAAAAATCACATAATAATTATCAATAGCCAGTGATTAGTTTCAGGTACGAACCGAAGAATATGGTCTCCATCTCTCCAGTTGTGGACGCCGCTGTGTTCATTTCATTTACTTGCACATGCATCATGTCGGCGTCGTATCGTTTGTCCAAACCACCCAAACGTCCCCATACCCTTCTATGTTATTATTTCATGTCATGACATTGAGTCGAATGAATGAAAATACAATCAGTTCCATGATACAATTATCACAACGCTCCATTGGAGCCAAGTTTGAGCTCGTTTGTTGACGCGGCAAGTTTGATTAACCCGTGAAAGCATATGGTGACGTCACGTGCCGAAAGTTCCCATTGTGAAATGCACTTTGTGTTCATAATGTTCCATGCTGCATGCATTGTGTTCCCCACCGTCGGTTATCTTTGCCGAAACGCGACTGCGACTACATGTGAGCCACAACGGGAGTATCGAACTGTATGGCGCTCGACCGTTACTAGTTTACAGTGCTACCCGGTGCTACAGCTCGCGCTACAACCGGAGTAAGTACCGCTGAACTATTATTCAACCGAAATATCAGGAGCAAGAGTCCGGAGGAAGGCGACACCCTAAATGACGAAGAACTCCTGGACCCTACCGCGTGAGGAAGACGGGGGGGGGGGGGGGGGGGGGAGCGCGAGAAGCAGAGATTCTGTTCTAGAAACCGGTCAATGGGAAGTCTGTCCATGGGGGGATGGTCTATTGGAACAAAGAACATTTGCACCAGGGAGGGCAATGGGGGGACTGGGGGAAGGGCCACCCAGCACCATGCGGATCAAGAGCACAGCCCCGGATTTTTTTATCTCAGAAATGAGTTTGGTGTGTTTCCACGGACCCGAACCTTTATGAATAAAGGTTCGGGTTCCGGTTCCGGTTCCACAATTTTATTTTATAAAGGTTCCGGTTCCGGTTCTGAAACAAATATTCTTAAAGGTTCGGTTCCGGTTCCGGTTCCTGCATAAAGATTCCGGGTTCCGGTTCCGGTTCTAAAATTTTAAATTAAACTATATTATAAAACTTCAGTATTACCAATGTCAAATTTTATGGAATTATTGGATATGGATTTTCCTATGAATGCAAGCACAGGTGTAGAGGCAGAGTCTGTATAAAATTCACAGGATGGTGCGCAGAGTAAATATCAGAGGAGACAGTATAGTGGCTGCAAGTGTCTTCATAAGACAACGTAAACATTCATTTTTCCTGAGCTATCATATTCAAATTGTCGGCAATGCAGTTCTCATCGCAGTAGTCAGATTTAAAAATTGAAAACTCGAGCAGCGTTTGCATAATGAAGAATTATTAATTCTTATCAAGAATTAAAAATTTCTACAAAAAATACATTTTGGAAATTTTATCAAAAAATAAACTTTATACAACTTTGTAAATAATATTATATCCAAGTGATATACATGATTTTTTATTAGAAGAAGGAACCTTAAAGAACCTTTAAGAACCTTTAAGAACCTAATTGATTAGAAAGGTTCGGGTTCCGGTTCCGGTTCTTTGGGAAAAAAGTATTCCGGTTCCGGTTCCGAAATTATAAAGGTTCATACCGGTTCTTGGTTCCGGTTCCGGTTCGGGTCCCTGTGTGTTTCTACGCGATTTTGACGCTGTTTTAAGCCTATTTGTATCACTACAAATGGCATCTTCTACCAGTTGGGTTGGTTTAAAGCAGTATCATTCAAGACTCTCTGAAACCAGCATACAGCACATCATTCTATACTAAACTAATGCATGGTCACATTAGCTCGACATCATGTGCATAGTAAACCTTCTCTAGCTCAGAGCGAAAACTTATTTCAAAATTACTTACAAAAAATTAGTGAATGTTTTTGATATTTTCTTAATTAACAATAAAGCTGAGGAAAATGTGGCCCTGTGGGAGGGGGGGGGGGGGGTCATGAACACTGAAGGGTAAGAAAGAAGGTCGCAGCGCAGCAAGGCTGCTTGCATCACAGCTTCAGCGTTCTAACACCTTCTAACATCAGAAGGTTCTTTCCTTCTAACATCAGACAGAGGAAGATAATGCACTGATTTGGCAGTGGATTCGACAATAAGAGTTGCAGTCACGCCACCAAGGCGTAAGAACATCTCGAGGTAACAGTGCAACTCTAGTGCACATGCGCACGGAGTACAACAGAAATGATGCTTCGAGTACCTCTGTACCTACATTCAAATACAATCAACACATTTCATTACAGCACATTCATTCATATTCCTTATTCCCCATAAGCAGCATTTTGACAGATTCGAGTCGAATAACATCCCTTGGAGGTCACGTGTGAGATTCTAAAAGGGGCCCATCGCAAGGTGCTGTTCAGAATATTCAGCGATCCATTTCAATCAAGTTTCATACATAATATCACTCGATAATTACTTTCACAACGAAGAGGTATGCCATTTGAAACAATTATTTGAGAAAATTTCTTACCTATACATGATTATTATCAAATACTGAAATAATTAATGACTTTCTTATCATGACTGTTGAGACAGCTGATAACTGAGACAATGTGACAAACGTATCGATGTCGATGTGAGTACCTGTTGTTCACACGATGACAGTGCTAAGATCTTGTCTGCCTGATCATGGCCTGATGATATAAGAAGCGTTGTCACTCACGTCTCATCATTCATCATGAAGACTGCTGCGGTCATCTTGCTGCTTGTTGCAGGCGTCTGGGGTGAGTTGTTCAATGCAAATGTGAAACTGGAGTGCTAAACCCTTTTTTAATTGTGGGTCGTCTCCCCCTCCCCCCCCCCCCCCACCTCTAATTTTAAAAACATGTATTTTATTTTTCATTTATTCACTTCATTTCAATATTCATTTTAAAAATTACAGGGTTGTCAGCCTACTTGAGTGGGAGGGAACTTTCCCCCCCGTCCTCTCTCACTCACACTCATAGTTTGCGATAATTTAGATAATTTGCGTCTACCTTGCAAAGCATTTTTCATTTTGAGAGTTGGTTTTCGTAGAGCACCAAATATGTACTCAAATATCTTATTTTTATTTATAACAGTCTTAAAAGTTAATTTAGAAACAGTGAGTAATATTGCTTCTGTTAGAGTGCGAATGTCAATGGTATAACACTGGTCAATATAAAATTAACACTTGCAACTTGTAGACTTCAATTAGGCAAAATTAGAAATAGTCACATATAGGGATGGAGCGAACCTGGATTTTGATATCGACTATCGATATCATTTATATATCGATATATATCGATATATCGATATCGCGATATATCGATATATTGAAATATTGAAATATTGATATATTGAAATATTGAAATATCGATATATTGAAATATTGAAATATCGATATATTGAAATATTGAAATATCGAAATATCGATATATTGAAATATTGAAATATCGAAATATCGAAATATCGATATATTGAAATATCGAAATATTGATATATGACAATATTATATATCGATTTAGGTATGGAAATATTGATATATCGCATAAATGCCTTACATTGCTCCTAAAACTGCTAGGAAATTCAAAAGAAAATTTAAATAGAAATAACACAGCCGTTCCAAAATATAGGGTCACCGGCCAGATAAGAAAGAAAATGTGAATAATCTGAGAAATTGTCGTAAAATCTGATAAACGCTGCACTGCAAATATGAATTATTTTGCCATTGTAGGTATAAACTTCAATTAAGAATATAGTTTTATCATACGGTAACGCTTCGATATATCGATATTTCAATACATCGTTATTTCGATATTTCAATATTTCAATATTTCGATATTTCGATATTTCAATATTTCAATATTTCAATATATCGATATTTCAATATTTCGATATATCGATATTTCAATATATCGATATTCAATATATTCAGGTATCGATATTTCGATATTTTTTTGATATCGATATATATCGATATATCGATATTTTCTCCATCCCTAGTCACATACATTAGATTATAGACAGACATACATTCTCGTAATGTACCTAATAAGATAATCTCACTGCCACATCACATGAGGACATGACAATGTTCTGCTCTTGCCAATGGAATGTGTTTGATGACGTGTGTTTCAGGCGGGGCGGTGCCCAAACCTCTGCTGCCCTTCCATGGCTACATCATTGGCGGCACTGACGCCTTGCCCGGACAATATCCCTCGCAAGTGAGTACAACAATCAGACAATCTAATATGCAGCGTTTTCTTGCTATTTCTCAATCTAGCACGTGTGCATACCTATTTGAGACTGAAAGGCAAGAATATAATCAAAACGACTTTTAATACGTGTACCCAGAAGAATATATTTAACCATCCCGCAAATGTCTCTGCCTCAAAATATAACTGCCAGCCGTCTCCTGGACTTACTCCATAACTTGATTTCTGACGAAAAGGAAAAGAATCGGGACGCTTTTCTTTGAGAGTTTCATTATATTATCTTGTGTTCAGGTATCGCTCCGCCTGAACGGCGGCCACAACTGCGGTGGTTCCGTGTTGGACCACCAGTGGGTGCTGACGGCGGCGCATTGCGTCACCTCCTCGCCGGGGTCCACCACGTTCCTGGCGGGAACCAACGACATCACTGTCGGCGGCGATGTCCACCAGACAGTCCAGATCTTCAGCCACACAGGTGCGGACATTCTAACTCACTGCACGCGCATTTTAATTTGTGTTGCAAATGAGCATTCTTCTTTTATTATCAGTAATGTGCCACAGAGATAAGCCACTACAATTACGGAATGATGATTAATTATTAGAGTCTATCTTCAACGATATGATCACAATCCCGAAAATTGTGGTAAATTGTGTAACCCTCACTTGAGATTGAAATAATGGTGACATTATGTGCACCTTGATATCTTTTGGGATTTGTTGAATTTGACGTTCATGACAAATTGTGAATAAATGTATGTGTTCACCCACCTCCAAGTGTTCCTACGGTTTTATACATTGTGCTCTTATGAGAAACACAGTAGGTACGAACATTTGGAGGTGTGTGTACATTGGTTTATTGAGTGTAATTTTATTTGTCTAGTTTTTCGGCAACTTTGAGATAATTCCCAGTATAGAATGAAAGATACAATGGCGTGTAAGAGTATAGAGCGAGATATACACATACGTAATGTTGATATTGCAGGATACAACGCCGCCGACTCCTGGGTCAACGACATTGCCCTGGTCAAAGTCACCCCTCCGTTCGATCTGGCAAACCCCTTGATCCAGCCCATCGCTCTGCCGGCCCAGGGCGATCCCACCACTGACGGGGACCCAGCCACAGTCATCGGATGGGGACGTCTTTCGGTTAGTACAGCCAGGACCAAGTGCACGAAGAGAGCGTGGACGATATTTACTCAGAGTTTTATCCATTAATGAGTGAGAAATGGACATTGGGCCCTATTCTATGGGTAACTTTATTATTCCCGATTCAGTCAGAATCCGACTCAAGTACTCGCAGAAAATTTCGATTCCGATGTAAAAAAATCTAAAAAAAATGCATGAAAATGCATTAGCTCTGGGTTGTACGTGACATTTGTGACATTTAATCGTGTGTTGCATATATTAACTTCTATGAAGTAAGTTATTTTAATTCAAATATTGACAACCACAAAATACCGTAAAAAGGCGGCCCTACTTTTTTCTTAACGGCTTGACCGATTGTTCTCAAAATTTAACAGCATAGAGATAAAGAGTAAATCTGTGCCTCTAGTGATCCAAAAATGAAAAAAATAATAAAAAATGTTTTTGTCGTTTTGAGGAATATATGCAATATATGAGTCCTTTTGGCACCTGCCCTGAAATAACTAAACAAAAAATAACATGTTTGGCTTACTAGAGGCACAGATTAATTATAAATACTTGATGAAATCCATGTTTTATGAAGCACAAACTTTTTTTCTGAACGGCTTTACCGATTGTCTTCAAATTTTCACAGATTATAGATAATATCTAAAATATCTATAATCTGTAACTCCCCAGAAAACTGCCGCGCAGCAAATTTTTTGAAAACTGACTAGGTATCTTAAATTATTTTAAAACATGTTATGTACCTATGTCAGATCTACAATCTAAAGGATGTCTAGAATGACAAGATTGACAGTGCAAAAGGTGTCAAGTATAGGGGAATAAGTAGGATTTGAAAAATGTTCTTGAGAATTTTGACATGCCGTGAGGGTACTTCGAACATTGAGGGTATTCGCGGGATATGAAAACTGCTTTAAGAAGTTTCTTTGTAATTTAAAAAGACACGTGACTTATTTGTGAATTGAGAGAAGTACAGAAAAAAGTGTAAGTGGAAATAGAATATTTTCCCCGGGGGGGGGGGGGGGGGGGCACTTGCCTCCCTCAGGTATGCCTGGATTCAACACTGTAGTAAAGTTTTCTTCTGTATTGACTCGCCGAGTTGCGTCACTAGTTGCAAGTGCCACGTTTGTGTTCCAGCAAGGAGGCCCTCTGCCGTCGAAGCTGCAGACAAGTTGTAACGTTGGAATACAACGTCCCGTCCCATCTGTCTCTCTTCTGTATTGAGCCGCTGAGTTGCGTTACTACTTGCAAGTGCCACGTTTGTGTTCCAGCAAGGAGGCCCTCTGCCGTCGAAGCTGCAGACAAGTTGTAACGTTGGAATACAACGTCCCGTCCCATCTGTCTCTCTTCTGTATTGAGCCGCTGAGTTGCGTTACAACTTGCAAGTGCCACGTTTGTTCCAGCAAGGAGGCCCTCTGCCGTCGAAGCTGCAGACAAGTTGTAACGTTGGAATACAACGTCCCGTCCCATCTGTCTCTCTTCTGTATTGAGCCGCTGAGTTGCGTTACAACTTGCAAGTGCCACGTTTGTGTTCCAGCAAGGAGGCCCTCTGCCGTCGAAGCTGCAGACAAGTTGTAACGTTGGAATACAACGTCCCGTCCCATCTGTCTCTCTTCTGTATTGAGCCGCTGAGTTGCGTTACAACTTGCAAGTGCCACGTTTGTGTTCCAGCAAGGAGGCCCTCTGCCGTCGAAGCTGCAGACAAGTTGTAACGTTGGAATACAACGTCCCGTCCCATCTGTCTCTCTTCTGTATTGAGCCGCTGAGTTGCGTTACAACTTGCAAGTGCCACGTTTGTGTTCCAGCAAGGAGGCCCTCTGCCGTCGAAGCTGCAGACAAGTTGTAACGTTGGAATACAACGTCCCGTCCCATCTGTCTCTCTTCTGTATTGAGCCGCTGAGTTGCGTTACAACTTGCAAGTGCCACGTTTGTGTTCCAGCAAGGAGGCCCTCTGCCGTCGAAGCTGCAGACAAGTTGTAACGTTGGAATACAACGTCCCGTCCCATCTGTCTCTCTTCTGTATTGAGCCGCTGAGTTGCGTTACAACTTGCAAGTGCCACGTTTGTGTTCCAGCAAGGAGGCCCTCTGCCGTCGAAGCTGCAGACAAGTTGTAACGTTGGAATACAACGTCCCGTCCCATCTGTCTCTCTTCTGTATTGACTCGCCGAGTTGCGTTACAACTTGCAAGTGCCACGTTTGTGTTCCAGCAAGGAGGCCCTCTGCCGTCGAAGCTGCAGACAAGTTGTAACGTTGAAATACAACGTCCCGTCCCATCTGTCTCTCTTCTGTATTGACCCGCTGAGTTGCGTTACAACTTGCAAGTGCCACGTTTGTGTTCCAGCAAGGAGGCCCTCTGCCGTCGAAGCTGCAGACAAGTTGTAACGTTGGAATACAACGTCCCGTCCCATCTGTCTCTCTTCTGTATTGAGCCGCTGAGTTGCGTTACAACTTGCAAGTGCCACGTTTGTGTTCCAGCAAGGAGGCCCTCTGCCGTCGAAGCTGCAGACAAGTTGTAACGTTGGAATACAACGTCCCGTCCCATCTGTCTCTCTTCTGTATTGAGCCGCTGAGTTGCGTTACAACTTGCAAGTGCCACGTTTGTGTTCCAGCAAGGAGGCCCTCTGCCGTCGAAGCTGCAGACAAGTTGTAACGTTGGAGTACAACGTCCCGTCCCATCTGTCTCTCTTCTGTATTGAGCCGCTGAGTTGCGTTACAACTTGCAAGTGCCACGTTTGTGTTCCAGCAAGGAGGCCCTCTGCCGTCGAAGCTGCAGACAAGTTGTAACGTTGGAATACAACGTCCCGTCCCATCTGTCTCTCTTCTGTATTGAGCCGCTGAGTTGCGTTACTACTTGCAAGTGCCACGTTTGTGTTCCAGCAAGGAGGCCCTCTGCCGTCGAAGCTGCAGACAAGTTGTAACGTTGGAATACAACGTCCCGTCCCATCTGTCTCTCTTCTGTATTGAGCCGCTGAGTTGCGTTACAACTTGCAAGTGCCACGTTTGTGTTCCAGCAAGGAGGCCCTCTGCCGTCGAAGCTGCAGACAAGTTGTAACGTTGGAATACAACGTCCCGTCCCATCTGTCTCTCTTCTGTATTGACTCGCCGAGTTGCGTTACAACTTGCAAGTGCCACGTTTGTGTTCCAGCAAGGAGGCCCTCTGCCGTCGAAGCTGCAGACAAGTTGTAACGTTGAAATACAACGTCCCGTCCCATCTGTCTCTCTTCTGTATTGACCCGCTGAGTTGCGTTACAACTTGCAAGTGCCACGTTTGTGTTCCAGCAAGGAGGCCCTCTGCCGTCGAAGCTGCAGACAAGTTGTAACGTTGGAATACAACGTCCCGTCCCATCTGTCTCTCTTCTGTATTGAGCCGCTGAGTTGCGTTACAACTTGCAAGTGCCACGTTTGTGTTCCAGCAAGGAGGCCCTCTGCCGTCGAAGCTGCAGACAAGTTGTAACGTTGGAATACAACGTCCCGTCCCATCTGTCTCTCTTCTGTATTGAGCCGCTGAGTTGCGTTACAACTTGCAAGTGCCACGTTTGTGTTCCAGCAAGGAGGCCCTCTGCCGTCGAAGCTGCAGACAAGTTGTAACGTTGGAATACAACGTCCCGTCCCATCTGTCTCTCTTCTGTATTGAGCCGCTGAGTTGCGTTACAACTTGCAAGTGCCACGTTTGTGTTCCAGCAAGGAGGCCCTCTGCCGTCGAAGCTGCAGACAAGTTGTAACGTTGGAATACAACGTCCCGTCCCATCTGTCTCTCTTCTGTATTGACTCGCCGAGTTGCGTTACAACTTGCAAGTGCCACGTGTGTTCCAGCAAGGAGGCCCTCTGCCGTCGAAGCTGCAGACAGTCTTGATCGAGATCTCCGACCAGAACCAATGTCGCTCGGCCTACAACCTGAACGGGTACAACGTCTACCCCACGCAAGTGTGCGCCGACGTGCCCCAAGGCGGTATCGGCTCCTGCAACGGGGACTCCGGCGGCCCCCTGTTCGTTGACAACGTCGTCGTGGGGCTGGTGTCGTGGGCTCAGGGCTGCGCCACCCCGGGGTACCCCACAGTCTACACCAGAGTCGCGTCGTACGTCGATTGGATCGCAGACACCATCAACAACAACTAAATGTGTCCAAATATAATAATATGTTGAATAAAAAGTAAACCCATTATTTAATAAGTATGTCATTACTCATTTATCTCAACTTCAAATAACGAAGTAATAGCGTAGGGGAGAGTTCGGCACCTGCCGACGACAGGTACACCCACTTCCAAAAGTTCCTTTACCGGGTTCAATACCCAACAAGCAATACCAATATTTGTTTTTTATCTCAAAATTCCTGGAAAATGATTTTTGCAGATTTTAGGTTAACCACACACACACACAGAATTGTACTTGTACCTACAAAAGGAAAGTGTAGTGTAAATTAGAAGCTATAATAATAGTAAAATTATCCCTGAACTTTAAAATGCCATAATTTTCGTTGTGGTATGAATAGTTTTCAAGGAATCTATTTACAAAATATGAGCCAATTCTTCTCATTTTAAAACAGTTAAATTTTGCAATGGCATGATTTCTTTCTATATTGCTATGGCAACAAAGTCATCACCATGGTTACACCATTGTTGGACACATAGAAATGATTTCACATTTCTGAAATAAAGCACTTGCCATTTTTACCGCCAAAATGTTAAATGAAATTTAATTTTGATTTTCATGGATGAAAATTTAAACATTTCAGGTGTCAACGGCTTTTCATTATTTTTCGCTTTGAATTTTACAAATCTGCTGGAATAAAATCTCGTCATGGGTGGAAATCCTAAGTAAAGGAAATATATTTGAACAGTAATTTCCTCGAGATTCCTGCAAATTCCTTGGAATGGAGGAAATTGAACGACGTTCGTGAAGAGAATCGAGTGCAGACGAACAGTGCTGCCCGAGCGAGGCGGTGAGGCCATGGCAGATATGTTTGTTTTTCAAATACCAGTGTTGGCAAAGCTACTTTTAAAATATATTAGTGTTACAGTTACAGTTACTTATCCAAAACTCTATCAGTGTTACAGTTACAGTTACTTGATTAATGATTTCAAACGTAACAGCGATACAGTTACAGCTACTTGCAAATGTCAGCAGTAACTTTCACAGTTACTTTATTTAAAAAAATCTGTGAAAAATGAAAAATGAACCGAACAAGGTTAAAAAGACCGCAAAATAGTCTTGCCAAAAGTCATTTTCAAAATATTTAGTACTTTTAACCTTCTAAAATTTACTGTTTGGTGTGTACCGACTTGAATATTTAATGAGATCAAAATAAATTTGTAACCATGTTACTCAAAATAAGTAACGTGATATTTCAGGCCTCCTGCAGTCACATCGAATAGTTTATTTTTCTGTACAAGTGTGGCAATTTTGGTGCTTTTATCGCACTAAATGCGCGATTGTGTCGTAAAAATGATCTAATTAGCTCCACTAACTTTACTCAACACTGAAAAATACTCACGTAAATAATTAATAACATCCATATCGTGAGTTCTAAGACAGCAATCTTTGATAATTGCATTGACAATGCTTGTCAGAAATGAGGCGGTGTGTTTCGATCTGATTTGAACCTGACATGTTTGTGTCCACGATGACAGAGCTAAGATCTTGTCTGCCTGATGATATAAGAAGCGTTGTCACTCACGTCTCATTATTCATCATGAAGACTGCTGCGGCCATCTTGCTGCTTGTTGCAGGCGTCTGGGGTGAGTATATACAAGACACCTGATACCTTGCTTGGAGCCAGTGTTGGGACGTATCTAGATACATGTATCTAGATACAGCATCTAGATACGTTTTGTGTATCTATATCTATATCTAGATACAATTATTTTCATGTATCAGTATCTGTATCTAGATACAAATATGACTGTATCTTTGTATCTAGATGCGTAGATACATTTCTTTCAAAAATTCTTAAAATTTCTCATTTGCTTTTCAGTTCAGTTCAGAAGAATTTACCAACTAATAAGGTAAACATAATCAATATCGTATGCTGATCAGTTAGTAAATTATCAGTAGTCTAGGTAGGTACTCATTTGATGCTCAGTTCAGAAGACATTACAAAATAATGGACATTATTTGCTGTTGTTCATAAGGTGGCTGGAGCGATCGAGTCATAGTATCAGATCTTCATAATTTTGTGTGTGCTTACTGATATTTATACCATACACAATCTCTGAAAAAATTATACACTTCTCGTGTCTAGTTTCTGTGATAATTTGAGTTTTCTCCCCTGTTATCTTATGGTCGCCAAGTTAAATCGAGACATTTTTAAGCTAATGAAGTTCTAATTTTTTGTACCAATAGATTTGAACAAAAAACTTTTTTTCGTGTAGATGTACGGACGTACTATGAGGAAAAAATTTAAAACAATTCCAACGTGTGCTATTTTCAAAGTTAGAAAATAAATTCAAAATGATTTTACTATACCTACCATGTTTAAGCTTTGCTCATTCTCTAATAACATAAAATTAAAGCCTCACTTTTGGACTGCGAGTTGCAAACTAAAAGACAATTAAAGAATCTTTTATACTTAAATATAGGTAGTTGAAAATTTGGAAAACGTTTTTTGAACAAAATTATGAATTCAATTGTTTTTAGTTCAGCGAAATAAATCTCTATTTATAATATTCTAATATCTATTATATGGAAAATATATAATTTCATTGTCCTAACACTGCCTTGAAAATGTATCTATGTATCTACAGTTGTATCTAGATACATATTTTTGTATCTTGTATCTTTATCTAGATACGATTTATAATTTGTATCTATATCTGTATCTAGATACAAATATCCACCTGCATCTGTATCTGTATCTAGATACAAAAAAAACGTATCTGACCCAACACTGCTTGGAGCATATCAAGTCAGTTACAAAACAGTTTAAAATATCTTTTATTGAAAAGTGCTTTTGACACTTGACAATGTTTTCCTCTCTCAGCAGTAATTTTAGGGGGAAAAGATTTTGGTAGATTTTTCAGTTCAGATTCCGAGGTTCTTGATTCTATATGCATCACCTCCGCTCATATTTTTACCTAAAATCTTGCCGTCCTCTTTCCAACCACACATTTTCTCTGTTCTACTTTTTCATCTTCATCTTTGCTTCTGATACTTTCTTCTTCTCGCAATGCGCAATCTTGATTTTTTTTATTATTTGTTCAACATATTTTTTTTTAACTTTATTTCCTTGGTCGGCATTTGTAGTTTCGAGACACAACTCCAAGCAACTTTCATTCCAACTCTACGGTCAACGTTCGCAATGTCATTCGTTGCATTCTTTCATGTCGACAGTGTCTGGGCGAAATGATTTCAAGGAGCATTTTGCTTGGTCCTACTTTTGGATGTCAATAAATATAAGCGTCGATTTGATTGGCAGTCTTTTTACAATTGTTTGTATTTGTAGGTGTACTGTATCATCCAGTATGATCTTATGCCTACAAATACTTATTATAGCTTTATGGACATTCAATAAGAACTCAATATCGAATTCAAAAAGTTGATAGAAAAGATATCACAGGCGCCCTTGAAATTAGCAGATCAATGCTCCATAAATGGCACTCGATACAGAAATAAATTACCAATTGCATCAATGCACCTTTCATTTTACAAAGACAGATACAAAATTATTAAAAACAAAGAGTGTGAGATGAGAGTTTGTATGAGACAAGGCAACGACGTATAATGGACTAAGGATACGAGGCTAGGAAAATTGTATAGTAAATGTTTAAAAAATCATCAAATGATTATTTTCAGGCGCGGCGGTGCCGAAGCCTCTGCTTCCTTTCCAAGGCTACATCATTGGCGGCACTGACGCCATGCCGGGACAATATCCCGCGCAAGTAAGTACATGATCATGGCTACATCACGGAGACGTCCCGCAAGCGTCGCGGCGCACCCTCTAGCTGTAACACAGTAGGAGAGGAAACCCTGTACCGGCATGTAGCACCTCCAACAAGTGGTTATCACCTACAGGTGTCTCTGCGCTTGAACGGCGGCCACAACTGCGGGGGTTCCATCCTCAACGACATGTGGGTGTTGACGGCGGCGCATTGCGTCACTTCTGCTGCGTCGGTCACCACCTTCCTGGCGGGAACAACCAACATCTTCGCAGGAGGCGAGGTCCACCAGGTTGAGCTCATCGTCAGCCATGCAGGTAGGGACATGCACACTCCTGTCACACTCCCACCAGGTCGAGCTTATCTCATCGTCAGCCATGCAGGTAGGGACATGCACACTCCTGTCACACTCCTGTCACACTCCTGTCACACTTCCACCAGGTCGAGCTCATCTCATCGTCAGCCATGCAGGTAGGGACATGCACACTCCTGTCACACTCCCACCAGGTCGAGCTTATCTCATCGTCAGCCATGCAGGTAGGGACATGCACACTCCTGACACACTCCTGTCACACTCCTGTCACACTTCCACCAGGTCGAGCTCATCTCATCGTCAGCCATGCAGGTAGGGACATGCACACTCCTGTCACACTCCTGTCACACTCCTGTCACACTTCCACCAGATCGAGCTTATCTCATCGTCAGCCATGCAGGTAGGGACATGCACACTCCTGTCACACTCCTGTCACACTCCTGTCACACTTCCACCAGGTCGAGCTCATCTCATCGTCAGCCATGCAGGTAGGGACATGCACACTCCTGACACACTCCTGTCACACTCCTGTCACACTTCCACCAGATCGAGCTTATCTCATCGTCAGCCATGCAGGTAGAAAAGAAACCACTTTCTGCTGCAATGGAACAGAATCTCTCCCCCCCCCCCCCTTTCTCTCGCGGTAGGGTCCAGGAGTTCGTCATTTAGGGTGTCGCCTACCTCCGGACGCTTGCTCCTGATCTTTCGGTTGAATAAAAGATCAGCTGTACTACTCCGGTTGTAGCGCGAGCTGAAGCCCTGTAAACCAGTTCCGGTCGAGCGCCATACAGTTCGATACTCCCGTTGTGGCTCAAATGTCGCATAAGCATAGAGGTAAGAAGGGCATAAGTGTTTCACAAAGACTGGATCACCCTGGTCTGGATATACCAGTGGAAGCTGTGCATAAAGGACGGCACCCGTCGCACATTTTGACATTTCAATTTTTAGTTGATATTTCGGGACCTAAAATTTCGCTAAAAAAACAATACATTCTGACTATAAGTCAAACAAATTCTATGTAAGGGGGGGGGGGGGATGTAGAGATAGTTTTGTGGCGTCCTTTTAGGGGTGGGGGTCTCAGAAAGTGTGACACAGCGTGACAGGGGGGAGGGGGTATCAAAATAACCGATTTTTATCGTGGCGTCCTTTATGCATAGCCCCTAGGTCGTGGGTTCGAATCCCACTCAAGGAAAATCTTTTCATATTGCAGTTGGTAAACATTTTAATTTTATTAATTATTTTTAATTTTGAACTTTTAGCAACGTTTTGGATTAACTTCAATTTACCTTAACAATGGATTTGACATCATAAAATGGGACATGCTAATGAAGGAATTATTTTCATGAACCTGGCGACGGAGATAAAAGGATCTCCGAAATATTGCGCAGAGCTTTTATTTACTTTAGCGTGTTGTCTAAAGCAGGTAGTACTGGAGCTAGTTCCAACAGAACCTAGTTGTGTTTTTTCTTACTTATAGCCTATTTTGAATGATTTAATGTGGATTAATGTGGTTGATGCTTACGGTTAAAGCAGATTGTAGCACCCACAGAGTTATTACTTGGATAAAACAAAGGACTTTGTTCACAAGACATTGTTGATGATTCCAGAATACAACGCCGCCGACTCGTGGGTCAACGACATTGCACTGGTCAAGGTCGCCACTGCATTTGACCTGACCAACCCGATGATCCAGCCGGTCGCTCTGCCGGCCCAGGGCGATCCGACCACTGACGGGGACCCAGCAGTGGTCATCGGATGGGGACGCGACGGGGTGAGTCAAGACTCTGATGAGGCCTGCGTAAGCGAACGGAAAAAAAACACGGTTCATCAAAGCGATATTTTGAAAATTCTTTTCACGCTGACAAAATTGTAAAAAATCAGATAGTAACGACCCCATTACAGCCCAATAGACTAAATAATGCCACACACTGGAGTACACTATGACCTCTGTTACGATCTCAAAGAGTTTAGTCGTACCAAGTGTCATAAAGTACTCCAGTCTGTGGCAAAATTTAGTATATTAATCTGTAATGAATGGGTCGTTACTATATCAGATTGATTTTAAATTTTGTCAGCATGAAAAGAAATGTTAAGAAATCGCTTTGACGAACCTTGCTTTTCCGTTCGCTTACCCAGGCCTCATATATAAGGCAATATTTGCCTAGGACCTACGAAGATTTTAGGGCACACAAAAGGCTCACTTTGATAAAAGCCCACTTACATTAAAAATTATATTTCAATCAATTATTTTTAAGTTGTTTTAAAATGTGTGTAAAAATCGCGTGGAAATGTACCAGATACAGTCCGGAAACACAGTCACCGTCTCAATTACATTTTCCCCTGAAGATCATCGATTGTCTTACCGCTTATTATTTCATTTCGGACAGGGGCCTACGATATGGTCCTATACACTGAGCACTGAGCCTTTCATCTCAGATCAAGTGAAAGATGTCTGGTGTTACAGACAGTGTTGTGACGACTTACTAGATACAATTATCTAGATAATTATTTTTTATCAATTCTTATCTATATAATTAAATAATTGGTTATATCTATCTTTATCAAAAATATTGTTATCTAAGGCAATTATCTAGATAAAAAATATAAAATTCGAAATGCATTTGTGTGTAAGAACATGCACGAACCTCAAATGTCAGATGATATGAAAAAAGAAAATCATGAAGATGAGATCTCCGAATGGAGATCCGTTCAGTCGTATTAGGTGGCATGTTTTGACGGCCCCATTTTAAAAAACTCGAGTTCCGAATTTAGAATTCGAAAATAATTAAAAAACAGTAGTAGGTATTTGGTAAAAAATATTATCTATTATCTATTACAATTATCTACATAAATATTTGTATCCTAATCTATTATCTAGATGATTTATTGGAAATGTCTATTATCTTATCTAGATACATTTTTGCCAGGTTATCTTTCTTTATCTAGATAAAAATGAAATTATCTGGTCACAACACTACCTGCAACGACGACCTGCAAATCTTCGGTCAAGCTTTAGATTTGGCTTTAGTAATTTCTCTCAATTTTATATACGACTTGAATGCTTGTAAAATATCAGTGATGATGTTTATAGGCACCGAGTGTTCGCCACGAGTGAGAGAAATTAGCAACATTTGTGGGAAGATCGTCAACTGTTTAATTTCTCATTGGCCGTGACCTAGCAACCGATCAGATGTCAACAAATGTACTCAAAATATTTCGGAATCAGAACTTAGTCGCGCAAATTAATATTGTGATCAGATTCAGTGAAATTGTGAACACTTTGTTGTTAATATTTTGTAGGCGAATAAACATTAGATAAACTTGTGTAAATTTTAAGAAGTGATAATGCGTAATATGTACAGCAATATAACGTATAACTGCAGCGACTTGGACGCCTTGCCAAAAGGTAATTATTATTAAGCCTATATTCTCAACGGAGCCGAGGCTCCACTAGTGAGAATGTAATATAGAGAAGGGAGGAGAGGAAACCCGGTACCGGCATGTAGCCTACTCCTGACGAAAGATACCAAGGGGACCAACGGCTTAACGTCCCTTCCGAAGGACGGTGTGACATTCACAGCACGGGCCTCCACAACCCGCGCCGTCGAGAGACTGATAACAGGTGGAGGGAGGTCGTCACACTAACCCCCAAACACCCCAGTCGCTCTGGCCCAACGGCAGCAACCTGGCAAGGCAGAGTTGAATGGTCACCCATCCAACCTCTGACCGCGCTCAATGTTGCTTAACCTCGGTGATCTAACGAGAACCGTGGTATCCAACACACCAGCCGTTGACTTAAAAGGTAAGTCAACCAAAAGGCCAAAAGGTAAGCTTCCTTCCCACAGATTAGGTGGCTCTGTCTGTACTTTTGCAGTGCCATCTGTTGTCTAAACACGCTGCCTATAATGTTAATAAATAGCTCGACTTTTCTGTTTTAAGGTTATTATTCTTACCGTGAACGATCTTTCCAGGCCGGTCAGATGCCCGCTCAGCTTCAGACCGTGGACATCATGATCGCCAACCAGGAGCGCTGCAACGCCGCCTACAGTCCGGACGGCAACAACGTCTACGACACGCAAGTCTGCGCAGAGCCGCCCATGGACAACGGCATCGGCGCCTGCAACGGGGACTCCGGCGGGCCCCTGTTCGTCAATGACGTGGTCGTCGGCCTGGTGTCTTGGTCGCGCGGCTGCGCCACACCGGGGTACCCCACAGTCTACACCAGAGTCGCGTCGTACGTCGGCTGGATCGCAGACACCATGAACAACAACTAAGCAGTTCATTTATATGTCTGAATAAAATTTAAACCTTCGTTATCAATATCTTTTTAATATCGAAGTCCCAATTTAAACGTGTCCTTTTATTCAAAAGTAGGTAATATTGACTTTCAGTGGAGTCGGTAGTATGTTACGTACACTCGAGCAAATAATAAACGGTACCTCGAAAGAAAATGATTGTAGAATAAAGGTTTGATGGCATTATCCCATGACGTCTGGGCAAATGCAGCTCTGATTTCATTGATAATAACAAGGACTGATTGTCAAGGAACCAATCCGTTTTGTGCCAAGTACCGTTTTTAATTTGTTTGGGTGTACATAAAATGTGAACAATATATTTGACTGTTTTTCAGGTATGGTGGTTTAAATATAGTTCCAACCTAAAAAAATCTAAAATAACATTTCATTTTTATCACACTAATTGCTTGTCATTTGTATAAAAGAACTTGCAAGGTAGAAAACAACGAACATTTCTCTCGGGATTTTTCCATGAGTCTTTTTAGCAACATTTTTTAATTCAAAACTTTAAATTACCTCCACTAATATATTAGTATTGTTTTTACAGTATTGTTTTTGAAGTACAATTATTTCTTACAACTAGTTTTCTGCTTCAACTTCTTGCGATTCTCTTCTCGGGAATCCGAGTCGTTGCGAACTGTTGAAGCTGCGACCTTGAAGCTGCGACCTTGAGGCTGCGACCTTGAAGCTGCGACCTGCAAGCTGCGACCTTGAAGCTGCGAGGTCTGACACGGAGAGAAGAGCCGTTTGATGGACGTGTGCAAGAGAGTCAATTCAATCGTCCGAAAGACTGTCAGTCAAATATAATCAACAAGCCAATCGGACGAATCGAAGAGGACCCCTTTTATCAACAAGGCGGATCCAAATTCCTACTGCAAGAGAACGTTAGTACACAATAATATATACAACACTCATCTGTACCTCAGAGGTAGAAGGCGTAAAGTTATTTTCTTGATTTTACGTTGCGAATGATGTGCCTAATCAAGCTCTATTTGACCGATCAACAGATACAGATATATTGAAATACCGTTCTCTTACTAATGACGTATGTCAACATTACAAATATTATTGGATGTACCCAGAATCTGATGAGCTCACCTCAAGAATCATTGAAATGGACTTCCGACCTTCCACCTCTAAGGTACCTAGCCTACATAAGTATTGTCGCACTTGCCTCTTTGTAGTATCGCTCTCGAGAGCTTGGGCCGACCTGACATCACTTCACTTCACTTCACTTCACTTCACTTCACTTCACTTCGCTTCACTTCACTTCACAAGTAGAGCGGAGAAAAGTGGCTCGAAATAAAAAGTTGTCGTTTTTAAATCTCGGAAACAAACGTCGAGCTTAAAATATCGTATTGCGAAAAATAAACAAAAACAGATGAAAATAGCGGCACAAATTTTCTTATATTGCTAAAATTAAAAAAAAATAAAATCTTAAAAACCTATTTAACTTACTTAAAAGTAATAGCTGCGCGATCTTAAAAACATAGCTCATATTGCTAAAAGGAACTTAGAAACATAACTTATTGGCTATTGCTAAAAAAATAAAAAAATATGATCTTAAAAACGTTACTTATTTCTAAAAAATAAAAATAGCGATTATCTTAAAAACATACTTCATATTGCTAAAAGGAACTTAAAAACATAACTTATTGCTAAAAATTAAAAAAAGCGGTTATCTTAAAAACTTATCTCATATTGCTAAAAGGAACTTAAAAACATAACATATTTCTAAAAATTAAAAATAGCGGTTGTCTTAAAAACATAGCTCATATTGCTAAAAGGAACTTAAAAACATAACTTATTGGCTATTGCTAAAAAAATAAAAATAAATATTATCTTAAAAACGTTAGGTACTTATTTCTAAAAAATAAAAATAGCGATTATCTTAAAAACATACTTCATATTGCTAAAAGGAACTTAAAAACATAACTTATTGCTAAAAATAAAAAAGCGGTTATCTTAAAAACATATCTCATATTGCTAAAAGGAACTTAAAAACATAACTTATTTCTAAAAATTAAAAATAGCGGTTGTCTTAAAAACATAGTTCACATTGCTAAAAGGAACTTAAAAACATAACTTATTGGCTATTGCTAAAAAAAAATGATCTTAAAAACCTAACTTATTTCTAAAAATTAAAAATAGCGATTATCCTAAAAACATACTTTATATTGCTAAAAGGAACTTAAAAACATAACTAATTGCTAAAAATAAAAAAATATATGATTTAAAAAAAGCTAACTTATTTATAAAAATTTAAAATAGCGGTTAGGTATCTTAAAAACATACCTCATATTGCTAAAAGGAACTTAAAAACAGAACTTATAGCTAAAAATTAAAAAAAAATAGATATTAAAAACATAACTTATTCTATGATCCATGATCCATCAGTGATAATAAGGATAACAAGAACGCAATGCGCATGTCGTCTAGTCTATAGCTTTCATTCCAAAATGGCAGTTTCAGTTCTGGTACTGTTTGGAACCCTTTTCGATCCGATATCATTTCACTTGCATCACTTGCATGTCCGAAATAAATTAGGAGCGAAATGGCTTTCAAAAGTAGATCAATAATCCATGGACTTCATTACTGAATTCATATTAGTGTCATCGTGTTAGTTAGTATACGTCGCTCTGTCGTGGTTGATAATGATACAGAATATTATGCGTCGGGTTTCGGGCAGAAAACGCTGTACCTATAGAACGAGTCAATATAGCCAAGTATAAATCCAAGAGTTAAAGAGGCCTTGAGCCAAGACATTGTAATTAGTATTCATATTTTGTGTGTTCTGCATCGGTTAATGTCCCCTCCCTTATTCACTTATATCCCAGCTCCTCCCAGTGTATAAATTCCCCTTTATGACTCGATTGTTACAATCATGTCGGCTGCGTACAGCTCTACCTTGTGATGAGTCCCTCGACGAGGTCCTGGCGGCGATGGCGATGGGGGGGGGGGACGTCCTGGCGGCGCTGGTAGAGGTCAGGAGACGACGAGGTCCTGGCGGGGCTCGCTGGTCGCCAAGGGGGGGGGGGGGGGGGGGGGCAGGGGGGACGGAGACACTAACACTATCACATACACCATCATTTGCACTGCACATATCGCATACACGATCACATATCTACACCATCACTGATACTATCACTGATTCTATCACGTCGTTTGACGCACACACGGAGTCACTGATATTTGAACGCGAGTTGTAAGGTTGAATGAATTCGATACGAAACGTACTGATCACTACGCGAAACCGGCGAGGAAAAGCAATGTTTCGACAAGGTCACAGAGAGACGACCTGGTACTTTCAGACTGTCAATAATAACCGACTCTCTCGCTACTCTGTCATGGGAAATCGTTGACCCCAAGACTGATTTACTAATTAGTAATAATTAACCCATTTCAATGTCTTCATCGGGGAGATCGAAAAGACAACTTGGTGGCTTCGGCTTGTACACATTATTATACATGATTATACCCAACTGAAAATTAAGAACGTGTCATGGCCATCTAGACCATCTAAACACTTTGACTAATGACTTCATTGCAAACCGACTATCAAACGGAAAATGCAGCATGGCATTTTGTCCATTTTAGACACAAAATTCAAACTAACGGAAAATAAAAGATTTTCTAAAATGTGTTATGATCATCTAGACCATCGAGACACCTGGAGGCCAAGTCTTGAAACTTACGCTTTCAGGACGCAAACGCTCTCGGACGTCATAAAGTCCCATTTACTGTAAGAATGATCGGAAACATAAAGTCAAGCCACTTATTTGATTGTCATCCAGCAATCTATTGGAAACAATTTATTAACATTATAATTATTATTACAGATATTATACAGTCATAAAACCTTATTCAAAATTAAGTTTAACAGTTAAAGGTAAATTTCAAGGTCATCATTCTTACAGTAAATGGGACTTTATGACGTCCGAGAGCGTTTGCGTCCTGAAGGCGTAAGTTTCAAGACTTGGCCTCCTGGACTTCATTGCGAACTGACTAGGTACACTTAGCACATTTAAAATTGATCGTTCAATAAATGTGATTGGCTGAAAAATGTTAGATCGCACCATCAGAAGTGAGTCCAAGCGATCTCATTGTCTCGCTCTAGTAGGTGACCTCACATTTCAATGATAATAACAAGCTTTGATTGATTTGGAACATGACCAGCAGTCATTCAAATTTGCTCACCGATCATTTTTAAATGTGCCAAAAGTGTACCTACCTATCTAAAGGAAAATGCAGCATGGCATTAACCCATTTAAGACACAAAATTCTAACTAACTTGTGCCAAGGTCATCTAGACCATTTGCACACCGATTGAATACGATATATCCTAGATTCTATGAAATGCGCGAGCAGGTTGTCTGCAACTCGAGGGTGAATGTACCCCTCTTCAGCCGCACCGACCTACGCAACACAACTCCCTTCTTGTCGCGATCAGGGTTAGTATGACGTGGCAATGACAAGCCGGCTTGGCCCAAGAGCCCGTCATTACGACGAGAATGATTTCCAAGACCGAGTTGCTATCTAGAATGCGTGGGTAAATGACGATCCTACAAGTTATGTGGCTGGAGTTTAGTTTTTGTTAGAAATATCTCGACGACGCGTGGTCAACACGTGGGTTGTAGACCGTTAAAATTTCCCTAATTGATTCGTGCAACAAACGATCCAACCAACACAGAACTTCAATTGATCTCAGGAAAACTAAACTGAATAGGTATAAGAATTGATAAATTTATGACTATGAGGCATGTAGAGTATATTCTTGAATGTAGTTAATTTGTGAAAAACTGTACCTGTTGCTCGAATCTGCCTGCCTAATCGAAACATTGTTTTTCTTAATTAAACTCATTCTCTGCCTAGCAATTCTAAATGAAACCGCGAACGCGTATCCTGGTATGACGATGGAGTGAGACAGCATTGTGCAGCCGCCATGAAGACTAACAAGGACAGAGAGAGACGTCCACATCGTCGAAATTACTATGCAAGAATGAACGAGCTCGCCGGTTTGCAACCCCCAAGCCGCATGGCGAAATCAAGGCCATGTGGATTCTAGTGCCTTCCCTCTTTCTTTATTTTCATGAATGAATAATGAATAACGTATGTTAAGTAAGTTAAATTTATTTCAATTTGGCAATATATTTTTAAGTAATATTTTATTATACCTCGAACAAAATAAACGAGGATTTGATATTACTGCCCGGGAAAATTTTGAATTTCATATTGAATTTGGATCCATTCTACGCCGATTGGACTACTAGGAAAACGCTCAGTGCAATCCATGTGTCGTGAATTGCGTACTTTTTAACTTTTTTTTTACAATCCGTTGTAAACTCTTAAAATGGCAACAAGTCAGTAGGTACTTGACCGATTGGATTGAAAATATGTAAAGTATGAGATAATATGGGTCTATTGATTTTCGACCAATCGGATGTTTTAAATTTTCTAGGATGATTTGGTGAAACTTTGTTAGATTTGAGACAATGTTGGATGCAAGATTTGGCAACATTTCAAATTGATAGGGCCTACCAATAGGAAGATTTGTTTTGATTTAATACCAAAAACACCATGTTAAATGAAAGATAATACCAAAGATAGTACGTAGGAGATAAGACTTTTTGTGAATCTGGCCCCTGATGATCTGTATGTGTGCCAAAATTCAGCTCGACAAAAGAAAAAATGTGACCTGTTCAAAAAACAGAGGTCAATGCCAAAAGAGTCAAAAGGAGTCGCTCGCTCACTTAACTGCTCATTTTTGGATGGCCGATTCCAAAATCTTACCACACACTTGTGAAAAAGTACCTATAGATAAGTCAAAAGTCACAAAAGACAAAACGCCATTCAATTTATTCATAGATAACTGTCATTTTACATGAAAAAATTTGAAACATATCTTCTCTTGAACTACACATTGATCTCGCACAGTGAGTGAATTGTTACACAATAATAAGTATTTTAATGTTGAATACATATTTTACAACCACATGGAATGAGTGGCCTAATTAAATCAACCCCTTTTTCTTCATTTCTTTTAGCAATTCGTTGCCCATCTGTGCAGGGCTCTTGGTGACGATGACACCAGCCTGAAAGTGATATACAGACACTTATGACACAAATATCAAATAAATCAAGAATACCATCAATTACACATAAACTTGGCGATGACACTGTCCAGTAGTCTGGGTTTTAAAAATCTGCTAGAACATTTTTTTTTTCAGAGTTGTCCTTCAAATAGAAAACAAAGATTAATTTTTCTCGATTAATCACAATTTGTTTCTGAAACCAGTTCAAAGCAAGTTTTAGGGGAATAATAAACATAATGTAGCAAAGAGAATAGAGTTGTATAAGTTCAACCAGGACATTTTTTACGTGCAGCCTGGCCCATCAATAATTGTGTTTTTTGAAATATTTATTCAGAGATTTTAAGAATTAACTATGTACCAACTTTATATATTTTCAACCCCTAGCGTATGAAATTGGGTCAGAAACGTGTGAAGACCGTACATAAAAATGTGAAACGTTAAAAACTTGCGGTTCTGTGAGCAACAGAACCAATTATTCATGTGACTGAACAGACAATTTAGCTTGTCACAAATGAACAAAATGTAACTTCAGTAAACAAGGGTTTAATTAGATTATGAATTTTGAATTCCAGGATTCATATTTTAGTGCTTGTTTTCTTGTTGTCTTATTGTTGTAATTAAGAAATAACTCAAGGATTCACTATTATCTACTTATTAACAACTCTGGAGATACTTAAAGGTATACGAGCTGCCAACTATCTTTACATCCAATTGTGAATGAATGATAGCTACTTGTCAACTCTGTTCTGTTCTCCATGATGACTGTTACCTGCTGCAACGCCTTGATCTTGTCCTGAGCTCCTCCTTTGCCTCCCGAGATGATGGCTCCAGCGCGGCCCATGCGTCTTCCTGGAGGTGCGGTTATGCCCGCGATAAACGACACAACCATATTTCTCCCAACCCCCTCTCGACGGTCATAGGGTTCGATTCTCACTTCAACCCCATTCACATTCACACATCCACGCAACTTACAAATTAATGTTACATTATTTTTAGGAATTTAATATCCGTTCAGGGTTTATATACCTACAAGAAATACATTCGGGTACTAACTGGGGTCCCGCAGATGATTTTTCCAAACACAGAGAAAGTGTCATACAGGTGGCGACGCTCGCTAAGAAAGAAGCTCGACAGAAAGAACGAGGACATCGTGCATATTTGATACACCAAACTCAAATCCCCTGAAGAAAAAGATTTGTGAATCCGGGTCCTGACAGAAAACTGCTTTCTGCCAAATCGTTTTTAAGGCACGGTTGAGATATTTTATCTTCGACAGTGAACTATCTAAGGAAGGAAACCCGGCGAGCGCGTTGGAAGGAAGGGACAACGGTTTGGACAAAGACAGTGGAAGGGCTTCTTAGAAGAAGTGATCTAGAGCGACAAGTTGTATTACATCGTACCGAGTTGTGCTCCTTGAGTACTCTGCGGCGCTCTCCTCGGTGGTCGACTTAACGCTGGCTGGAGGTAATACGGAATGGCTCGGTCGCAGCTGAGAGATTAAGTGAACTAGCTATGAAACCATGAACTTCTACTTGAAGTCACACATTGTATATGAACATGAGAACTTGAGAAGTAAATGGAAGTAGGTACTTCTATAAACTATTCACTTGCAAGTAGGGTTGGGCGAACCTCATTTTTTTTCGAACCGAACCTCGAACCGAACCTTTTTAAAAGGTTCGAAATTTCGAACCTTAAACGAACCGAACCTTTTTTTTCAAAAAATGATATTTTCCAGATATGTAGTAAAGATAAGCACGTGAGCACCATTCTCCCCCTCCCCTCGCAAGTCAAGTGGTTATAACCACTTGACTTGCGAACAGCTGTTTGATGGGGTGTTTGTTTACGCCGATATTATTTCTATTTGTATACAGGGACATTGACATATACCAAATATAATCGGAACAAAAACGCGAAATATTTTGCTCGAAATTTTAATCCATTTCATTTTATTCCAAATGATAATTGAGCAGTTGTTTTTCACTTTACTTCCTCTCTTCAACGCCGCAATTGGAATTTCATTTCGAAAATACTTGCTCAAGTTGAGAGATGGTATTCCTGTGATTGTATACTCTACAAATAAATTGCACTTTTACGCGAAAATAGTTCAATATTCTTCAAAAATTATCTCGCCAATCGTCATACTGTTTTTGATTTTGCATTGGGTTATAATCAAGAAGGTTTATGAAGTTTGGAAAGTTCAAATATACACCATTATTTTTTATCTTTTGCGTGATAATCTTCCCTTCATTAGATCGCGAATGGTTTTGAAATGACCACTATTATTTATTCAATAACCATAAACATACAATATCATCAAAATAAAATCAAATATGTTGTCAAGTCAAGTTATTTGTCATCTGAGAAAGCTGTGAGTTCACAGACCTTTCAACAGAGACAAACAAAAGAATCCTCCCTTCAGCAAGGGTCAGGTACCTGCTGGCCAGCAGCTGTAGGACCCAAAAGTACACTCTGTTCCAAAAGTACAGCACAGTTTATATCGCAACAATCATTATTTCATTTTTATACTTCGAAAATTTTACTCAACAAGGAAATTACTTCGACTTCTAAACTGAAATCAATGCTACTTTTCTACTTGGGACCAAATAGCACTTCGAATTACGTCTTATTAAAAATTCGGTTCAAGATTTATTTTAACATGGAACACCCTATAGTGTGGCAGGATTTGAGTTTACTTTCATTTATGATGGATTTCGGCTTACAGGGGTTGTATTAACCCAGGTTTTACCATTTTACTGCACCACTAAAGACAAGAGGCCAACATTAGACAAATAACAGCTCGCTCCGGGAGCAGGTAGTCATATTCCATTGGAAATCGAGATCGCTCTCGGCTCGCTCCCGGATCGACTTCTCTTGCTCCGGATATTTCGACGGAGCGGTCGAGAGCAAGGCGCGAAAACGAGAAATTTCAAATAACTGACCGTCGTTGTTAACAAGAATAAGTAATGAATCCAGTGATAAGTAGTTATATAACTTAATACAATTCATTAATAATATTGTATTTATAATATATTCGCCCAGCCGTACAATTTAGTGATGTAATTACACGAATATTGATGTTAAAGTAAATCTAACCTCATTTGAAACATCAACTCACCCGCCATTAAAAGGGGTTTTCGTATTCCATTGGGAGCAGTTCTAGAGCAGCTCTGGGGCGGAGCAAAAAATCCAGCTCGATCCGAGAGCAGCCCAATGGAAAACGCCATAAGAGACAAGATATTGGTCGCATTGTTTGAATGAAAAAAGGCGGGAAAAAAAGGCGGGAGGTTCGAAAAAGGTTCGAAAACGAACCGTTTCGCCCAACCCTACTTGCAAGTCCTTATTGAAGAATATTGGAATATTTACAGAATAGTAGTACGATTTTTCATTGCTACGTTGTTTTTTTTATCACATTATTAAGAAACGTGATGACAACATTTCAAGTTAATTTCTTATCCAAATGTAGATTCCTATACCCAACTAAGTTTGAAAATTGGATTTCCCTGCACTGCGTTCCATTGGCAAATGTTTGAATAAAAATATAACTTTGATTTTCATAATAGTGGTACAAGTTATTATTAAAGTCCCATGTCAAAGATTATGATAAGAGCCAAATTTTACTTTCTATGAGTAGGTACCTACTTCGTAGTAGCTAGGTAGGTGTACTTTAGTAGCAGAAGGTCATGTTTTTTTTGTATTTGTTTCACTTTCTTTTAAATACTAGGAAAACGCTCAGTGTAACGCGTTGGTGAGCGAGCACGGAGACGTGCAAATTCTCGAACCGGAAATGCGTACACAAGCACAGAAAACATATACATCCATATTGAATTGAAATATGATCACTCAATCAACACAACATGATATTATGCTTTTCATTGAAACTTGAAAATAACATCTAAGCATCCTGGTAAATATAGCAAATCAGATGCAATTCAATTGGCACTGGAAACATTCATTTTCATACTTCATTTCTGACAGATATTAAAAATGTTAACAAGTTCATACGTTCTTAACTTATTGGGATGAAATTTTGTAAAATAAGAGACAATGTTGGTCTTACTGATCATGCAAAATATGAGTTTGATCTGAATTATCGAAGACCGTTTTCATTTTTCAGCCTATCACGAGATATTTATTTAAATTTTAACCCATGAATGGATTTCAAAAAAAATTATGGTCTGCAAACAGAGAAGGTTGGTATTACATGTGTGCAAAATTTCAGCTCGATCAAAGAAAAACTCTGACCTGTATAGCCAGAATATGAATTTGATCAGATTTATCAAAGACCATTTTCATTTTTCAACCTATCAGGAGATGTTTATTTAAATTTTAACGAATGAATGGATTTTAAAATAATTTGGGGCCTGCAAATAAAAAAGGTTGTCTCTACATGTGTGCAAAATTTCAGATCGATCGAAGAAAAACTCTGACCTGTACAGCCTCACCCAACAGAAAAAAATAAAAAAAAACAGAGGTTCGTGCCAAATGAGCCGAAAGGAGACGCTCGCTCAACAAGATGAAATATGAACCAGACTAATGGTTAGCTCCTACATCAATTGTTATTGCCATTGTAGTAGACAGCATAGGTACCTACCTAATTACTTTTCAGAATTTAGTAACAGAATGTAAATTGAGTACCTACTGTACTATCCCATAAAATGCAGAAGCCATCTCAATTTCATTTTAAATAGTTATGATTGCTTTTCTTGAAAAGGATCCCCTTGGTTTTCTAACTTGGGTAATGTGTAACAGTAGGTCTACAATACATAAAAACAAGTACTAGGCATGTGCGAATATTCTGAAACTTTATTTATTTTTCTTAACTTTCATTGCATGACAAATTGCATTGGTCTTGAAACATAATAGAGTCGTAGATATATTATTTAGGTCCGTATAAAAATAACAGCAATTACAAAATTGCAATATAAAAAAAACATTTGAAACAAGTTTCAAGTTTAATCATTAGCAAAAGATGCTCTTGTCTTTCCATCAGCTTAGCTACGTAGAACCAATATCGCAGTCTACGTGAAAATAATAATTGTTATTCCTATTCCTACCAGATTATGAACTAAAAGTATCGCATGATATGGCCAAGGAACAAGTGACACATATTTATTTCAACTTCTGACTTCCATTAAATAATACCACAAATAGTAAGTAGCACAAAGCGCTGACGTGTCCCGCTGCTATCCGCTTCCTTCTAGATTACAACGTCCCATCACTTGCAAGCGGATCCGAACTACTTGCACTCTCAAGCGATATCTCCCCCGGTTCTTTGACCGTCTGTACAGTCGAGTCGCTTTCACTCGACATGATTGTGAAGCAGCCTGAAGATGGATCTAGCTCCACAGTGCTGCCGGGATTGTCAGGCTCGGTGCGCGAGTCACATGATTTCGACACGAGAACGACATTGTTCACGGCCAAGCCAGGCGCACACGGCACTACACTCGACACCGGTTTGTATTCTACGGCACGTACGGGGTCGCCCACGGGAACTGCACTTTGCCTCAATTGCCAGTCGCTGATGACGGGTTTGAATTCAATGTCCTTCATCAAGGTGTCGTCTTGTGGTAAAATGCCTAGCTCGCTGACCTCGGGCTTTACGTCGAATTCTTCGTCGAATGAAATATCGGAAGGCTCTTCGGTTGCACACGAGACGAAGTGACTCGATGGAGGTCCATGGTTGTCGGGCTCGGAGAAATGGTAGCTGCGCTTAAAGATTTCAAGGTCGGGATCGATGTCGTCGCTCTTGCGCTTCTGTTTTCCCGATGCGTGCAGGATTGTGTCCTAAAAGAATAATAGAAAACATGTTTCAATGACTGTTATGTCATCAGCTTTTGTAAGATTATATGCATTGTCCTAAGAGGGGAGGGCCATTCTACATTTCCTTGTCGTCTCGTTTCACTTGAGTTGATATAAGCTCACAGCCCAATGGTGTGCTATCTATATAACCAGTGGTTAATTTGGGGGGGGGGGGGGGGAAGCGTCCCCTTACTCTTTTTTCAGGGTGGACGCCGTCCGCCCACTTATTTTTCATATAAGAAAAAATGTCTAAATGAGTAAAAATTGTGTAGAATGGCACCAACTTTGATCCAGAAATTCACAATTTTCTCGGGCTATGCGCCCCGGACCCGCATTTTATTAGGGGATCCTCCCCCCCCCCCCCCCCCCATTGCTTTTCGTAAGCAAATATGTTTCCCTGACATCGCCGAGAGTTCGCCCACTTATTTAAAAAATTTACCACTGTATATATACTAACATGGTACTGAAGCCGTAAAACAAGATGGCAAAGAAATGTAGAATCATCCTCCAGTTCAAACAATATTTTAGACATATTTGATTGACCCCATCCCATCGCTACATCAGAGAAGCTAAGCTAGTATTGCATGCTGCATAATGTCGAGGACTAACCGAAGCCACCTCTACCGCTATCAATCTGAAGTTGTTCTCGGAGCTGTAGCAGGTCTTCTTGAAGTTGAACCACTCGACGATCTGGTGGTTGCATCGGATGCAGATGTGTCTCGGCAGCAAGCAGCTGTCCACCACCTGCACAGAGACAACCATGTTCTGAACATGTCACTTGCAACTAGGCTGGGACATTTACCTACATGTTTAAGGTGGTGCAAGCGCGAGCCATTTTGCCTCTTGTAGGCACTTTTTAGTTTTTTGGAGAGAAAAATGGGTTGACGAAATGATTTGAAATTTTAATCATGATTAGATGAAAGACAAACTTAGGGTTATCCCTTGATACATTCAGTGGTTAATTTGGGGGCGGACGCGTCCCCTCACTCTTTTTTCAGGGTGGACGCCGTCCGCCCACTTATTTTTCATAGAAGTAAAAATTGTCTTACAATTGTGTGCAAATCGGGTAGAAAGGCACCAAATTTGGTCTTAAAAGTCAAGATTTTCCCGGGGCTGTGCGTACCCGAACCCGCATTGTGTTGGGGGGCCCTCTCCCAAACCCCCCACCCATTGTTTTCGTAAGCAAATATGTGTCCCTGACATAGCCGAGCGTCCGCCCACTTATTATTTTGCAAATTAACCACTGGGTACATTTCCAATTTTTTGCTTTGTTAATTAGTAATAATTGGTTGATTATTGGTGACAAATGGTAGATTTTCTTGTCTCGCTGGTTGCCGTATAAAATATAGTTTTAAAAATGTGCCAAGTGATGACCTAAGTTTGTCTTTTATCTAATCATGATTAAAATCATATTTTGTTTTGATATTTTGTAATAGGTACTCCTCAAAATATTGTGTCGAATCGAACTCGCGGAAAACTAGTTGTCATGTCCATTACGTTGCCAAATTATTGTTATTTTGATTGATGGTAATGAAGTGGGGAATCTGGAAGATAGCCAGAACAAGTACAGTACAATTCCAGCAGTTTGAGACCATCATGGCTAACCAATGTTACAAATTCTCTTGAAAGTGGGGACATAGGGGCGATCCAATAAGTAAGCAATTCTATGGTCCTCACACGTTTAAACATAACTTTTAAGAGTGTTTAAACATGAACTAATACATCTATACAGGGATAGATAGCTTCGCGTTTCATTTGAACTACCCGGTTCACCTTATACCCCACCCCGTTCCCACTACAAGTTTCAACTGCAGTTGAAAATCTCAATCGCAGTTGAACATCAGTGTGAACACAACGCAATCGAGTTCAACTGCGATCGAAAACTCGATCGTGTTTCCAGAACTCAGTTGAGATCTGAACTGCAGTTGACCAAAGCAGTTCACAGGAAATATGCGCGCACCACTATAAAATCTTTGGACATTTGACAGCTAACCTACTCCTACCTGACATTTTCGTCATTGCCGACATTCCCGTAGGTATTGTAAGTTTGCTCCTGTGTTTACTTAGTAATTTGTTTATTATATTGGTGTTGATAATTTGCGTCAAAGCAAATAAATAAATAATTTCACTTTCGGTGAGCGCCATGTTGTTGATTGTTCAAAAACAGCTGTTTGTCAGGTGGGTTGCATAGATTACAGGGTTCAACTGCAGTTGAGCTAGAGATTCTGTGTGAACGCAAGTGTCAGTTTTGGGTAATCAACACCATTTTTATTTGAACTGCAGTTGAGGTCAACCGCGGTTGAAACTGTAGTGAGAACAGGGTATTAGCCTTCTAAACATTTCTACTTTCGTTTTCATGCAGTTTTCATGCATGCAGTAAAAGTAATATAAACCACAGCCTTCTGAAAGTCACTTCATTGAAACAGCTGATACAAAAATGTTTTGACATATTTTACGTGCTTTTGTCGTATATATTGTGATTTTCTTTAATTGTTTCTTCATCCGTAAAATAACTGACAATACTGTGAATACTCCCACGCCAAAGAAGAAGAATCAGTGTTTATTTAATTGCCCATGAAGCAGAGAGTAATTGAAGGGTTGAGAAGCAAAGTGGACCAGAGCCACATTTTGTGGCTTAGCAAAAGTTGTCTTTTTGGACCATTATGTTTGGAATTATTCATACTTTTTAAAAAGCAAAGTGGACCAACCTTCCAAAGACACCTATACTCTGCATTGCGCGAAAAATTTTGACACATAGGCACATTTGCAGATCCACACATAACTTTATTTCTTCGTATCTCGAATTTGCAAATAGTGGGGATGGTCCACTTTGCTTCTCAACCCTTCAATTATGTAAATTAGCAAGACATCAGAATGAAACTATTCAATTTTTCCGTCCATATTTAAGAATCTGAAAACCCGCCTTCGTGTTGACATGGCTTTAAGCTGTTTATTAAGGTTTGTCTGGTTTAATTAAGTCGATATTGTATTGGCGCTCCTATATACATCATGTTTTGGTAATATATTGGTGTAGGCATTGTGTCAGCTTGACAAGAAAACTCATAATATTTGGCTTTTAGTGGTCGGCCATGTTTTATTTCTGTGAATTTTATTTGAAAACAGGACACGGATAGGGACTGTCTTTAGCATGTAATTGATACGGCGTTATCTATCCCTGTATAGATGTATGAGTTCATGGTTTAAACATCTACCAAAATTCACAGCATTTCCCACCCTACTTACAAGTTACAACTATCTTTTAGTCAACTATGTATGTAGTATTTTCATCGATTGATAAATTGATGAGAGTTCGAGTCCAAGAACGAACACATTCAAAGAAACCACTACGAGAGTGTTTTCCTAGTAGCAAAGTTATTAGTTCCACTTGTGAGCCAAGCAGGTGAGTTACCTTGATCCCGATGACGGCGTGGATCATTTCCCTGATGCTGGCCGACTGAGCCTCGTCAAACAGAGCGACTCGGCAGTAGCTGGGCTTCGTGCACAAGCGGCACAGCTTCAGCGCGGAGGTCAACTGTAAGCAGGACAACCGGCAATCAGAGGTCGCGCTCATTAACAACCAAAATGAAAGTACAGAGGGCCCAAGGACAAATTTTAGAGATTATTTTTTTACTTTGTATTGTTGGTACTTTTATTTCAATTCAGTGAACCGAAAAAGCAATATTTATTAAATTTACTATGCGGAATGCCACTGAGAAGAGGTGAAATTTATCAATAAAAGAACATTAGTTGTGACTGATGGCCTGATGTTATCAACAATTGAGAAAGGTCGGGTAGGACCAACTTTGGATTAGCTAACTATCGATAGTTAGTGCGCAGTTAACCAATGAATCCAGTTGGCTTGAATTCCACAGCCAATAAGATTCACTAACTTCCACTAATTATCGATATTAACTTAATCCAAAGTTGGTCCGACTCGGCCTTATTCCAGCATGGCTGGTTTCAAATTTCATTGAAATTGCATGCCATTATTACACAATAAAATATCTTCGACTGCAGTACCAAAATTATTTTCTAGGGCAGATAAACAAAATAAAAATATTCTTTTGCAATGAAATGAAATTGCCAAATTGTGACTGGAGTTTTATATGCTTTTCTCATTTGAATTTCTTTCTTAGTCTTTACCTTGAAAAGAGTAAGGACAAAATGCAATAAATGTTTGATTTAAAAAACACAATCTTGACAATTGTTTATACTATCAAAGAGTTAATATTGCCAGTGAATCTTACGGTTGCGTTGCGCTTGAGTGGTTCAGTGGCTGTGGGGCTGGGCGGGTCTAAGAGCTCCCAGCTGGCTTGGATCTGGGGCTCTGGCTGGGGCTTCCTGGGGGCCGGCGACATGTGGACCTTGAGCTGGGGCTGTCGGGGCTTCTTGGGCAGCGGCGCGCAAGCTCGGGAGGTCGATGGCAGCGGCTCGGGTGCGGAATCCTCCATTGCGTCATCGTCATCGGCTGAGAAGCGCACGTGTGCGGGGAGATCCACAGCTGCAGCAGAAACACACATCGTCATTAGCTACTGGGTTCTTTGAATCTAGCAACTTCAACTTCATTTTCTGTATGGTAATTTTTCATGGTGAATTTTATTTGCCTCCCTGTCTCGACTATCTAATCTACAATACAAACCTACCTTAAGAACATGTGCAAGGAGATCCTAAAATCGATATTATTTAGAGTTAGGGGGTAAAAATATCAAGGTCTGGTTCCTATTCCATGTTAGTATTTAGGTTCCAGTTTTGCTCTTAGGTTAGAAGAATGCAGCAAAATATTATGCTGTTTCACACAATATCAATTCAATAGAATAGGTAAGTAGGTAGGGTCAGCGTCAAAAGAAGCCGGCCAAATCCCCATGTTGGTATATGGGAAACCGGCATAGGAACTATTGGAAGTGAGTGTACCTACCTACCTATGGTCGGTGACAGGCAAAGATGAACTCGCGCTAGCATGGGCCGCCCTATACCTGGCAATGCTAAACAGGGTTCATCTTTGCCTGTCACCGACCTTACCTACCCCATTCACTGAACAACAATATCAAAAGTTTTCAGCAATTTTCTAGGTCGAGTTTTTTTTATTCATCTTAGACAACATTTTAATAATTATGAAATTGTACACAGTCAACTATCTTCAAACTCATTAGAACTGATGAAATACAAGTCAAGTTAGTAAAAAAGCATACCCCTACCTACTATCGCATAATTGACAGATCAAATAACAGACACACTCAAACTCACCACTTTTTATAGGGATCAACATAGACCTCAATTTACTCGTACATCTTTTGACAAACTCTTTTGTCACACTGGAGTAAAAACTTGTGTCTTTTTGTACTTTACAAAGCAGCTCCTTTTCGATTGAGAGAAATGACAGCCATTCTTGCGTCGGCGACGACTGCATACAAGATTTACATAAGCTCGACATGCGTTGCTGCTTCCGTGACAGTTCAATGTGCGACAGAATCCTTGCCAACGCAGAGAACGACTTGGAATCTGACGCCTCGGTGCACGGAAGAGTCAAATACAAACACCCGAGTCTGTACACTTCCGACAAGCCCTGGTGAAAGTTGGAGGACCGCATATCACACACGGCTTCGTGCGGAGTTTTCTGGCAGAAATCATCGAACGAGTTAACAACCGTTAGTTCATTCTTGAGCTGAGCAGCGTTGAACACTGGATACAACTCCAGAAGGTCTTGTAGTTTTACTGTGTCTGGAATGTCCTTGACAACCTTGCTGTCAAACAACCCTGAATTGAAGAGATGCAAACACCCCAACTCACTCATGCTTCCGTATCGATCTTTCAGTTGTTTCGTAAAGAGCTCGACGACGTCACAATATAATCGCCGTAAGTAAGCTTGACAGTCTTCGCCATGCTTCATGGAAGGAGGATCATTCATTCCCAATTCTTTGAACAACTCCTGGACTTCCTGCCAGTGCTTGTCGAACGTGTCGCGTTCAGATTCAATGAGGATCCTTGCAGCTTCCACATTGCGATGGCAAGACGTAATATCATATGTTGTAGTCTGCAAGATGTTATCTGCCACATATGTATACTGAAATAATCTTGCAAATACCACAAGAAGAAAGCAGGTGTCGAAAGTGTTGAGGAAGGCATGGAATCCCTGTGCAAGAACCAATGTCTCATTGTCCCATTGGCCGGGGTTTTCAATCATGTGGCTGAAAAAGTTAATAAGATGTTGCTGATAGTTAAACACGACGTTTACGACCCTTGAGGTAAAATTCCATGGCGAAGATACGCCCTTGGGGTTATATTTTGGCCCAAATGCTGTCAGTGCATCGCCTCTCTTTGGAAATTTAACGAAGAAATCAGTCATCGACGACAATGTGCCGAAGAATCGACGACACTCTCGAATAGATGAACATAGTTTTTGCAACACGGTGTTGAGTTTGTGAGCAAAAGACGGCACGAACACAGCCTTGGGATACTTTTCCTGAACCCGCATGCAGAGAGCTGTCAATTGTTCGGCCGGCAGGACTCCGCCGTCATACGATTGTGCAATGAGTTTGTCACTCAGCGCAAACTCTTCTACTACGTCGACGACATGTTCGAACAATGTCTCAGCTGTTTTTTCAGAACTGATGTCGGTGTAGCCGAGAAATCTTTCTTGTGTTTTGCCGTCATTTGTTACATATCGAAGAACAGTTGATATTCGAGACACGTTAGTTACATCTGTCATTTCGTCTAATATGATAGCGACAAAAGATGTTTCTGAAATCTCCCTTTTAATTTCATCAATCACAACGGATGCTACAGATTCAATCAAGTCGCTTTGAATCTGATTGGATGTCGGGCTAAATGACGTGAAATTCCCCAGATACATCTTAAGAAGTGGATCGTATTCGCTGTGGTAGTTTATGACATCAAAATACAGACCGCTGCTTGTAGATTCATTGTGTACACAAAATGGTGAATCACTCTTCGCTAAGACACAAACTACGCCAATCAACCTTTGAAGAATTTCACAATTTCTCGCTACCGTTTCATTGTGTTTAACAACATAATGTTGCCTCTGCTTCTCGAGCTTTAAATCTATTGGCACACGTTGAAACATATGATACTTGAGGTACGCTTTTAAGTGTGCTTGACACTTGTTGTGGACCTCGAGAGCATTGAACAGACCGCACAGGTTATTGAAGCCTTCATTGTTCCAAACAGACTTTACGACTACATGTCCATGAAGAAGGCAATACCAGCAAAACAATCTATTCAACACTTCGGACCCAGCTAGCCATGGATATTTATCGTATTGATTGACTTGGAAATGACGAACATAACCTGGTTTTGCTTTTGACACTAGAGATTTCAGTTCTGGAGTTGGTCGTCCATGTGCCATTATTCGCTTCTTCTCCTCCAGTGAATGATAAGAGAAAGGTCTTTGTAACAAGTCCGAAATTACACAAGACCGATTCATAATAACAAAATAAACAAGTTACATGTACATACAACAAACGCAACAACACTCAAAACACCGCACCTAACCTAACCTTCCGAGTTCCGATTGCTTCCGATCCGATCCGAGGTGAAGCGTCAGCTCACATCACAGCTGCTTGCTGCCGTTCGCAGTGCAGTGTTGCCACATGTCAAATGAGGACAAAGACGTAACCATAGAATAAAGAATTTAATTTGTACTTCTTTCTTCTATGGTGTAACTATTGAAAAAAATGTAATGTTGTGCCTACCCCCTCATCATACACAAAAAAATCGCCGATAAATCATCCTCGAAAAACAGTCCACTTTAAAAAAATTAAAATCTTTGAATCTTTTAAAGAAAAAAAATCATTTGAATCTCTTGTAAGCTTGATTTTCACTGGTCAAAACGTCGACATCATATCCCCGACTCTGCAGCAATGGTACGCAGAATTGAAGATCGTTTTCACCTATCCCGTCAGTAGGTTTTCTTTTAACAATACAACTTTACCCGTCTCATTGGAAATTTTATTAGCAATTAGCTTCTTCTTTTTGGCCCTTAGCTTCATCACTTCAGTGGCATTGTGTAATGGGAAATCGTCTAATTTTCTCTGCTTGGGTAGATATTTGGAGGTTTTGCTGTAATTAATGAGACATATGATTATAACTCTTGAGTTGGACGTAGAACAATGTAAGAAAACGTCAACTCTGCTCACCACACTAGAAACAAGAAACACCAAATCGGGTATGAGAATATGAGGTCCTTGGAATGTTATTTTAGTAATTATATTTCCTGAAGATGCCTAGCAGGAGCTAGGCGAAACGTTGAAATACGAATAAACTTATGTAGCAAATACCGTAAAATTATTTTACTATAAATATCTATTAAATAGTATCTAAGCAAATTTAATTAAGATACGTAGGTACCTTGTGTTCAATTGGTGATTGTGAACATTGTCCATTTTTGTAAGGACAAGGTTCTGGCCATCCTCACTCAAGGCAAAGTAAATGAAAGCTTTGCATCCTTGTTTAAAAGTGCTAGAAAAAAAAATTGTGTTGACATGTTAATAAATAATTTAACATGGGAATACGTACAAATGATTTATTATGTTAAATTGAATACGTAACGTACGATGTTTCTCTTTTTGAAGCATTTGGTTTAACTTTAAGTTCTTGACCGCCGTGAATACAGGAATACTTAATATAATAATATTCCAGATCTTTGTTGCTGTTTACAATTCTGTGTGGCACTCTCCTGGCCGCATTTACAAGTTTGCGATTATCGCGCATCCAGTACTCAGTGCATGTAGCGAGCTTGTGTTCTGCTAATCGTTGCACAAGATCTTTAAATGATGAAAACCTGTCATTCAAGGCAAGGACCTTTGATTCATTTGCACTTGAACTTTCAACATGTTGGAATGACACTTCTTCTACATTCTCCACGGGCTCATCTTCCAGAAAAAATATTTGAACGCCTTCCAATTCCATTTTTATCCGAAATAAGTTCCGAAAATTGTAAGGAAATGCTTATCAAATCATCGAGTCTGCAAAGTAAAATATACCTGTAACTCGTATACATTCACAAAATTACTATGTTCTTAAATACCAGTGTTGGGGAAGATACATTTTTAAAGTAGTGACACCACTTTACAAATTGCAAAAATAGTGACACTAATCTACCCACTACTTTTATATTATTAAAATCAGAAAATCATCTTTGATTGAGTGGATCATGTTTGGTTCAAGATGTTGCATGTATCGGTGCATGAAAATATATTTCTACCCCAAATACGTATTTCTCTGTTGATGACAATTGACAAGACGGACGCTGTTGTCAATGTCGAGCTGTAGGTAAATAACTATCAGTATAAATGCGATTTAATTAATTTAGTACATATTTTTCCTCGGTTATAAAATAGAACACAATTTGTTAAGGTTAGGTATGCCAAACGTGTATTTCACGCTATTTTAGCTACTGCATGTAAAAACAGTGTAATAAGAAACCAATAAACACAATGTATTCTGTGCGTTGTATGGAATTACTTACCAGAGAAAACGTACTTCAAAATATATTCTGCTGAGAGCTGATGGTTTGCTTTGTAAGTTCCATGACAGCGAAAATAGAGGAGCGTGTTCAGGATTGTAATTCTAATGCAGAGATAGATCCCGGTTAGATTGTGACGTCACGGCGCGTGACCGGGATTCTAACTCTCTGCCAGGGATCCCGGATGACCGGGACCTGAGCCAGACCCTCAGCTCGCAGTGCAGTGTTGCCACATGTCACATTGTCAAATGACAACGACGTTGACGTAACCATAGAATAAAGAATGTGTACTTCTTTCTACTATGGTGTAACCTTAGAGGAATTAGTGGTGTGAGTGGTAACGCTCTGAACTTGTATTCCGGAGGCTTGGGTTCGATTCCCGCGGCCGTCCTTCCTGACTGGGGGTTTTTCGTGGTATTCCCTCAGTCGACAGGCAAATGCTGGGAAGGTACCCTACACTAATAGGCCACGACCGCCTCCTTCCCACCTTCCATCCTTACCTACTCTTCACCATCATCTCCCAATCATCATCATAATCATTCATCCGTCGCCATTAGCCTCGCTGCAGAACAGTACGACGTTAAGCCCCAGACAAAAAACATTACATTTTAAAGGGATAGCCCCGCAGGGAATTTTTTTAATATTGATATTTTTCAATTTTCTAACGTCATAACTTATAAGTTATGGCGTTAAATAAATGTAAAAATTGTCCTGCACATTAATTAATATTTTACTATAGGTATAAAGGTGTGTAACATATTCATAAGTTGAACAAAAACAGCACTTCAGAAGGGTTAATGAGTGGAAAGGGGAAAGGTTTCGAGTTTTCATATTGACACCCCCAGAATCCCAGATATACAGAAATGTTTCAAAAACAGATACGAAATATGGACAGATTTGCTCCATTATAAGAATGAATTCTAAAAATGTTATCATGTACAAAACTTATAGGTACTATCAAATTACTCATCTTTTACAACTTGGTCATCTTCCCGGTTCGGTCGGATATTTTTTACAACGCACATCCCTTCCTTACATCTTTATAAATACAATTTAATATCAAACGTTATTAGAATAAAAAAAATACACTGCATTTGAATACATTTTTCTTTTGAATATCGCTTGTCGCACAAGTGTAATTGATTTCAAAAGAATTCCAAAATAGCTACAAATTCGATACTCGCATTTACGAAAAATGAAAAATAAATACAGATCATGTCAAAAGCGCACCAAAATGCTTGGAATTGAGTTAATGGTAAAAGAGCAGTGTGTAGAGTAATTACATTACTAATTGTTTGCATCTGTAATGTAACGGGACGCGCGTGGTTCTTGAAAGTGTTTTTTGGGATATTTTTCTTTACAGACGATTCGACCGAAAAAAAATAAATATTAATTTTCCTCATATTTCGTAAGAGGGAGCTGGTATGATAACATGTGATATCAAGTGAAATTAATCGTTTTTGGGCGCCACAAAAAAACCCGGGACATTTTCAAATGTGTAAAATGCACATTACTTGACAAAGATAGACAAAACCGTTTATCTGAATGACACGAAACTTGGAGAGAATATTCATTAGATATCTAGTTATGGGCTGACGACTCCCTTTTTCAAATTTTTTGTTTACATTTTTACAAAAAAAAAATATAACGTACCGGATTTTACAGTCAAATATTAATGATTTATAGTAGAAGCTATAGTCGAAGTAGGAATAAAGTTTTCGAAATTTGGGCTTAGTCATGACATCCGCCTATTCTTTGCGAACAAAATGAGCCCTCGTGGAAGTCTGTAGTGTGAAAGGTGGGGCTTAAATCGTGACCAAAAATAGATATGTTTATTTTCAAAAATAAAAAAGTCAAAATTTTACGGTACAACAATAATGTGTAAAAAAAAGATACAGTGAGCTGTAGAATCACTTACTGAATGAGAAAAATGCTCTCCCGACTTTTTGAGTGCAGTAGTTTAGACCTTGAGTATAGACCCCTAGCTAGAGGGGTTACGTGGTAAAGCGGTCACGAGACAGGAAAATTAGTTCCTACCACGACTACTTGGGATCGCTAGCATCGCCATGGTCGGTAAAGGTGTTCAGTTATCAGCGCGCCAAGCGACCGTGGTAAACACTACTTGCAGGCGACAGCCGGGTCTCACTGTATCCACCCTTCCGAAGCCCTCAGGCTATTCCCTCGCAGCCCACGCCGCTACCCTCATCCGCTACTAATGACTATTTCCGGGCTATCTTATCTCTCAATCTCAGCCAGTGCGGCGCCGAGTCGTTTACCTGCGCTGCCCCACACTCGCAAATATTTCCCAAATGAATATTCTGAACTGATGTCAATTTTGCATTGGATTGAAAGATGTAACACGCATTTTACGTAAACAATCGCAACAGCGGAAGAGGACACACACAAACATCCTACGCAATCGATGACCGTTTTTTCTTGTCTCCCAGCTCCCAGCAACAGGTACACTTTCATTCACGCATGAATTAACAGGTTCCATATACTCGTCACAAAGTTCATCAACAATAACATTTGATAATAAATTGCATGCAATGTTGCCTAATAACGACTCACCATACGCCACGGGCACAGCATCATGGACCAGCTTATCACGGAGCTCGTTCATGAAGGATGAATCACGAAAATGTTGATCGCAAACCAACATTTCGTTAAGCTGCTTCCGCGTCTTCGTCAAGAGCAGCTCGTTGGCGCAATTCACCACCCACGTGTCACACCTCCCGACGTCTTTCGGAAAGCGAAACAAGTGGAAACCAAGTTTCTTCGTGTTGCCGCACCTTCCATACACACACTTATTTGCCATGTCGACTCAGTTACCATGCAATTTGAGAGATGTGAACGACTCAACAAGTTGATAGCAACTGAACGAGTTGTTGGACATTATCTGTCGGTTTCATCACTTGCTTTGGTTTATTCCATGAAAACCCACTAATATTTTGCCGCCGTGACCTGGGTGACTCATCCGGATTTATGGGAATTTCAAATCACTCAGGACGACATTTGAAGATTCCTATCTCACCAAGTTGAATTCAAAACACACTCTCAAAACAAACAAAAAAAACAAAAAAAAACTCTCAAAACAAACACACAAAACTTACACGTTTTGGGATATAGCTTGTAGTGGTTTTAAAATGATACATTCAAAATCTTTTCATTATCTTCCGAAAAAAACTCCCTATGATTATATATAAAAGCGGTTTATTTGATGATAGACTAATTACACCCATGTTATATTTAACTGACTTAATAGTTGGTGTTAATTAATTAAATGTGTAGGTGTAGGAGAACTTATTTCTGCAGGGAGTTTTCAGAGAATTGTACAAATATATGTAATTTGTATGAAGACTCCCACTGGAGGGAAGAGATGTGCAGGGTGGGAATTTCCCACCTCGGCGTCAATATATAAGGAACACCTGGTTTGCTAACAAGTGACATTTCTTCTCGACTCGTATTCTGTTCAAGTTGTAGATTTATATTTTTACGCAACAATATTAAATGGAGAGTTGTATTGAAAGTTTCGAGGTGTTGGGTGACAGTTTGTTCATCAGGTTTGCAAAGGAGGTGTGGCGGCTGCGTACAGAGAGGGATGGTGAGTAAAAAGTCATATTTTATCCAAGTGCGAGTGATTTCCGTCTTACGTTAATATATTATTGTAGTTCAAAATTATCAAACTTTTTCCAGGGCAAGGAAAGGAAAGATTAGATAATATGACGGTGTCCGGGCAAACGACTGTGAAGGCACAGAGAAAAATAAACACATTGAAAAAAATTGGGAATCTTCCAAAATCAAAGAAAGTGTTTGTTCTTTTAGGAACAAATGATATTTTGGTATGTAATCTATTCATCAATTTTATTTACAACGGTCGTCATTTATGTAATTAATTAATACATTCATTTAATTGGTTTTGCAGAAGAGGGCACATGATTCTCAGGCGATTTATCGCAACATTTATAATATTGCCAAGAGTCTCGCCGTCAACAATGAGGTGATTTTGTTTACTTTGCCGCCAATGTGCCATTCATCGGAGAAGAATACTCAAGTTATCTCACTGAATAAAAAAATATCAAAAATATCAGGTAACTCTATCGAAGCCATAGTTTATTGAAGACTATGCGATTAAAATGCCAGCCTCATTAAAATTTCTTTTTATCTTTTTCAGTTAAAAATGTTAGAATTATTGACATTTATTGCCTCTTTTTGAAAAATGGAAATGCAAACCCAGAACTTTTTGAGAGGTGAGAAAATACACCAGATTGTTTATTTCCTTGTTGCTAATAATTAGTTTCATTTAGTGAGCGACAACTCAACACATTTCTGTTTTTCTCTAGCCATATGGGACAGGGCAGGTGCAGAAGGAAGGACGGTATCCACTGGAATGCGGAAGGTATGCACAAGCTCGACGCGTATCTAAAAGAGATTGGTGTGTATTAAATATTGTAAAATTAAAAAAAAATAAAAATAAATAAAACATAAAAAACAGACAATAGTTGCAATAGTCTTATTTAAATAAGAAAAAATTAAAAATTAAATGGGTGGTTCAAATTAATCAGATGTTTTCATTTACAGACAGTGGCCCTTTAGGGGGCCGACCCTCTATCGTTTCTTTGGTTTGCTGATGCATTTGATAACACAGATCAATAAAACGTGAGTGGGACGGCCCTTGAAATACTTCGCCATCATTCTTACGAGTTACGTGTACACCACGTGTTGCAATTATTAATTTGTCCGAGTGTGATAACCGTGAAGAAAAGTACCTAGTAATTGTGCGCAGGCTGTTCGTGTGTTGATAATCAACTGCTGACTTTTGTCGTTACCTATTGTTGCGATACGTTCGTTTATTGCGGTTTGAAAAACAATAATAAAGACAGTCGTTGTTTGTTGCGTTTGTTTATTGCGCTGTGATAAAGAGAAAAGACGAGTAATTGTTTGTTATTATTATTATTATTTTATTATTATCTTTATTAAAACAGATTTGCATACAGTGTACACGGTGTCTGAGTAAGCTATTTCTAAGAAGTTACGAATTATTGTTTCTTTAAGGTCTAAGATTAAAGTAATGTTACAATTACAATCTACAGGACTTACATACTAATAGCATGCCTAAATTCTCTTACGCTAGTTGGCATTTCATCAGAAAGTACTCCCGTCAACCTATTCCACTCCACAATTCCTCGTCCAATTGTTGAATTGCTTCCATATTTAGATTTAAAACCCTCTCGAAATATTTTCCACCTATGGTCATTCCTCCCTCTATATACATCGGGTCGTATCCTATCTTCTAGCTCCTTCCATGGCTTTAACCCAGTGACTGCTCGGTAAATTTTTGTTAGTCTAGATATTCTTCTTCTTTCTTTGAGTGGTTCCCAATTTAGGCTCTTTACCAAGTTTGTTACACTCGTATAGTTATACTGTGTTACCTCAATCTCTCCGTCCACTAATCCTCTTCCCTCTAAAACATTTAGTAAACAATTTTTCATACTCTCTTTGTTTCCCACTGGTTTAACGTTCAACCTTTCCAGTGCTGCTCTCAGCTCTACAACCTTTAGATCTTTCACATTCTTTTTTAGCACTTTCTTTCTTACAATTCTCTCCCCAGTTACATACTTTGCTGCCCTTCTCTGTATCTGTTCTACCTTTAGTACGTCTCCTACCTTCGACGGATCCCATATATCTGCCGCATATTCTAATAAGGGCCGCACTAATGTGGTATATGCCTTAGTCTTGGCTCTCTTACTACTCTTTTTTAATATTCTCATAACAAAGTGTAACCTTCTAAATCCATTGTTAACTACCTTGTTTATTTGCTCGTTCCAGCTTAATTTTGAATCTATTATTAGCCCTAAATATTTAACATTACTCTCTACATTTATAACTGAAGCACCTATTTTATAATGATAATTTTCTTCTGATGTACTTCCTCTCCTTATTGATAATAATTGACTTTTATCTTTATTTACATTGAATCCAAGTACTGTGAGCTTATCGTACAGTTTATTAATGTCTCGTTGGAGCTGTATCCTGCTTTCTTCGTCCACAATAGATCTATATATCACACAATCATCTGCAAAAAGCCTTATTTTACTAGATATACCATCCGGTATTCTATTAATGTACAAAATAAATAACAATGGGCCCAGAACACTCCCCTGTGGGACCCCCGACGTTACTGAGATTTCCTCGGAGAGGGCCTCCTCCACTTTAACTTTCTGTTTTCTGTCCCTCAAAAATTCCTCTACCCATACCAGAACCCTCAAATCCAGCGGTAATCTCTGTAATTCCCTTATAATTCCTCTGTGTCCGATTGAATCAAATGCTTTACTAAGATCTATAAAAATTGCGTCTGTTATAATATTTCTTTCCATATTGTCTGAGAGATCCTGTACTAATGAGGTTAGTTGGGATTCACAGGAATACCCCTCTCTAAATCCGTGTTGGCTATCACTAAATATACCTGCTCCTTCACAAAATGTCCTGATATATTTACTTAGCAGCTTCTCAAAAATTTTGCAAATAACTGCGGTGAGGCTGACTGGTCTATAATTTTTAACTTCTGCTTTGCTTCCGGCTTTATGAATAGGTATTACCAGAGCTCTCTTCCAGTCAAGAGGAAGCTTGCCATTGTTAATTGATATGTTGAACATGACTCGGAGATACGGAACTATTGATTGCGGTTGTAATTTAAGGTAATCTATTGTAATTCCGTCCTCTCCTGCAGCTTTATGAGCTTTAGTTCCTCTGATGGCCTTGAAAATGTCTTTGTCGGTCATTGTAAATGGGACTCTTTCTAAAAACTCCTCTCTTATTGCCCCATCTGTAATGTTTTCCTCTGTTGTAAAAACACTCGCATAATATTCATTCAAAGTTTCCGCCTTTTCTTTGCTAGTTACACTTGATTCTCTCGTTATTTGTGATACAAGTTCGGGTATTTCTTTTCCTTTCCCACTCCTCTTTCTTAAATAACTGTAGAATTTGTTGCTAGCCTGCTGTATATTTTCATGTTTTTCATCAATATCTAATAACTTTTCAATGAATTTATCTTGAGCGATCTTTTTCTCATCTTTCAGTTCTTTAGCTACCTTTTTAAATAATTCTTTTGAATTCATATTCTTATTCCTATTCTTGTATAGCTTCCTACATCTGATCTTTAGTTTTTTCAAGTCTTTAGTGAAATATTCTGGGTCGGGGCGCTTGGGTAACTTTTTAAATGGAATGAAAGCCTTACTTTCTTCAACAATTTCCTTGAAGTTTGTCCATATCTCTTCTACGCTTTCTCCTTTTGAAGCCCAACCCTCGAATTTATCTCTAAGAAATTTACCCATCCCCTCTTTGTCTGCTTTCGCGTACTGCCACGACACTTTTCCCCTGCAGTCTTCTTTCGTCCTATTTATATTTACTTCCATCACTACCCCTCTGTGGTCACTGATTCCTCCCACTACTTCTACCTCTCATGTCTCAAGTGACCTTATAAGGAACACATCCAGCACTTTTGCTCCCCTTGTCCCTTCCCTGACAACCTGCTCCAACCCCCCTTCCCTCATCAAAGTTGAGACCATTTCCTGAGCAATTCCTCCCTTGTCTGCAACTATCTCCCACTCTACGTCTGGTAAGTTAAGGTCCCCTCCAATAATCATGTTTCTAAATTTCATGTTGTCTCTTGTAACAAAATCCGTGATGCTTTGTACGGCCGAATAATCATTATTCGGGGTTCTATAGGCTCCGATTACAATCACTGGAATCTTCTTTTTTCCCAATCCGACTCTTATTGCTAACACTTCCTCTCCTTGCCCTCTCCAGACTTCTAGAGCTTCATAATGTTTCTTAACACCGATGGCAACCCCACCACCCCATGTATTAGTGTTTCTATCTTTCCTAAAAACATTGTACTCTGTGGGGAATACTTCATTATCCTCGAATTCTTTATTTATCCATGTTTCGGTCGCTATGAAAATGTCCGGATCATATATGTCTATCATATCTGAAAACTGCTTGACCTTCTCTTGGGTTCTCAGGCTACGGCAATTCATTTGGAGGAATCTAATTTTATTAATATTATTATTATTTACAGTACATATATTTTTAATGCAATATTCTATATTTCCCCCTCCTACGGTAAGTTTTCCTGGCTTTCTGCATCATCTACTGCCATTGACGTAAGTTCCTTGTCAATTGAGTCTAGGATCGCCTGTCCTAGGAATAACCCCCCCCTAGGATTTAAGTGCACCCCGTCCTCGGCGGCTTCATCCCCCGAAATGACTGAGTTCGGGTCAAAATAAGTCACACCCTTCTGTTTACACTTTCGTTCGTTTATTGCGATGTGAAAAACAAGAAGAAAGGACAATCATTGTTTCCGCAGGCTGTTTGTGTGTTCAAATCAACTGCCTGTAAAACAATTGGCTGGCTTTTCTAGTTACTCATTGTTGCGTTACGCTCGTTTATTGCGCTGTGATAAAGAGAAAAGAAGAGTAATTGTTTGTTTCGTTCGTTTATTGAGCTGGGAGACAAGAAAAAACGGTCATCGATTGCGTAGGATGTTTGTGTGTGTCCTCTTCCGCTGTTGCGATTGTTTACGTAAAATGCGTGTTACATCTTTCAATCCAATGCAAAATTGACATCAGTTCAGAATATTCATTTGGGAAATATTTGCGAGTGTGGGGCAGCGCAGGTAAACGACTCGGCGCCGCACTGGCTGAGATTGAGAGATAAGATAGCCCGGAAATAGTCATTAGTAGCGGATGAGGGTAGCGGCGTGGGCTGCGAGGGAATAGCCTGAGGGCTTCGGAAGGGTGGATACAGTGAGACCCGGCTGTCGCCTGCAAGTAGTGTTTACCACGGTCGCTTGGCGCGCTGATAACTGAACACCTTTACCGACCATGGCGATGCTAGCGATCCCAAGTAGTCGTGCTAGGGGTCTATACTCAAGGGTTTAGACAATAACGTGATTTATATTTTTAGTCACGTGGTATCGCTCACTATACTAAATGCCACACACTTGAGTACTTTACGACCTCTGGGGACGTATTAAGTATCTTTTTTATCTCTTCGCGACCACCTTCATTTCACTGCTTATGCCGAAATGAAGGCGGTCGCGACAAGATAAAAAAAATATATAGAATTGTTCCTCATGATACCTCATGATTGTTCCTCATAATTTTCTAATTTTAGGTTGTTTATTGCTATGACGCATTATTCTTAGAAGAATTGCGTCCTAAATAGAGAGGCACGTGTTCAAGTAAAATGCTCATTTAAAGTTATTGGGCCTCATCACAATACGACCTAAGTGCTAAATACGAAATCAATCGTAGCTTTCGTGTTTATGCAAGCAACATCTTCCGACATTACTGGTTTGTTTTGAATCACGTTAACAATTAAACCTGCAATAATTTCTAGTGAGATGTTAAATCATGGACGCATAGGCACATAGGCACTTGTCAAGTGATAAGTACACATACTTTAAGTAATCTATACATCGTCTAAATAATCAGTCACACAACATGATCATTATAATTTACCTTTGTTATAGATTACTACGTAATTTGTTTTATTCAAATTATCGGGTAAAACATCGGAGATGTCAAATCTAAACAATACACTTAATTGATTAGGAGCGACAGATTTAAATCGCGATTTATATAAACTGATAGTTGGTGATAGTGTTCGGGGGTGTAAGTGAGTGAGTAGTATTGCAGCAACTCGCCATGAAGCTACTCGTGTTGCTGGGACTGCTCACCACGGCCCTGGGGCAGAAGGAGCCCCACACATGGCCGGGCAGAACAGCCATGGTACACCTCTTCGAGTGGAAGTTCGCAGACGTGGCGGCGGAGTGCGAGAACTTCCTGGCGCCCATGGGGTACGCAGGAGTGCAGGTATGTGTCATGGCCTCATACGTATATCATCAGTGCTCAAGACTCCCGCGCATTGCGAGAAAGATTGTACAGATTAATTGACGCAAGTGTCCAGAGTCTTACTGGATTCCGTCCATAAGATTATTAGCTCACGGTCTTGTGGTGTTGAGGACCGACATCCGCTCACAGAGAGACATCTGCAGCTACATCTGCAGAGAGAGCATGAGGTTGTAACTGTGCCATTACGTCAATGATTTCAGCTCTCGCCCGTGGGGGAATACCGGATCATCGACAGCCCGCCGCGCCCCTGGTGGGAGCGATATCAACCCGTGTCCTACATCATCGCCTCCCGGTCAGGGAGTGAGTCTGACTTCCTGGACATGACCACGAGATGCAACCGCGTGGGCATCAGGTGAGAGACAGACAAGTAATGCTCACGTCACACCCATAGATATCGTAACCTCCACAAAAGAAGCGGATTGATTGCTGGTCCGACTCCTTGACATCAATCCTTGTTATCAGTGAAATCAGAGCTCACCTACTAAAGAGTTAGAGCTTTGGATGATGCCATTAAATCGCCAGTTCGTTCATCGAATACCATTTTTTGTTGTTTTGTGTAATTTTTTTCATGACTTTTAGTTACAAAATTAATTATGACAGTTGGCCAACCGGGAGTATTACCTACGTAATTTCCATATTTTTTTCCAGACACATATATGCAGTAAAATATTTTACAAAACAAAATTTCGAACCCAATTGCCACGCCTGTTCTGAAAGTTAGAAAAGACTCTTGCTCCTGCGACAGTCGCCTAAACGCTGCCTGTACAGGATCTACGTGGACGTGGTGCCCAACCACATGACCGGCTCCGGCTCGGGCGTGGGCACGGCGGGCAACACGTTCAACGCCGACATCAAGCTTGACTTGCCCTGTACAGGATCTACGTGGACGTGGTGCCCAACCACATGACCGGCTCCGGCTCGGGCGTGGGCACGGCGGGCAACACGTTCAACGCCGACATCAAGCTTGACTTGCCCTGTACAGGATCTACGTGGACGTGGTGCCCAACCACATGACCGGCTCCGGCTCGGGCGTGGGCACGGCGGGCAACACGTTCAACGCCGACATCAAGCTTGACTTGCCCTGTACAGGATCTACGTGGACGTGGTGCCCAACCACATGACCGGCTCCGGCTCGGGCGTGGGCACGGCGGGCAACACGTTCAACGCCGACATCAAGGACTATCCGGGCGTGCCGTACGTCAGCTCGCACTTCCACGCCACGTGTCAGATCAACAACTTCGACGACCCGGTGGAGGTGCGCATATGCGAGCTGCTGGGACTCAAGGACTTGGACCAGGGACAGGGTTACGTCAAGGACAAGATCGTCGCCTTCCTGGACCGCCTGGTGGAGCTCGGAGCAGCGGGATTCAGGTGAGTACGTAGTCACTGGTACACGGGAACAAGATGTAACAATCTGCGGGATTAGTTATGGCCCAGCAATATTTTTGGTTGGTTGGACTAACCAGGGGTGTCATTTCCGTACGTTTTTAGTCTCTAAAGTTAGGTATCGTATCGCAAATTTTGTAAATACTCTAATAGACCATTTTAAATATTATCTCGGTGGCTCTGCTTTCTAAGAAAAATCATATGCAGTATTATTTCCAGACACCTTAGTCCCTGTTTCAACAATAGGTAAAACAGGGACTAAGGTGTCTGGAAAATCATATGCAGTATTATTTCCAGACACCTTAGTCCCTGTTTCAACAATAGGTAAAACAGGGACTAAGGTGTCTGGAAATCAGACTGCATATGATTTTTCTTAGAAAGCAGAGCCACCGATATAATATTTAAAATGGTCTATGTTAAAGTCCATAACAACGGTTGCTACTCTCTTAAAAATTACGATTAGAAAGTGAAAATGTGTACAGGAATCACCCCCCAGAATTTGAATATTGCTGAGTTAAATCAAAGATAATTAAAGCAGGTTATATCTAGGTTTTCGCACATTGTACAAATAGCAATGGGAGACAACAATTTTGTTAACAAATAGCGAGATTGACTTCATTTAGAACTCCAGTATCCCATGTGACGGATGTAATGACATATTGTCATGATCCAGGGTCGACGCCGCCAAGCACATGTGGCCCGGCGAACTGCGCGCCATATACGAGAGCGTCAGCAATCTGAACACGGAGTTCGGCTTTCCAGCTGGCTCAAGGCCATTCTTCTACCAAGAAGTTATCGACAAAAATCCAGGTAAAGGAACAAAGCAGAGAAAAATAAGAAAATATTGTCGATCTTCTGATGGAGATTATCTATTCGCTAAATCAAGCTTCCGCTCTGCACTCTGGTGGTAGAAATGTGTACTTGAGGAAGGGTGTACGCATTCAATTCTCCATAAGGTACCTGTAGAGTTTAGATACCTCTACTTCATACATTATTTAACATAGAACCATAAAAATAATAATGCATATAGAAAAGATTATGCTTTTTCGATCTGTCACCTTAGAAATGTATTTTTTGTGTCTAAATAATTATAAAATAACTTTCCGTATGAAGTAATACGGCTTATACTGTAGCCTGATTGGTCCGTTGGACCATTTTCTGTCCTCTGATTGGCTGATGCATTACATGTTTGAACGATTATTACGCTGCAATTTAACCTCGGAGGAAAATTCGGAGGTGACAGATCGATAAAGCATCATCTTTTCTATACTCGTTACTTTTTTCAGGGTTCTATGTTTAATAGTGTATGAAGTAGAGGTATACAAACTCTACACGTTCCTTATGGAGAATTGAATGCGTACACCCTTCCTCTAGTACCACATCTCCACCACTAGAGTGCAGAGCTGATCTTGATTGTGCGAATATAGTCCCTCGATGCTGCCAAGCACCGTGCTAAATCATACGCAATGAGTATTTACGTCACTGCAAGATATTTTGTGAATAGTGACTGACCAGGAAAAGTGTGCAGGAAAAAAATGTCTCGAACAAGTTTAATTTAAACAAGCAACTTAGTTCATCAACATTATCTACTAATCGATCATCACCACAACCAGAACCAAGTTGTACAACCACAAGTTGCTAGTGTGGTTTGGGCTTTACATGAAAATACAAATTATTTAACGGACTATAGACGAACAGGCACGTAGGAACTAAATTTGCATGGGGGGAGGAACAATATTGTAAAATATGTTGAGCTGGAGATACTAGTGTCTTTATGACAATGGGGGGTTTGGGGAGAGGGCCCCCAGCAAAATGCGGGTCAGGAGCGCGCCGCCCCGGAAATTTTTTGATTTTCAGGAATGAATTTGGTGCATTTCTACGCGATTTTAACACTTGTTTAAGTATATTTTTATCTTGACATAATAAAATGTATAAGAACATAGGGAGGGAAATTGAATCGGAGAGGGGGGGGGGTCCCCCCCACATCTCACCCTTCCTATGCGCCTGAGACCTAATCAAAGGGCCATAATACGAATACTATTCGGAAGTCGTCACGTCAAATGAAGTTGGATAAGCTGTAGTGTGGTGTCCAGACCTGGCTAGAACGCCAGACAATATGCATGTTCCCGTGTCTCAGGCAGCGGCGCCGTCTCCATCTTCGAGTACACGGACTTCGCTCGCGTCACGGACTTCAAGTACGGCTCGGACCTGAGTTACACATTCGGCGGTAACCAGCCGCTCAGCGCGTTAGAGACCTTCGGGCCCATCTGGAACCTCATCCCCGGGGGCGACTCTCTGGTGTTCATCGACAACCACGACAACCAGCGCGGCCACGGCGACGGCGGTGACATCCTCACTTACAAGGACGGCAGGCGCTACAAGGTAATGGCTGACTCCTCGGAGATCTCGAACCATCATCGTTGTGTCTAATGTCCGGGTAGCTCAGTTGGTAGAGCACTCGCCCGGCAAGTTAAAGGTATCAGGTTCGAGCCAAGTACCCCCGGATATTTTACACTTAACACAGTCCTTCACTTCGTACATTTGTTTATCCTTTTCCGAGTACCGAGTGATTACAAGTCACATGAGAAATATCCTTGTCCTTGTCTTCCAGATGGCCGTGGCCTTCATGCTGTCCTGGCCTCAAGGCTACCCGCGTGTGATGTCGAGCTTCGCCTTCACCGACCCCGACCAGGGCCCTCCTGCCGACGGCAGTGGCAACATCCTCGGCCCCAACGTCCAGCCCGACGGCACCTGTGGGAACGGCTGGGTGTGCGAACATCGCTGGCGGCAGATCTACAACATGATCGGCTTCAGCAACGCGGTGGCGGGTAAGTCTTATGTGTCCGACACAAAGCATGAGATGATTTCTTCGCGGCGTTTGACAACTAATGTGATGATGTTCTCAGGGACCGCCGTGAGCGATTGGTTTGGTGAGGGAGATCACATCGCCTACTGTCGCGGCGGCCAGGGGTTCATCGCCTTCAACAACGGCGGCGGTGATTTCCAGCGACCCCTACAGGTAGATACAAGACTTTGCCGTGCAGTGTACTCGACATTTGCCACAGTTCATGGCTTCCAACGGCACTAATATCATGGACGTGACATTCAGAACCCGCTGCTCCAGATCCGTATAGAGTGGCAACAACACTCCAGAGATAGAACGATAATAATTCTTCTGTAAAATGCGTTATGGTCAATGTGTTGGTCAAGTGTTTAGCTATTCTTCGGATCTCAACCATCATGTATCATGAATTGCATGAAATGCAGGAGCATGGGAAAAAATAAAACGATATTTGAACGAAACGGATTGGCTGTTGCTCAGGTTCCTAGACCATCAATGCTTTTGATATCAATGAAATACGAGCTCATCTACGAGTTTGATTACGAGTTATCTACCACAGACTTCATCCGATGCAATCAAATTTGTTTTAGTAAATCCGTTTCTTTCGAATAGGTATCGCTTTTAGTTGCGCCAAGTATACACCATGTTAGGAAAATTTTTCAGATACTTTATTTTGCACAATTTGATCAGTCAATTGTCAACTGTTGGCACTTTCAGTACTCTTTCTTTCATGTTCGAATGTATTTCTGGCGCAAAACTCTCTGTATTGACAGCACAGCAGCATACTGATGTTGATTCGTTTCCCTGCAGACCTGCTTGTCTGCGGGGGTCTACTGTGACGTCATCTCCGGCAGCCTGGTGGGCGGGGCCTGCACGGGCAAGTCTGTGACGGTGGCGGGCGACGGCATGGCCGACATCGAAATCCTCAGCTCGGAGGACGACGGCATTCTGGCCATCCACCACGAGGTGAGACATGAACCCAAATCAGGGTTGGCATGATTTTCCCCGACCCGAAAAAACCCGACGGTTTTTATACCAAAATTGTTTTTTTCACACAAAAAAAACATGAAAAAAAGTATCCATAAGTTATGATATATAACCATTATTTTTATTTATTTCAATTGAAACACTTCTCAAATTAATAAAGAAACGTGATTTACATCGATATTATGTAAATATTCAAGGTTATGAAAGAGACTAGTCCTTGATCCGATGTACCAAGGAATCCCACTCAGTCCGAACACTTTCCATTAATTTTTAGCTAAGGGATACTCAACCAATATGTATAGATCATAATTTATATTGAAAATTATTAAAAATGTTAATAATTCAAAACATTGAATACAAAATAAACAAAATCTGAAAAAACTAAAACATCCGGAAAAATCAACTAAAAAACCCACTGGGCCCAAATACAATGAGCAACTCTCCGTTAAACACGACGAGTGAGTAGCGGCGCTTAGACAATAAGACGCGCACGGTTCTTCACAGTGTTGTTTTGAGTTTTGTCTTCAAACTAACAGAGTTTTAAATAATCAGATATTAGCGACCATTTCAAGCTTACAAGACTAAATAATTCCAATCACTGGAGTACATTACGTCCTCTGGTACGTATTTAACACTTTGAGGTCGTACCAGAGGTCGTATGTATTTAAGCTTGAAATGGTCGCTAATATCTGATTATTTAAAATTCTGTTAGTTTGAAGACAAAACTCAAAAAACACTATGCAGAACTTTGCGCTCCTGTTCCCTACTACATGTTACTGACATTATAGATATTCGTACAATTAACTAATGTACAGTATCGATGGTTAAAATGCAGAACCATGTCCTCCTCTGATACTCTATATGCACTACTGTACTCACCGATATAATGATATTTATCAAAATGTTATTCATAATTTCATCTGGTCCATGTTTCAGTCCAAGACCTAAGAGCCAACTGCAAGAAAATCGTTCGCCAGCAGACAGCTCGTCATCATTATTCCGAGATTATAAATCTATGAATGCTATTTTTTATTAAATAAATAAATTGATACAACTAATTATTTCGTAACTCCATAATTTTCCCAAAAAGGGCTGTGCATAAAGGAAGTCACGCTAAAATGGGACATTTTAACCCCCCCCCCCCCACCCCCTCCCCGTTTTTAGCGAAATTTCTGGTCCCGTCATATCAACTGAAATTTAAGGGGGGGATGCCTGAAATGTCGTCTCGTATAGATATCTGAATTAATATGCTTAATTAATAGATAATTTCCTTGTGCATCATATAAACGCAAGAAAAAGTGGTCAAGCTGAACTAATTTCGAAGATCACTTTATAAATTTGAGTTAGCCCTATCTTTAACATGGCATGTTAAAAAAACGCGGTAATTTTCCTAGTTAATTTAAGATTTTAACAATTTGCCGCCTATAGATTTTTTCCAAAAACTAATATTATGTGCATTAGGCATTAAGGTATTTATTAAGATTTTTATACTAACACCTACCTGTGCGTTTTTAAAGTTAGAGACCAAAATCTAAATAATTTTGCTATACCTCCTGTGTTAATTAAAATATCCTCATATTCTGGAGACATCAAATTGAAAACTCAATATAAGTCCAGAGTTGCAGGTTACAGGACATTTGATGAATCTTTTACATTAAAATATAGTTGAATTGTAGAAAAAATTAATAAAAATTGTCAATTTCAACAATTCTTTTTTTCGGAGATCTCAACTTGGAGATCCCTCCATGCTTTAAAATGCTTTAAAATATCTGTATCAAAACGTGATGTCCTACTGGCTCCAGACCCTCCCCTCCCCCCCCCCCCCCCCTGAGGACTTCCCCTGAAGTCCTTTATGCACAGCTCCAAATCCCTACAGAATGCCACAATGCCCAAATGAAGAGGTGGACATCTCATAAATCTGCACTTGACAAAATGGCCAGAAGCTGATTTCTATTTCGAGTTGTACACTTTTGCACAAAGTTTTTCAGAATGCAGAGTTACTGGCTTTAGCTCTCCTGAAGAATCACTGAAATGGAAGGCGGGCTTCTTCTCTAGAGCGCAGATATGTTCTCCCAACATCACCATCTAACTCTCTAACCCCTCTCTGCTAAGATGTTACAAACAAGTCCTACCTTCAGCTCCTTCCTCGATCTTGACGATCGGCTCCAGGGACGTGGACGCCTGTTGCTCGTCAGCCTGGTGATCGTCAGCCTGTTGATCGTCAGCCTGTTGATCGTCAGTCCGCAGAACCTCGACATGAAGAACCCCAGCTAGCTCCTGGGCGCGACGTTCCCTGCAACAACAGAGGCCCAGTGTTAGGGACACATTTCACGTTTGATTAGCTGTGGAAATGTTTGAGATGAAAGCCTTCTGACTGGAGAACCCGCACGAAAACGTGTAGACAGACGAGCGTTGGTGTTACGATCGGGGGTCTCGACAGGTCTTCACTTTTATTTCAGAAAATACAGAAAATCGTCAGTCACACAATAAAGAGTTCAATACTTATTTCATAGATTGCAAATCATTTTATTGATTATAATTATTTCATCTATTACATAACCATGAAATTATATCAAGTGGAACGGTACTCAGCCAAGTTGGACAGAGCGCACACTCTCACACATCACTGCTTTCAACACTGAATGCATAAAGGACGTCACGATAAAGAAAGGTTGTTTTTATTTTTATTAGATAAAATACAAATTATCACTTGGTACATTTATAATTTATTGCTTAGTTATAATTAATACAAATGAATTTTGGTGAAAATTAGCTATTTTCTTTTTTTCGGGATGCCGTATAAAAATTAATTTTAAAAATAAGCTAAGTACGGGTTTGGTCACCAATCGTATCCGAAATGTCATAGTTTTGCGCGCTTTTCATGGCACGACGCAAAAATAAAAATAAAACAGACTGATCATGTGAACATCCCATCAAAACACCCACTTATGAAACATTTTCTATCTCTCAATTTGCTCCACCCGCCGAGCGCTTGGCAATGGCGGACTGCTGGCTGACTGAGGAAGGACGGACCTTGGCAATGGCGGACTGCTGGCTGACTGAGGAAGGACTGACCTTGGCAATGGCGGACTGCTGGCTGACTGAGGAAGGACTGACCTTGGCAATGGCGGACTGCTGGCTGACTGAGGAAGGACTGACCTTGGCAATGACGGACTACTTGACTGAGGAATTACGGACCTTGGCAATGGCGGACTGCTGGCTGACTGAGGAAGGACGGACCTTGGCAATGACGGACTACTTGACTGAGGAAGGACGGACCTTGGCAATGGCGGACTACTGGCTGACTGAGGAAGGACGGACCTTGGCAATGGCGGACTGCTGGCTGACTGAGGAAGGACTGACCTTGGCAATGGCGGACTGCTGGCTGACTGAGGAAGGACTGACCTTGGCAATGGCGGACTGCTGGTTGACTGAGGAAGGACTGACCTTGGCAATGACGGACTACTTGACTGAGGAATTACGGACCTTGGCAATGGCGGACTGCTGGCTGACTGAGGAAGGACTGACCTTGGCAATGACGGACTACTTGACTGAGGAATTACTGACCTTGGCAATGGCGGACTGCTGGCTGACTGAGGAAGGACTGACCTTGGCAATGACGGACTACTTGACTGAGGAATTACTGACCTTGGCAATGGCGGACTGCTGGCTGACTGAGGAAGGACTGACCTTGGCAATGACGGACTACTTGACTGAGGAAGGACGGACCTTGGCAATGACGGTCTGCTGGCTGACTGAGGAAGGAGTGGACGTGTCATGACAGGTCTAGAGGAGCGGTGTCTCGCAGAGTTGCATAGTAGCCCCTAAGTGTTGGGCAAACCCTGTATATTAAATTAGGCTCTTCAATTTAGTAGTTTACAAAGGATCAGTTTTGCAATGCTCTGCTAACTTTTATACAGTCGAATAGGACTTTATTGCCAAGGCAACAACCAATGGCAATCCTGGAATGGCTGTTTAAAATTAACTACTGGCTTAGCAGGATATTGTTCGCGGTACCTAAATAGCTGTAGGATGCATTTCTCAAGTTGCAATTTTATACTACTTTCTATCAGGGATTGGAGCCCAAATGAATTTCTGCGTCGGTTCAGATTCCGGTTTCAAGTTATTTATAACATCGGTTCCGGGTCCTGTCAAATAAAATACCGGTTCCAGATCTTGTAAAATAAAATACCGGTTCCGGTTCCATTTGGGTTCCAATTCGAGGTTCCAACTTCCAATATGTTCCCTCAAATTCAGACAAAAATTCGTTTGTTTAAAATCGACTTTTGGGGATTTATACATATGCACAGTAGATTGCATAACTAAGGCAAGAAAATGTCTAACATTAATTTACTCCTTCATTATTTATTTGAAAAACTCTAAAATGTAATAATTAATTTCAGATTTTTAAGGGGGTTCCAGGGTTACGTGAACGTCATAGGAATGAGAATTTGTTTTAATTCATACTAAAGAACAAAGATTATAATGAAACCATATTACATACAACTAGCAAAAAATATTTGCCCCTTACCGTATGATATAATTAGGTATTCTTGATTGAAGATCATCTTTTCCCTCATAAGATAACAAAGGGAGACATGAAATCGTCCCAGAATATTGGTCTTAAATTGCTCCTAAAACTGCAAGAGGAATGACAAATTATTAAAAATAGTCTCAATTTATAGACAATAATTTTTAGAATAAGACTACCGTCTGAAAATATAGGGTCACCGGTAGGGATGGCACTTTTACCGGTTCTGGAAAAATCGGTAAATTTACCGGTAAATTTACCGGTCAGCGGTAAATTTTGAAAAATGATGGTAGATACCAAATCATGATTATACCAAATACAAAAATGACCCTACTTTATTATTTGACTCATTTACAAAGATTACTGCAGTCAGAACAATAACAATAATCAATGTTAATAATGACAATAGTACTCCATATTGATAAATGATAAGGGATGATATAACCGAATATCATTGACTCGACCAATCTAGTGTAGGCTATGCCATGCCTGTGTTATTCTCCCATAAGAGGAATTGTCGACCACCAATTTGATCAAGTTACAATCTGTGTCTGCTAAACAAGCAAACCTGAAGAGAGATTCCGACATTGGAAGTAATCCTATATGGATGGAGTTATCATTCTGAATGATTGAAGACAACCAAAAATCAACGTAAAATATGCCTAACTGCTAATGTTGTCACACTGAAGTTTACTTATAGTTTTTACTTAAAATTTGATATCTCCATTCATACATTGGAAAGGATCAAAAAAACAAAATTTACCATTTTTTTTACCGGTAAATTATTAATTGGTAAATTTACCGGTAAATTTACCTTAATTTACCGGTAAATTTTACCCGGTGCCATCCCTAGTCACCGGCCAAATAAAAAAGAAAAAGTGCATAATGTGAGAAATTTACCATAAATCTGACAACGTTGCACTACAAAAATGAATTATTTTGGCATAGTTGAATTGGAACTTCAATTAGGAACATATTATAATTGTATCATACGGTAAGATATAATGATTTTATGCAGTTGTTTGAGGCATTGTTTCATCAGAAATTTTTATGAATTACAGCGAATTCTAAGCACCATGGCTGGAGCGCTGGGTCTACTTTAAGGCAATAAACTAAAAATTTTATGGAATTAATTATTTAAATAACGTTTATGGAACCGTTAAACCCAAATATTGTTAAATATTATTATGGGTTCCGATTCCGGTTCCAGTCCCTGCTTGCTAGTGTTCATTTCATTTAGGACGCCTGTGATTTCATTTCCTTTGATGATGTGATGACAAATGAGATTTAAGGGTGCAATAGTGAAAATGGTAGGTACCTAATTGTCAAAATGTTTTTCGTCTACACTTTGTTGGCAAGGTTCCAAAGTATTGGTTTGTTGGCTTGTTGAACAAAGAACTTGTACCTAACTATTGTTGCAGAAATTGATTGATGTTCGCCATTGTTAGTTAAAAGTTCACATAACAATGTACCTATATATTGTATCATTAGGTACATATTACCTATATTAGATGATCTGATGTGATATACATAGTAGGTACCTACCTACCTACACTAAATCATGGAGAGCCGAAGCGTAACTATACCTAGGTATATACCAATGTGTACCTATTTGTTACCTATTTGTATATACCAATGTGTACCTATTTGTTACCTATTTGTATATACCAATGTGTACCTATTTGTTTAGTGCTCATGTACACATTCCAATTACATAATTCAATTCATAAACTTACTTAGCCAATCTAGCCAACTTCATATTTTCAATCAAGTGTCGTTTTATCTTCTTAACATACATAGAACGTTTACGTTTAACTTTATCACTTTTCCTCATTTCGCACAATATTATGTCAACTTGACAGCATGCCAAAAAGAGCGAGCAAGAGAAATGCAAGGTGCTATCGAACAAATAAGCGATACGTGATGGAGCCACTTCTGGCAGGAACATTTTTAGATGCACTTTTTTGTTTTGATGTTCGTGTTTCCACAAGGCAGTGAAAAAGGAGAAACAAATTAAATGTAGATTTAGTTACAAGTTTACTTTTTCAGCCATAACAAACAACTAAAGCAAATTTTATATCATTTATTTACATAAATAAACCCTTTACAACCGCCATTATCATAGTACCAAAGAATCCACCAGAGGTCAGTCATGTTCCTTATTTTCTCGAATTGGGTTTCAAAAGCAAAGACATCAAGCAGAACGGTTTCGTTGGAAAGATGAAGAATGAGCGCAGGTACACCGCGTAGAGACCTTACTTCGCACTAGTGGTCTATTCTGATCAAGGGCGTATTTAGGGGGGGGGGGGGGGCCGAGGGGGCCATGCCCCCCCCCCCCCCCCCCCCCCCGAAATCAGGGTTTCATCTAAGAAAATAAGCGCATTTAAAAAATATGTGGAAAAAAAATTATAAATAGATAGATCATGTCAAAAACGATCCAAAGTGGTTAAAATTAAGTTAAAATTCCAAAAAATTTCGAGTATTTGATATTTTTAATTTATAATTTTCCAAAATAGCTATACTCTGCGATTCAAAATTGCACCTAAGTGAATGACCTTGATCCAAATTTTCTCGGGGGCTACGCCCCCGAACCCCCTGTTAACCATCTGTCATTTTTCAAAATATTAGTAATGTCCGCCCCCCCCCCCCGAAATTTAATCCTGGATACGCCCTTGATTCTGATTGAAAATTCGACACTGAAAGTATAATACGCAATGCGTTAGTAAAATAAGATGACTGATGACTGATAAAATTAGTGCACCTCAGTGATAAAAACAGTCTAACACATCAAGGGCGTATTCAGGGGGGGGATATGGCTCCCCCCTCCCGAAATCAGGGTTTCATCTAAGAAAATAAGCAAATTTAAAATAATGTTAAAAAACACTTATAAATAAACATATCATGTCAAAAACGTTCCAAAATGGTTAGAATTGAGTTAAAATTACAAAAAAAATCCGGGGCTAACGCGCCCCGGACTTGCATATTGTATGTGTTTAAATGTACCTATTTTTTAAACCTTTTAGACCAATTTTTTGATATTTTGTAATTTACAATTCCCCTAAATAGCGATTCAAAATTGCGCCTAAGTGAATGACTTTGATCCGCTTTGATCCAAAAATTTCTCGGGGCCTACGCCCCCGAACCCCCTGTTTTTCACTGTTTGTTAAAAATATTAATAATGTCCCCCACCCCTGAAATTTCATCCTGGATACGCCCTTGGACACAGTCTTCTTGACGCCTTGTTTAGAAGGCCGTGATCAAAACAATTACAATCTGTCAAATGCTGCTTTTGGTGAATAAATATCTAGTTTTCGCAAGAATATGAAATATGCCGATTGTATTTGATTGTTGATACTGAGGTACGCATCAATTTCTAATATTTCGGGATGCAGTTATAACTTTGATAGGGCGATGCAAAGCTTGGACGACATGTCGGTCACTAGTGGGCAAAGAATTGATTTGATATTTGGTTATTTTTACCGAATAGTGGTGTAATAATGATGTTTTGATCGTGCAGACAGCTGTCAGTATTTTGTTTTGTTTCCAAGGTTCTCTTGAAGAGCTTACTGCACAATGGAAACAATGAAACAACTGAGGGGGTGACATCTCGCAATGACTCTCGTTATGAGACCATTCGTCTTTAGTGTGTGTACAAAATGTCAGATCGATCGGTCGAACTGTTTGACCTGGGCACTGAACACATTCACAAAATATAAAAAAACAATGAGAAGTGCCATAAGAGTTCCGTGGAGGTGACGCTCTTTACGCTCGCTTAATTATTCAGAAAAGGAAAACATTATTCAAAATAGTTGCCTTACCAGAAACCCTCGACTTTTGCAGGTACATGGCTGAATTGCAGTTTTCTCTTGGAATGTTGCAATTTAGTTTGTTTTGATTTCTTGTTCCTTTTGCACGTACGTGCTAAGCTGCGTGGCATTTCAAAACACTGTAACTTGCACACGTAACTCGTACTAAAATACAGGGTGCTATTGCAATGACATCTAATTTAATTAAAAATAGCTATATCAAGTAATTAGAAAAAAGCGAGATTGCTGAACAGAAATACAAATAACTTTCTAAAAAACTTCACTAAATCGATCGATATCTCAACTCTTTCGCAACACTATTTTCAGCACACGTCGAATGGTCAACTGATCACAATGACAAGTAAATAACTGAACTGATTCAGAAGTGGCAGTTTAGTCGTGCTCGTGGGTAAAGTTGTATATGATCGTCAGGGACAAGTTTACGACGTATTTTCCCAGAGAAGTTTTCCCATTCCCGTGACGAAAACTATTATCATTTTAAATCAGATAATGACTACTCATTGGTTTTTAGAGCCATAAAGTGATGTCCTCTTATTGTCTCCTATCCCATACAATTATTAGTCATTACTACAAGTAATTCAAAATATTGCGAGATATTTTATGAATTTCAAATGAAAGTGGCTTCCAAGGGATAATGCCACAATGCCCTCTCTTTACATCTATTGAAACATGTTAATTGTGCATTCAGGGCTGCCACTCTACTTATCTACCAAAAAAGGTAGCCATAGGGGCCCAAGATGGGTAAAATAGTGGTAAAATAGTGGCAAGAACTTGTAAAAAGGAAGCATAAAAGTGACCAAAATTACGCGACATCATCATTTGGTAACGATATGATGGTTTGGAACAAGTCCAAAAAATATTGTAGTTCTTCACAGCTAGCCTTCAACGCAACTTTACCATGAGAAACGCCAGCCTGAATGGAAAGTGTAGGTACAATGGCGATTTAATTTGTTCAACAATAATATTATTGTGACAAAACTTCTCTTGTAAAACAATTTACATATTTGATGATGTGTTCATTCATCAATAATCTCATGTTTTGGATGCTGTACCTATTTATTAAAGGAAATCATACTTTTTATAACTGTACCTTTTTGCAGCTCTTGCAATTATCAGGTTTTCCTTTGAGTGTTTCCATTTTCTACCAAAAGTGAATCGTCGAGACATTTCTACAGCCTACAGTAGGTACCTACGTTCTTCATTACCATTGATAGACATACTTACATACTAATTAACTTTGTAATAGACCAATTCAGAAAATATCTGGGTGGCTCTGGTTTCTAGATAAATTCACATGCAGTTTGGTTTTCCATATATCTATTTGTGTTTTACAACAATGGGTTACAATATGAATACACACTTGGAAAATCATACTGCATGTGAAATTCATTAGAATCCAGAGCCATCCAGATAATTTCTGAATTGGTCTATATCAAATTTCATTGTATATCACTCTAGTATTGTATTAGCTGAATTCTGCAACAAACAATAAACTACTACTACTACTACTTATATTATGTATAGATAATTATTTATTTTGTTTATTAACTTTGTAGATGGTATTTTTAAAAAGTAGTTTCTCACACTTGGTAATGAAAGAAAAAAAACAATTGATGAAGTCACGGCCAGTGGCCACATATATGTTGAATGTACTTTTCAAAATTTGAATAGAACCGCTGGTGCCAACCTGACATAATGTATTCATCCGCCATGACGTAAGGCTCAGATCAAACACATATGGAGTTCAATCGTAAGAAATAGAGTGACAGCACAGGCGAGTTGGAGATGTTTCGTGATGTGTAATTGATACGAGAAGAATCGCGGTGAAAAATAAGGAATATTCTTCTTGCTAGAATTGCAGGTATGTGTTCAATATTTTCGTATTGTCCAGTTGAATATTGTCTGAAATGCGTCTCGTGGTCGCAGTTTTTGCTGTATTTCGCCTCCCACTTTTCGGGTTCACGGAAGCATTTTCATTACTAAAGTGTCATATGAAACATTGAGAGCGATCTTTTATGAACACTTCAGTACAACCCAAATTATTGTATCTAGTCACAGGAGAAATACATTCGAGTGAAAGGTAATAGGTAATTCCCATCTTTTCCAGTAAAATAAAATGGCGCTCTACTTGGCTTTTGGTGATGGCAAGGGCATTGTGAAGTATGACGTAGGTGGTCACGTGGTATTGAGTCCCCTTAATTATAAAGAGTTAAATGATACATTTTGTACCGGGGCAAAAGTCCATACTCCTATTTCCCCACAGACAAAGGCATTTGAAACCAACTATTTCTGCAGTGGTACGCAACACGGGTGAGAAGAAAAAACAGAAAGGTTTTCACCCAAGACATGTATGGCAAAAACTCATACCCCCTCCCCCAATCTTAAGATCCGAGCGGATTACCTCACGATCTGCTGATATCATTCCGCTTCTTGATCAATAATATTGATGATAAAGGTTGCAGAGTGTCCACTATGCTGATTATGTACAATAAAATGATTAATTAGGACCATTTGTATAGGTATTCTTTTCGTTTTTTCATGTCAGGGAATATACCCGGGCAAAAGTCCGTACTTGCCTTTTTGTGTGAAAATTGCTGTAATTTAATAATGATAACATAAAAATAGTTTAAAATATCCATTAAAAATGTTTTGAGGCTCCACACCAGCCATTTTAGAAAAAGTATTCGCTAAAAAAGATCAGCACTGCGCTCTGGTGGTAGAAATATGTACTCAAGGAAGTAGGATCTGCATTCATTCTCCGACCATAAGAAACGTGTTGAGTTTAGATGCCGCCACATCATACACTATTAAACATAGAACCCTAAAACAATCATGAGTATAGAAAAGATTATGCTTTTTCGATCGGTCACCTCACAATTTTTCTCCAATTTCAAATTGCAGCGTCATAATCATGCAAACATGAAATTCTCCAGCCAATGGGAGGACAGGAAATGGTTCAACGGACCAATCAGGCGACTCTAGGAAGCTGTATTTACTTCATACAGAAAGTTATTTAATAATTATTTAGATACAATAAATAAAATTGTGAGGTGACAGATCAAAAAAGCATAATCTTTTCTATACTCCTTAAAAATTTTAGGGTTCTATGTTTAATAGTGTTTGATTTGGAGGTATCTAAACTCTACACGTTTCTTATGGAGAATGAATGCTGATCCCACTTGCTCAAGTACCACATTTCTACCACAGAGGGCAGTGCTGATCTTTTTTTATGGCAGCTTCGTAGGGCCTAGATGGGTAACATTTTTTTTAGTAACCAAAATGTCCGTGGGATGGCGCCAGCGGTGGGGTAACATTTTTGTAGTAACTAAAATGAGTTTTAATGAGTTTAAATGACCAATTTATGTAATAATATCCTTTGGTAGTCTATTGTAATCTCAAATACATTTAAAAATGTAAATTACAGTGTCCTACGTGCATAATATCTTTGTAAAACGAAATGTCATCATTGACCCAACATAGATTCCATTTCTTCAAATTTTCGTCATCTTGCCGCGTTCTAATCTCTGCCCAGTAAATAGTTTGCACATGAAAACAAGAGTCGACTTCCGGCTACATCTTTGAACTATGTAAATTTTTGGGGTTTTTTGTTTTTTTGTTAATTTTTGGGTCATTTTTAATAATGTAAACACTCTGTGCTGTAATTATTTGTACCGGAAATCAAAACCGGAAATGACGTAATTTTGTTACCTATCTAGGCCCAACGTCGGATTATTTTTTTAGCGACTACTCTACCTCTAAAAAGATGGGAGCAATTTCCTATGAATAATAATAGGTATTATGTTCAGTGCTTACGATTCTGAAGCAATTGCCGCTTCCTTTAGTTTGGCTCGACGTACACGATTCGCTCCTGCGATGCGCCGCATTACACTCGATTTCGCAGTTCGCTTCCTTGGCATCACCTTTCTTGGCATTATCAGTTCTCACTAAGCGTACGTTACGTATTACACGATACAAGAAAAAACAGGAGACACGAAGATTTAAAGTCACAAAACACTGGCGCTCACAAACTGTATGTGTAGAAATATTTACAGTATACGCGAACTTTCCACAAGAAAGTCAAAACAAACAATGATGTAAAGTAACAAAGTACATTTTTTATGTAAATTTTCCCACTAGAAGTCTGAACTGACCAATCGGTAATCGACATTATTAGAATGTCATGTTTCATTAATACACTGCAAAGCTTTACGCGCAAGCTAGCTCAGCCGATCTCACGATCACGATCACGACCCGAGTAATAGCGTAGTAATTAATGTCTATAAGTCGCCGGTAAGATTGTACTAAAAAAAATTGGGGGAATATTATTTAACTAGTTTAATTACATATAAAACGTTTTGTGAAAGTATTGCCGTGGTTACAATCTAAATACATTATATTTTTGATTTACCATATTTTCGTCGTAAAATAGTCTCCTGCATTAGTAAATGCAATGGCAACTTCTTCTGTATATTTCAAATGCGTTTATCTCTTTTATATTATTTTTCAAGGTCATGTTCCTTTTTTTGGAATCCATTGGAGATAATTAACTGAAATTTTTACTGTACCTTCAGCAAGTATATTAGAACAAACAAGTCCATTTTGAATGCAACACCATTGTTATTTATTGTTACACAAATTAAAATGTATTGAAAAATGTTGTAATTTTGACAATGTAAAAATATTTGACCTTGAAAAGTTATTAATAGAGAAAGTGGACTTAAATTGATCTCCATATGTCCTCAATACATGGTAAAATTTCAAACATGTAGGTCAAGTACTTCCAATGGCGGCTATTACAGTGTGCAAGGTGTGACAATTGCACACCTGATCATCCAAGGAAATTATTTAAAAGTGCTCCCTAATCCAGGAAGTAGGAAGTTAAATATTTTGTCTAATCATTTTGCTCTCCAAAAGCATCAATGCATCAATTTCAAACTAAAGATACAAAAAAATCCGGGGTTATGCGCCCCGGCCCCGCATCTGCTGGGGGCTCTCCTCTTAGAGTACTTTCTTCTACGTCCTTCTATGTAATTGAACACCTGTTGTAAAGCCAAATAGTTGCCACTGAGTACTTCCTGAGAAAAAGGTAAAACAAACTCAAAATTAACATTGTTAGTATAGGCGTACAATCTTACCTTAAAACTCGACTGGCATTGTGAAGCTCATTTTGAATTCGAATCCCCTGGTCCATTGCATGGTCAATCCTCTGTCGTCCCAACAGTCGGTATCGTACGTCTGCTTGCCTATGCACATTGGATGCCGCGTGGGTCGCTAATGAACGAGGCAAGTTCTTCCAATCTTTGTAACCTTCGCCATTCCACACGATACATTTGCCACTCGCAGGGAATAACACACACGACCAGCAGAATAATGCGCTTTTAACCTGACTTCCTGCAAGCCATGCATATTTATCATACCAAGAAGTCGAGAATGATCTGTTATAAGAATGTCTCTTCGACCCACTGGCCTGTACTAGGTCAATCTTGGGGGTAGGTCTGCCAGCGGTTTTTATTTGCACCCTCTCATTAAAATCACGGCTACTTAACGGCACTTCTAACAATTTGTCCACAATATTGCTTTTGTCCACTTGGTTACCAACTTGCATATTTAAATATTATGATAAAACTTTCTTGGTAAGAATATTAAACCGTCTTGACGTGTACAACACAAGCGCGTGTATATTATCGATATTATCCACCTACCACTGTTGACAGGATTTCCCCATCGACTCGACAAAACCACACCACGATCTCCTGTTCAGTTGACATCATAACCGCACTTTTCACTTTGCTTGCTCACAATAACTAATCGTGACGGAGTCAAATTAAAACAAAACCAAAACACTATAATACGAGGCCTGTTCAAAAAATACGCGGGCTGATTTAATTGCGTGGCAATGGAGCGTAGGAGAGCAGTGTGGTTGGCAGCATTGTTTAGCATGACCGACTCTTCCTGAGCACAACTGTTTTTCAGATTCTCCATAACCTGCTTCATTGTGAAGTTACAGATGTTAAGGTGAAACAAGATTTTTGTGTTAGGCGATTTTTGATAATTTGTGAAATTAATAAAAAATAAGGTCTATTCAGAGGGTCTCTTAAGTTTTTGGGGTTTGGGGACGTCTCTTCTCCGGTAATGACACGTTTCAAAAACTTTTTTCTCATCATTGCCACTTCAAGAAGTTCCTGAATTACCATGTCAACAAATTTTAACTGAAAGTTGCAGATGAGATGAGTGGCTGAAAAGTTTGTTCCGAGACTTTTGACCGAGAAAAGAAAACACCGAGCTTTGGTTTGTCAGCAACTTCTTGAAATGGCAAAATTACGATGAAAACTTTGATGAAAACAATTTCATCAAATTGATGAAAACAAATTGATGAAAACAATTTGAACGTATTTCACTGCGTTTCTCTTAGGTAACCCTACGAAGTACAGTTATATATCTCTATGGGTAACCCATCTCGGCCCCAAGTCACATTACACTCGCAGCGATGCTGACGGCCTCTAGTGGCCACGTATGAAATCACTTTTCACGTATTTTACTTAACATCTGTACTTCCCAAGAATGCATCTAAAGATTTCAAATTTCGCATGCATTCAAATTTTTCGATCCTTTCTATACTACTAGGACTTGATCCGAATTTTTAACAGCTAAGAAAATATTTTTGATTCGAGTTCCTATTTTGAGCGTCTATTTTGGCTATTGCCCCGGCACCCCTGGCATCTCTTCCTCCCGCATAACAATAGGAGCAAAGTGCATACACCATTTTGAAGAAATATATATCTAAATTGGTACTTAGAAATCATCAGCCTCTACTTTTATTCTCCTGGCGGCGTTGGCGGCGTCTACACGAGCTTGAGCCAACCTTCTCCTAGACAGCCTTCTCGTTGACGGATACAATGATTTTCCTTTCGACAAATGTTTCAACGCTCGCGGCATAGTTATTTTCAAATTCGCATTTACTGATACTGCTAAACTGATATACTACAATACAAAACACACACAAGATGCGTGAGAATGAAGATCCTTACACTATGTCATCACACTCGCAGCGAGACTATCCAGTTATTATCCAGTACTATTGTGCCATTTCTCATCATTGTAATATAAAATGTATTGTCAATGACTGAAGAAGGCTCTTGTGCCTTGAGCGGTCGTTTCCGGATTACCGGAAACACTTAAGCTGCAAACACACGGGGCGTTTTTTTCCTGCCCAGACGCGGCGTGGAAAAAACCGCGACGTTTTTCTTGGTCGAACACACAGGGCGTGCAAAACGCGACGGTTTTAGAAGCTGTCAAGGTCATGCTATGTCAGCTGTACAAAAACGTCGCGTGAAATAAACGCCCGTGTGTTTGCTCTCATTTAAACCAATGTGTTTCATTTTAACGACTTCCGGGTTGGGCAGGCGAATAAACGCGACACGTCGCGTCTGGCCGGCGTGGAAATAAACGCCGCGTGTAAAAATTGCCTCATGTGTTCGCTCCCATAAGACTCAATGCTATTGCTACCTATCTTCTCGGCATTCGAACGCTTCGGCAGGGCGTTTAAAAAAACGCCCCGTGTGTTCGCAGCCTTAACATTAAAAAAAAAATCTGTAGGTAGCAGCAGTGCATCAAAAGATTTCAATTTCGCATATAAATTCAAATTTCCGTTCCTTTCTATAGTCGCCGCGATCCTACGCCGGCGAGTCGCCGAGAAGTTAGGAAGTAAAACACACGGTCGACTTTTAGACGCGGCGATTTTCTCAAGTTGTATGCAAACCCTTATTGAATGACGTCACTGATATGACCTTGCCAACTACTAAAAAGCGTCGAGCTTCTAAAAGTCGCCCCGTGTGTTTGACCAAGAAAAATCCAGCTTCTTTTTGTCGCCGCGACTGAGCGACTGAAAATCGCCCCGTGTGTTCGCAGCCTTAAGGATTATAAAATAAAGTTTTTCTACATTTTGGTTCATGTGACGCAGCACAAGTTTGATTCAATCCATTTTGGAACTTGGAACATTTTGAGGCCACTTTGGTGGATTGTTGATCATAACATAACGAACAAAAATAAAACTCGCAAATCAATCTGATAATGGAGGATTAGATTAGCTCAATAATATTAATTAAAATCAACATATTTATGTAACATTATGCCCTGAATTAATACGACAAACAAAATTGGGGCATGTTCGTGATTTGTCTTCGTTTGTTGTTTTGTTTGGTACGTGAAATTAATATTCTTATTTTATAATATATCGACTATTTTATGAAATGATTAATTAATACGATTCCTTGTGAGATATATTAAAACTTAAAAGTATTGCGATATCACCCTAAGGGACGATTGATCATTCTTATCAAAACGTTCTATTTATGTATAAAAACCAATGGAGTATATTGATAACTTCATGTTATTGATAACTTCATGATTACATTTGTTAACCCAACGGCTGGTGTGTTGGATACCTCGGTTCTCGTTAGATCACCGAGGTTAAGCAACATTGAGCGCGGTCAGCGATTGGATGGGTGACCATTCAACTCTGCCTTGCCAGGTTGCTGCCGTTGGGCCAGAGAGACTGGGGTGTTTAGGGGTTAGTGTGACGACCTCCCTCCACCTGTTATCAGTCTCTCGACGGCGCGGGTTGTGGAGGCCCGTGCTGTGAATGTTACATCGTCCTTCGGAAGGGACGTTAAGCCGTTGGTCCCCTTGGTATCTTTCGTCAGGAGTAGGCTACATGCCGGTACCGGGTTTCCTCTCCTCCCTTCTCTATTACATTCTCACTAGTGGAGCCTCGGCTCCGTTGATAATATAGGCCTAATAATAATAAAAAAAAAAAAAAATAAGAACATTTTCTTCTAGCGACGCTGACGGGCAAAAAGGTCGGACCATAAACATCGAACTCATAAACTGTCACGTCCCGCGGAATTTTAATTACCGCCGCTGCTGTGTTTACGCACTGAGAGAAATTTCATGCGAAACTTACGCTGGAACAGCGTAAGAGTCTCATTGAACTAGACACAGGGATTTAATTTCACAAAAATAGCGAAAAGGGTTTCGCAGACTTCTACCGCAATATTTGTACTAGGCCAGTGAAATTTGTTTCACATATTTAGTGTAATTGTTTCCCTGTCTAAATATGCAACTTTAGTGATACAGTTTCGCTGGATTATAGCGAAATTTTTCGCAGGCCCCAATATAACACGTAAGAAAAAAACATAGCAAATATTGCGCTGGATTAGCGACTATTTTTCGCTAAGCTATACCAATGTTAAATTTTATTATTAAAAAATTTAAAAGTTATTTGACGATTACTTCACAGGATTTACTTACAACTACAATCTGAGTATATATTCACAGAGATGATTACATTTGTGACTAGAATCTGAAATTAAAACGCACTTTGATTAGTTGAGATTCGGGCGTGATTCGAACCCGGGTCGGCAGATTTCGAAGACAGCGTGTAGACCAACTGGCTGTGCGGACGGGTGATGTTAGTAGCGGTCACAATCGTACAAGAACGATGCGAGGAGTTAGCGAAATATTTACTGACGCTAGATTCAAAATGTTAAAATGTTACACTGGTTTAGTGTAAGTATTCTACTAAACGATCGATCACGTTTGCCGCTGCGAAAACATTTCGCAAATCTAGTAAAATTAAATCGCAAGACCCGAATAGTGAAAAGTCCTTCGTTATTCCTGCTAAATTTTTTGCTAAAACAATGAAAATTTTCGTTAAACGCAGCATAATGTTTTTAGCGTAAATAATTTCACAGCTTTTAAGAAAATAGTTACACAAAATTTGCGTAAATATTTCACTAAAAGAACGATTATTTGTCACATGAAACATTTCGCAACACTAGTGAAATTAAATCGCAAGACCCAATTAGTTCGGTTTGTGAAACTGATTTCGCTAATCCAGCGAAACGTGGTTGCTAAAACAAGTGTAAACTTCGCCAAAACCAGCGAAATATTTTCAGCGTAAATAATTTCACATTTATTTCTCTCAGTGCGACTTTGCCCCTCATCTCATCATTCCAGCAGCCAGATCTGGTACAAAGAAACAAGATTTCATCTGCACAAATAATCGACATGTAGTTCGGAAAGCGTTGGTCAATTATCCACAAATTATTTAATTTGTATGGAGATTCCCAAAAGATGTAACAAGAGAACTCTGACGTTCAAATGTTCATAGTCCTTATGTGAAAGCCACAATAAATAAATAATAAATAGCGTTTCTTGTTGTTTGTTGTTTTGTAGGGAACAATACAAATGACAAATGATCCTACCATATTTACTTACATTTAATAAATTACAAGCACAATGATGTGTGTTCACGGTGTAATTCAGTTATCATGTAAATAATATCATTTTCAAATTTAAAAACCGCACTTACAATAATTCAGTATCAGTTCTTCTCGAATGAAATCTACTTGCCCTCTTTTTCAACGACAGCCGCCATGCAGAAGGATATTTTCTACGTGACATCTTAGTCTTACCCATTTTGGAATCTAAAAATATGTCTAAAAACAAAACACTTTCAATCTCACTGTCCACGGACGTGACGCGACGTTTTCGTCGCGGCGTTGCTTCTCAAACACAGAGAGCGCTGTTTTGCCGCCGCGTGAATGTTTTTGAGACGGTCCTCAGAACAGAGCATGCGCAGACCGCCGCATCGCAGCGCGGATTCGTCGGAATTATAATAAAGGAAGATGACATTTCTCGCTTGGTCTAATTGATACGTCCAAGTCCAACTCCCAACAATTTTCATCTGGAGGGCAAAATTTTGATTCGATCATTTTGAATTTGAAGGTGTTCAAAGTCTGACAATACAAGGTGTAGAGAAATGTTGCTAGAATTGTGATACGTAAGTAAATGGGGTATGCTAAAATTTACACAAAATTTGAATTTTTGGAATGTCAATTAAAAAAAAATTGCGCTGTATATAGAACAGATATTACGCATTTGAAATTTGAATGCTACGTCAAAGAATTTGCCATACAGTCATGTAATTCCACGCCAAAACTAAAAAATGTATTGAAACATTTTCATGTACACTGAACAAATCATAAAACTGTATTTGAACGAAACGGATTGGCTGCTTGTCAGGTTCCTTGACAATCTGATTTGTCGAGTGTACCTACCTCTCCGTTTTTAACGAAACTTGTCAGATTTGTTGATCATCCAAAAGAAACACATGGCTCTTTCACACGCCATTTGGGAATTATGCCTCCCCCCCCCCCCCCCCCCCCCCCCCAAGGCAATTTTGAGTCAGAGGCTATGTGGTTTAGAATTATTATCTTTATAACCGTTTGACTTAAAACCTTGATCTTTTTTTAACAATTGAAGCTAATTCTATGAACCAGAACACAAATTACTAATCATTCCAGCAAAAAGTACAAATTATAACTAATTAATTCACTTTATATTTAAAGGAATCGGGTTATTGAACAAAGATACACGATTATTACTGAGTAGTCGTTTATTGTGCCGGTGGTAGCACCGGACTTGATGGTGGTCCAATTCAGACTAACTCCAATATTGTATTCTTATTCTAGTCCTATTTCTAAAAGCCTTATTCCTATTGGTCATATAATATTATACATACATCCTGATTGGTCGTAGGTTTCATGCTTTCCTGGAGTCTGGAGCGTGTGAATCTTACCACCCAGACTCCAGGCACTCTAACACTTGACTCAATACAGGATAAGTAATATGAAGGGGGTGAAGAGTGATTCTCTCCTCATGTCAGTGTGAGAACCATCTTCACCCAGTTGTACATGTGTATGAAGTTAATATGATGGCAGGTAGAACAGTAATGAGCGTACCTGTATTGCAGTCAGATTTGTTACAAAATCTAGGATCTAGATTAGATTAAAGATTAAATATATTAATCTACCCGTTAATAATTGATAATCTAGATTAAATATATAACAGACGATTCAAATTGAATTAAAATACATGCTGGGTCGGTAGGTACTTACACTTTTGCATGTGTTATCGACTGACGTGCTTTCCTCATCCGATTTCTCATTGACTTCCGCCTGGAAATGTGTGTACGCGCCTTCTTGTCCATTCTTTGATATATTGTCGAAATAGAACTCTTTCCAGGCAAATGTTGATCCCACTTCCGCGACGCGAGCCACGCGAACACTGTCTTGTCTTGATGTCTTCACGCACCTCTTCCACCCCCGAGAACACTTCTACATTTCTTCCCTATTGTCCACGGTCGATGACCTCGGACACCAGCCCTTCTTGCACAAACCAAGTCACTCTAATAGTCACGTCTACTAAATCGCAACAATGTGAGATTTTCCATTTCTAAGATCCAATATAGGACGAAAATGCTACTTTGATGCTTATGCTGGGTCTACATAGATTCATCATCATCATCATCATCATCATCATCAAGTCTCCCGTGAGTGTTTTCTGGACTTGTGATTGGCTATAGGAATAAAAATGCAAGAAGCAAAAACGGTCAAAGCGTACCCGGCTTTAGAGTTAAAGTGGGGGTTGCTCCAGCCTTTTTGAGCAAGTCCCGATTATTCAGCTGAATCTGATTCGGTGCCATGTTATCCATTGGCCGTGAATCGGATTCAAAAATCACAGGTAAATGGTTTATATAGAACTTTGTAAGATTGGGGACAATGTTGGTTGCAATGACTTTACAAAATTTCAAATTTATATTTCAAATTGATCGGACAACTAAGACAACTGAGACTAACAACTAAGAAACTTCTTTCTTAAAATTTGAGCCAATCACAGGATCCCGTTCGAAAACGATCCCAGAGACCGCTTAGATTACGTTAGTATGTGTGCAAAATTTCAGATCGATCGGTTGTGTGGTTAGACCTGGGCAGGGCAGGCAAAAAAAAACAAAGAGAAAGTGCCATAAGACTAAGAGTACCGTGGTGGCGCTCGTTACGCTCGTTCAATTATTCTCAAATTTAAACCCCGCGGTTTGGTACTTACTCAGCCTCTGTTCTTCCAGTGGTTCTTCCCGATTGAAACCGTTTCGCTCTCTTTCTCAACGACAGCCGCCGTGCAAAGAGGGGTTTACGTGTCTTCTTACTCTTACCCATTGTGTCGATACAAAACACTTTCGATCACACTATCCACGGTGACTACAGCACAACCACAAGAGATGTATCCAGACGCCTTCGAGTCGAGTCCAGGGCTGCGATCGTGTAAAATGACAACTTACTTGTCACAGTGACAAGCTTCTCATCTCAATGTTATTCACGGGCTTCTATGGTCTTGTCACCGTGACAAGGAAGTTGTCATTTTCCACGATCGCAGCCCTGCTCCATGAACCGCTCTGCTCTCACTGTTCTCACTTCTCACATTCTCAGCTGTGAGATCGCATCACACTTTGACCGTGGCTTTATAGCAGCGCCTACTCCAGGGCCCCCTAATCCTGGGTTTACAGACCCTCTCGGAGAGGGGGTCACATCTTATACGTCTTATGATCTTAAATAATATGTATTTTCATTGTTTCAAGCTTTCTTAAGCCTGAATTACATGGTTCAAGTTTCCTTGAAGGGCTTGAATTCAACCCTTGAGATCAAGGAAACTTGAAGGAGAATTTAGACGATTTAATGTTTATTGTTGATTGAAGTTGCGGTGAAATTAACAATTTGTTGAAGTATTTCAAGACTTGAAGGAAAATAAGACATGTTCTAATTGAAAAGGCTGAAGAGATGTCTTGAATTCAAGACTTGGAAACGTGTTAAATGCTTTAACGATCCAAGTCTTGAATCGTGTAATTCAGCCTTTATACATTGTTCAGAGGAAAGCTTCAATCAATGTAAACATACTGATTGTTCACTTTTTATTGTCCCAAAATGATTTTTTTCATTACAATTTCTTGTGAGATATATTAAAAGTATATTGTCATGATCCGGGATATTGATCATTCTATAATCTATACACACTGTTTCCGTATAATCAACATTGAAGTAGTACCCTATGCTGTAAGAACATTTCTGTAGCCAAGCTGAGGGCATAAAAGGGTCGGACCATAAACATGGATGGAGCATAAAAAACTGTCAAGTCCCCCGGTATTTTAATTACCGCAGCTGCTGTGTTTACGACTTGACCCTCCCTCATCTCCACTCCAGATTCCACTCACGAGAGTTGCTACGATTTCAGCTGCAAAAATAATCGATTTGTAGTTCGGAATATTTACCCCAAATTAGTTGATTTTCGCTATGTGAAAGCCACAAATATTGACTACCTACTATACGTTTTTTTAGAAGAAAAAAGTGTTGTTGTTGTTTGCTGTTTGGTAGAGAACATTCCAAGTTACATCGCACAAAGGACAGTGATCAGAGCAATAGCAGTCAAAAGACAGAAAAACACAGTTACGTGTATCCGCGGTGCAATTCAGTCATGTCAATAATATCCCAGAAAAAAACACTCCGTGTAAAAAAGGCAGCCAAGTCTCTTTACTTTAAAAAAATTCAACACCGAAAAGGAGTGATATCAAAAAAGGAGCCAAGTCAATGACATTTCCAAATATTTAATCGTATTTTTGAAATAAAAGAATAAACACCGAGAAATACTTTACAAAAGGACTTGGCGCATCGTTTTTTTAAAGACCTCATTCAATACTAAAAGTGGAAAGAAATTTAAAGTAGGTACATTTTCCTCTTTCTATTAGAGCCAGAAACTATGAATCAAGCTACTTTTAGTAATGGCTATTTTATAGTTTTGTCAATGGCGATAGTAGAAAGATTTTATGCTGTAATAGATAAGTAATATAAGGGTGGAAGAATTAAATAACAATTGGAAGTGGGCTCATACATATTCTTATAGCACTGTTAATATGGTGATATTAGAAGGGTATCTTTTCATACTTTGATCTTGACTGAAGGAAATCATGAAACGTTGTCAAATAATTACGAACTGTCTTTGGAACACTATTATATATTTTTGAAGTGTCAAGTGTATAAAGTTAAAATTTTTAATAGAAATTCAATGTGACTATGTACTTTGTGAAATGTTTTGTTATAAAATGTGGATTAATAGAAATGTATTTCATGATGAGAAGGTTTAACGCATGAGACTTAATTATGTTGACCACGAAACAATATTACGAAGATAACTAACTATTGTGTATTTATAGAAAACATAGGCAACAAGTTTTATCGCGTACGTACATATTCTAATAGATAATATTTTACAGTAGGTATATGTATAATATGTAATTGAAAGATGTTTCCCTATTATTCTAAAAATTCTAAATTACGGTTGTATATCAATGGCATATGCTTATGAATCAAAAAATGAATTTAAAAAACGATGCGCCAAGTCCTTTTGTAAAGTATTTCTCGGTGTTTATTCTTTTATTTCAAAAATACGATTAAATATTTGGAAATGTCATTGACTTGGCTCCTTTTTTGATATCACTCCTTTTCGGTGTTGAATTTTTTTAAAGTAAAGAGACTTGGCTGCCTTTTTTACACGGAGTGTTTTTTTCTGGGATATCACTTCTTTTGTTAGTTTATTCATACAGCTTGTAGCACATGTCCGAGCAGGGACTAATTTCTTTAAAAAAATACGCCTCAACCGATTTGCTTACTAAGAAAAGTTGCGTTTGGTATAAGATGAAAATGATTATCCAAGAAGAATAGCTTAAGTTTCGTTATAATCGATCCAGCCGTTTTCGATATATGACGTCACTTCCGGTTTTGAAATAGCGGCCGAAAATAATGTCGTCTTGAATTCATAATTATAAGTCCTACATAATTGCACAATTTGGTTGCAATCGGTACAGACGATTTCGATATATGACGTCACTTCCGGTTTAACCAATGACGGCCGAAAATAATGTCGTCTTTTTATCCATAATTATAAGTCCTACATATTTCCAAAATTTGGTTGCAATCGGTACAGACGTTTTCGATATATGACGTCCCTTCCGGTTTTAACAATGACGGCCGAAAATAATGTCGTCTTTAATTCATAATTTTTAGTCCTCCATATTTCCAAAATTTGGTTGCAATCGGTACAGACGATTTCGACATATGACGTCACTTCCGGTTTTAACAATGGCGGCCGAAAATAATGTCGTCTTTAATTCATAATTATAAGTCCTACACATTTCCAAAATTTGGTTGCTATCGATACAGCCGTTTTTGATATATGACGTTACTTCCGGTTTTAACAATGGCGGCCAAAAATAATGTCGCCTTTAATCCATAATTATAATTCCTACATATTTCCAAAATTTGGTTGCAATCGGTACAGCCGTTTTCGATATATGACGTCACTTCCGGTTTTAACAATGGCGGCCGAAAATAATGTCGTATTTCATTCATAATTATTAGTCCTCCATATTTCCAAAATTTGGTTGCAATCGGTACAGCCGTTTTCGATATATGACGTCACTTCCGGTTTTAACAATGGCGGCCGAAAATAATGTCGTCTTCAATTCATAATTATTAGTCCTACACATTTCCAAAATTTGGTTGCAATCGGTACAGCTGTTTTCAATATATGACGTCACTTCCGGTTTTAAAAATGGCGGCCGAGAACACTGCAACCTTGAATTTATAATTATTTACAAAGTAGGTTTACTAAATATCTATTTAAAAGTATAAAGTGGTGAATTTTGTGTCAATTATCATATTTATGACGTCATTTAGCATATTTATGACGTCATTTCCGGTATAGGTAATAGGAAAACAATCTAGTTGATACTTTATGAACGACCATCTGAATTCATAATCCCTATATTTCCGTAAAATCGGTCTTGCCGTATGTAATATATGACGTCACTACCGGTTTCATTTAGTGGTTACTGCCGCCATTTCCGGTACCGTTAATTTGTTTATTCATTTTTCACAATTGAGTTTCAAAAAAAGTTGCAGAATGAATACGCAGGAGCTAGTTCAGTTGCAAACGGTACAGGCGTTTTAGATATATTACGTCACTTCCGGTTTCAGGAATGGCGGCCGAGAACACTGCCTCCTTGAATTTATAATTTGTATTGTCTATGTTACAATGTAAGTTACTTATGTATGTATTTTAAGTATAATTTGTTGAAATAAGTTAAATATTGCGTATTTATGACGTCACTTCCGGTTCAGAAAATAAGAAAATAATAATTTTTTTATTGATACTTCATATAGATGACCGTCTAAATCGAATGGCGCTAAATCGAATGAAGGAACAAAATTTACGAAATGAGATTGCCAAAAAATTAAACAATATTTGGAACCACGAAGCTAGATCGATGGGCCTTATAACCCTACCTTATCGCTGCTTCCTTAAGCCGACTTCTATACGTCTTGTCGGAAATGCCGATGCCGAGGGCTGCTAGTTGGTCCGTTGACGGCGTCGTGGGGGCGGCGGAGGCGGAGGCGACGATCAGCCTGTCCTGGTCCTGAGTGGTGACTCTAGGACACCCGGACCGCCGTCGGTCATGAAGTCCGGCGGGGCCCTCTGCCCGCCATCTGTGTATCCACTTGTAGGCTGTCTTTTCCGCTATACCTGTCGGTAATAGGTGTTGCATGAGATTGGAAGAAATGAAGAAGTGCATTTTGATAGTACTTAAATAATTGAAATTCACAAAATGATCGAACCTGGAGGCCTATTCTAGAACGTTTTCCCAATTCCATTCTGATGGAATCCGGCTTACGGTATCGGCCATGGAATCGAATTCCATGAGAATTGGGAATTTAAAAGACCCCGGATTCACAAAAGCTTTTCCCCCGGAGGAATTCATGGTTTACTTACCCTATTTTGGAGTAAAGCCACTGAAGTCGTGACTCGCATACAAATACTGGTAAAATGACGAACTATATAATTATAAAAAGGCTGGAGCTACCATTTACACTAGATATCTAAGTGGTATTTTAGCCTGGATCTAAAAAATGGAAAATCTCACATTGTTGCGAAATATTTTAATTTGTAGCTATGTCGCTAGCTAAGGAACTAGTGCTAATTTATGAAAATTTGCCATCTTGGAAAATGGTCGCCACAGAGTCCAATTTCAGATTGGCTCCCCTTCATAATAGCTTCTAATGGAACAATAAACATGTGTGCAAAGTGACACCTTCTGAACAATGTGCAGGACTCCTTCTATAATCAGGCTGTAGCCTGCAATAATGTACTATTATTGAAACAGAAATAAATGCAATCTACCAATCACCAGTAAGATGCGAATATTGTTTGAACAGTGTAGCTCAGTTGGTAGAGCTCTCGCCCGGCAATGGTGATATGTCCCGGCTTTGCTCGGTCAAATAATTAACACAACTATACCCCCTTTCATTACTAATATAAAATCAGCGTGACTTACCCATGCCAAGAGCGATCTGCAATGGAGTCCTCCCATTCTGGAACAGCTTGATGATTCTTACGCGAGTGTCCAAGTCCATCAACTTCTTAGGATGTTTGTCCAGATTAACCGACATTTTCACAACACACACGAGAGTCAACTGCCACAATTGAAGTTCGAATACAGAATTAAATATTTGAAACGATTATCAACAGCAATTCGATCCAAACATGGCATCGGGAAGACAATTTCTTACCCCGATTTGGTATAAAAAGTTTTAAATAAACGCTTTCCAAATAAAACAATATAATCGTTTGCCGCTCGTTTTCTAGATTGAAAAATTATAATCAAACTAGACTTGCTTTAAATATGAAACAAAAACTCCCTAAAATTATCCCGCGTCTTGTGGAATAAGCATAGATATTTCAATCATCTCTTCACTTTCATAATTCACCTTGCATTCACCCGTCTGAGTTTGTACAAGAAACGACTTTGTCGTCTACATCCTCAAATATTACTATTTAGCATTCTAACATTGATCAATAATTCTGTTGATCGATGAAGCATTGCCTTTTAGTGCCTAATTGTAAGCAGTGGAAACCGTGACAGATGACATACGAACGAGTACTCAGCGCAACGTGACTGATCCTCCAGTGCCATTAGAGGCACCGAACTGCAACACCATTCGGCACTAAAAGTATCAATAGATGGCGCTGCGGTCACTGTGAATATTTTCAAGATGGCGAGAGGTAAGGGTACTCTGTTCACGTCCAACCAACGTGAGTTCTTATGGCAAAACATGGTTCAAAAACACGCAATTAACAGGATATTCAGACAATTGATGTCCTTTATAATCTGATACTAAGATAACTTATGAATGTATGAACATACAGTAACTATTCGTTTCTGTTGATGGATACTAGATAATTATTAAATAAAACTTATAATTCTAAGTAAAATTCTAAGTTATAACGCTTCTAGAGTGACATGATTGGTTGGTCGATGGGCGGAGCTAGCTTCTCATTGGCTGACGCATTTCATGTTTGCATCATTCTGAGACTGTAATTTGAACTCGGATAAAAATTCTGAGGTGACAGATCGAAATAGCATAATCTTTTTTATACTGGTAATTATTTTTAAGGTTCTACGTTTAATAGTGCCTGATGTAGAGGTATCTAAAGTTAGCATGTTGCTTATGATAAATTGGTTCTAATACCCCAGGCACTAGTACCACTTTCTGCCGGCAGAGCGCTCAATGCAACTTTTAGTGACGAATTGTGTGACGTCATTGCCGACTTTTCCTCACTCATTCTCGACCAAGACCTCGGCGAAATCAGTGTCGAGGGCGTACCCTAATGGACCTTAAAGAACCTAATCGATTGGTTCGATTTCGATTCCGATTACAGTTCGAAACTAAAAAAAATTATGGTTCCGGTTGCAAAATTAAGGTTATTTTTGGTTTTCTGTTACGGTTCTGTTCGGGTCAGTGGTTTCAGTATACGTACATTCAAACCAATAAAAAACGGTGTTTGAACAAAACGGATTGGCTGCTGGTCAGGTTACTTGACAATCAATCCTAGATCAATGAAATCAGAGCTCACCTACTTGAGGTAGATGACGAGTTAGGTTAGATACTTCATCGGATGATGCCATCAAACCTTTACAAGCCTATCCTTTGCTCTCGAATACCGTTTATTATTTGTTCGAGTGTACACCCACCTCCAAGTGTTCCTACCGTTTTATACATTGTGCTCTTATGAGAAAGACAGTACGAACACTTGGAGGTGGGTGTACGTGCATGTGAGTGCCATGCCACTAATTTACATGGTCAAATAAAATAATTAAAATATCCATCTGAACATTTGAATGAATTTCTATTCTTTTTTGCACGGCCTCCTAATGCCATGGCATTTGACGCAAGATGGCATGGGGAAGATGGCAAGATGGCTTCTGTCAGTCTAGATTCACTACAGATTCACCTCCGAAATTCACTCTTCGTCAGAAATCGTTCAAACTCGGCATTTAAATAGATTTTTATGTCTGCATTATAATATGTCAAGAAAAAGTGGTCAACGTGAACTAATTTTAGAGATTAGTAAAATCTCTAATTTTAGACACATCAAAGTTTACAGTTTTTCCTGGGTTTAACATTGCGTGCTAATTCTCAAAAGGGTATTAAAATCTGCTTTCCAAACTATAGATTTTTTGAAAAACTACTATAGTGTGTATCAGATGAAATGTTTAATTTTAATTTTTATAAATTATAAATACCTACAGGTTCGTGGATTATGTGACTTATTTGTACGTTTTTCCTACTGAAAAGTGCAGTTTTACATGTAAAATTATGTTGCCAAGGTGAAACGGCCTTCTAGAAGTTGGAATTTCATTGCAAATTTGTGGAAATTTTCCGCAGACCGTGATTATATTGCTTGTCCCTCCAAAGTGGATGGAACTAGCTTCACACATATAAAAATACAAAATAGTTCCACTGTTCACCACCTGAGCGCCACCTGCTCAAAAGTAATTCCTATGTTAGTCCATTGGTCAATTCCCCATGGCGCTGGTATCGCCAAGAATGTTCAAGTGTCCCCACCTCTACTATAGGCATCAGGGGCGTGCGGTGGTTTTCCAGCATGACTAGGCATTTCCACATTTCCAGCCAAAATGACTCGTCCCCCCCCCCCCCCCCCCCTCAGTGGCGTCGGAAGTCTATTTTCTTAGGGGGGGCACATTTTGCTTGGGATCGAGGTAGGTTAGGAACTAAATTGTAAGGGAGAACATAATTCAGTAAATGACGATGTGTGTGGGAAACACGATTGCGAAGAGAAACAATGGGGGGCTGGGGGGAAGACCCCCAGCACCATGCGGGTCCGGGGCGCATAGCTTTGGAAAAATTTTGAATTTCAGGAATGAATTTGGAGCGTTTCTACATGATTTCACACTTTTTAAACCTATCTTTATCTAAATTATATGCACTTGAAAAGTGATTAGTTTTGGATGATATCTCCGCATTTATTCACATTCACAATAGGTCCAATTTGAAATGCATTATGAATTTCAGACATTTTTAGACATAGACATAGACATAGACATTTTAGACATTACACATTAAAATGCCGCGCAGCGGATTTTTTTGAATTTCGAATGATTATGGTGCATTTTATTTTAATTGTAAGAAAACAAAAGTTAATCATTCACTCATAAGGAATGTTCATATAAATAAGCCCCGCAGCGATTTACTCAAATTTTAATAGGTACTCTAGGCAGTGAATGATTTTGGTGTAAAATAACAAAATCAATTGAATTCCGTCAGAAGACTTTCACATGACAATGCCGCAAACAATGCCTAACAATGCCGCGCAGCGAATTTTTTTGAAATTCAGCCCTTATCGAGTAATTTTTTAAAGATATAATGCGTTACCAGGGGGGGCAGATTGATACTCTTGCCCCCCCTTCAGACGTCTAGGGGGGGCACGTGCCCCTGCTGCCCCCCCCGGTTCCGACGCCACTGCCCCCCCTCCCCCCACCACGGCTAAATTACTAATTTATAATTTTTTAACGAGAATATTTTAATCCTGATAGGAGCAATAAATTTGATGGAATCTCTCACCTTGTGTTGAAAAACTTTGATTTTGGACTTTCCGATGGCGCTGCATTTCTGTCTATCCTTAGACCCGTGAAAATAAACGACTGATCCAACTGATTACACGCATGGGAATGTCATAATTACAATGTCCAGCGCAATCGAAATCAAAATTTGACACAACACATTCAACACAATCAGAACTCACGTCACAAATCTTTCAAATTATAAACCTCTTTGAATATCTAACTTCAATGAGAGCAGTCAACAAACTGACATCATAGAAATGTCAAATCAAAGTCAATTGAAATCACAACACAACATACTACCAGGTTAACAACACAATCACATTTTACTTCACAAAATGTGTGCAATATGTTGACCCGATGAGAGTTGTAAACGAACTGAGTCATTTGCTTATTTTTATTGCCAAGTTGAGGACATTTTATGCTTTACTTGCATTTTTGAGTTTGCCTCGGCCAAGGTGAGCGCCTGTTCTAGCCGAGTAGCCTTTGCGTTGGAGCGAGAGAGAAGATAGATGTCGCTGGAGCATTGGTTGGAGTGAGAAGAGAGATACACCTTTGAAACATTAGTGCGAGAGAGATGGAGATCAGTTGTAGGTGTTCAGTCTGATGACGCGACGTGAGTGACGTCACAGTGTGAGTGAAACTCTTCCTCCCCTCCCCGTCCACAATAACACAGGCGCGGAGCTCGATTAGCCTAGTCCTCTCGCTACTAGCTGTTCTAAAAACATTTCCTAAAAAATCGCAATTTTGGCTGGCACGACTGGCCACGCTCTATATGTGTATATTAAGCATCTCGCGCATATTATACCATAAATAAAGTACGTTCATTTACAAAATACATTTAATGAAAATAAAATATTATTGGGTAAAATAAAAATTAAGCTTAGGATGACAACTGCCTGGCTAGGCAGTGCCTAGTTTGCCTAGGCTGCACTGCACGCCCCTGATAGGCATCCTGCATGAGAAAAGGTTGCCATAGTAACCTATACAAGAGTATAGGGAAAAACAAATCTGACAGCGGCAATCCAAATCTCATATTTTGAGTGATTACTTGTGAAAGAAAGATATTTAAGTAAGTACAAGCTAATAATAATACGCAATATTTATCTTTACTCATGTTCAAGTTAAATATTCATCTGATAAATATGATTTATTGCTATTATTTAGAGCTTTGACACATTTCCCCTACCATAGCAGCCTCCATTTTTCTACCACTGAAGCTATAGTTCCATGCACGTTGGTCCCTCCTTCCTTGATTATTTTGACAGTTCGTGTTTCCAAGTGCAGTGAAAAAGGAGATTTAGATGAAATTGAAATTTAGTTATAAATTTACTTTTTTTTACCATAACTTAAACAACTATTTGCAAACATTTATATTTATAAAATGTGTCCGTCATCCGTCATTACATAGTAATACAATAGCCACCAGAGTCCAGTAGTGTTACTTGTTTTCTCGAATTCTCGATACGAGCCCAATGCACTATTTCACCCCCGCCCCGCTTACATTCCACTGGCCTAGGGCTAGGGTAGGTACGCTGTGTGTGTAATTTGTAAACATGAAATACAACTACAAAGCCTACCTTGTGCGCTCTCTCCAGATGGCTAATCTCTCTCCACCACGATTCTTCTTGATTGGTTGGGATAAATGCTTCCTATTCT